>OZ007586.1:341160212-341760212 GCA_963931845.1 Maratus michaelseni
AATTGAAAAACATTAGCATAATACAAGAAATAAAATAAAAGGTTATGGTTGCAGGTTAACAAATATTCAAAAGTTCAAAAACAGTTTAAGATGTCATCATTAACTTTAGCACATGACACCAACCAACCTACCACTACTGGTAACTGTTGACATGGCAGTTTAAGCTGCTGAAATGAAGTTACTTTCTTCACAACTAAAGCATTCAGGATATATCATTTATAAGTAACTATTAAAACAGTTCTTAATTAAAGAGACAGCAATATATATATGCATTTAAACCACATTAATTTTACTTTATGTTTACTTTACTTTATGATAGATGTTTGTTTACATTTAATTTTATTAACTATACTTAACTTTAAACCTTTTTTCAAAAGTATTAAAATGAACTTTAAGATAAATAGTATCAATTTTAAATATATGTATTAAAAAGATTTAACAACATAGAGTGGGGGTGAGTGAAAGAGATGGGGGAAAATTTAACCAAAGTTAAAACAAAAATTGCAAATTCCAACAGATGCTACTTTTTTTTTCGTTGTGAGTCAGGTTGACTTTGACCATTTGACTACAGTGGTGACATATAGGTCCCAGTGGACAATTTTTTATTCTATTAGTATCACTTTTTGAAAACTAATCGGTGCCATATTCTTACATTACGATATTTTCAAGTGAAGTCTGCCACAAAGAATTTTCTTGGAAATTTTAGTACGATTGAATGTAAAAATAGTCGCCAATCGTGGCCCGTAATCAAATTGTTAATTATTTCCTGTTCTGATGTCCTGACATTTCATTTACAACATCTACAGCTCCCTTCGTTAGGTTATAAAATGTTATTATTTCTGGTTTCTTGGCTTCTGCAGTTGAAACATCAATAGCACCATCGTTGTGCATGGTAGATAAAAGTAAAACACATTTATTTTTTTGGGGTACGTAGGATACCAACGTCATATTCTTTTGGAATCCAAATAACGAAGAATACACTTCTCGTTTCTTCCCAGAAATTAATTCTTCTGGTAATTCTCTTTTATTTTTCCTCACTGTTCCAACAAGTGTAATTTTCTTTGAAGGAGATCTTTAGCTAATGCATAACTGGTATACCAATTATCAACTGTGAGATTACGTCCAGAGTTGTAAATTGGTTCCACTAACCTCTTGACAATTTTATCTGGAGCATTTTCTACTTTATACGGACCTTCTGGTTGAGCTCCTGCATAAATTTCAAGATTCCAAGTATAAAATGTCCTAGAATCAACTAAAACAAATATTTTTATTCCATATTTTGCAGGTTTACTTGG
This sequence comes from Maratus michaelseni, assembly GCA_963931845.1. Classification (NCBI taxonomy): domain Eukaryota; kingdom Metazoa; phylum Arthropoda; class Arachnida; order Araneae; family Salticidae; genus Maratus; species Maratus michaelseni. The sequence goes on from OZ007586.1 coordinate 341,161,508, forward strand.
AATATACTGACGAAAGGAACATTTACCTCTAAAAGGTTCTAACTTTTCATCTATAGTCACAAATTCTCCGAAACTATATACATGCTGACAATTTGTAACAAATTTTTCAAAAACAGATCTTATGGGCAGGGGCGTAAACCACCCTAGTCGCATAGGGGGGTGTAGACTCATAAATTTCCGACTCCAAGAATGAAAATTTCTAAGTACTATGGAAAACAAAATGCCGACTAATATATAATATATATACAGTAGAACCTCGATTATCTGACGTAATTTAGATCGAACCTACATTGGATAATCGAAATTTCCGGATAATCGAGAATCCTCTTTAATAAAAAGGTATGTGTTGCTGACGACTGGATTTTTGCTAATCGTTGCCACAAATTAATCTCGGAAAATGAAACATTTGAAGTTACTGAAAAAATTAATAGCTCGAAAAGTATTTGTCAGAAAATTGTTAGACAAACTGCGTTAGAAAGGTAAAAATTGTATTTTTCTTGATATAAATTTCAAATCTAATGATTATGCTGTTTTCATATATTGAATAAAAAAAATTACCAAATTTTACAATGGAGTAGTACCATAGCGAAATTTTCGCACATAAAAAGATAATGATGACGTCATTGTGTCCTGACGTATAGATACGGACTATAGCATGAGTCACAAATTATAGTAGCCTTATTATTCTGTTAAAATATAAAAGTGAATTATGATGTCGCGAGTGCATGAATTTTATTTAATTCTCGATGAGTATCATATTTTTGTCCACCTCAGTGAGGCATATCAATTTCATTATATTTGAAGTATTGTAAATTGTAACTTCTTTCAAATCCAATTTGAATCCAACGGAAATGATTTTTCCCCATAGACACCATAATGTAAACCCCATAGAACCATAATTTAACACAACTATTAATTTTTTTTTAATGCTGACCTATTCCATTGTAAAGTCTACAGAGAATTGGCCTAATTTGTCCTTAACAGCCCAAATTTAACATTAAAAATGTAATAACGCAATAGTGTTCGTATCGTTTTCAGAAATGCAGAAGGACATTCCAAGTAAAGATCCATAGTGTTTCAAAATAATACAAGGTCAAATTCAAAGTCAATATTTCACTTGATTAAAGGTGCGTTAAGAGAAATTGACCAGCGTAGCGGGCGTAGCTTGCTCGTTTATTAATAATCATCTAGTTTAATATGTAACATCGTCATCGAACTGCTATTATGACTATTTAAACTGCTAAATAAATATCTAAATTCAAATTATACATGAACATTCTCCTTTCCCTTTTTAAATTCTGCAGCTGTGAAATTTTCTGCTTGTGAAAAGATGACAAAAGGGGTTTTGTTCCCTGCGCTTGCTTACAATCAGAGGGTGCAATAACATTCGAATGTTGTTTCATTCGGCAGTACGGCCTCCCAAATTTCAAAATTTGGAGTGTTTTTGTTTAGAACAGGGACGTGTACACAGGGAGTGGGGGGGGGGGGGGGGGGAGAAGAGGAGACACTTATACCGGGATCGGAGCTTGCGTAGCTCAAGCTAATTTAAAAGGAATCTAAAGAAAGAGGAATCAAAATATTTCTCTGTACTGGTAGTTCGGAAATGACCGTTTGCATACACAAGGAATGTGAAAAAAAATTGCTGAAAAAAAGGGTCAGGAAATCGACGTCGGTTTACGGAGAGTTCCGGTTAAACGAGGGTCGGATAACGGAGGTTCTACTGTATCTATATATTTGTTTCATATCTATATATTTGTTTGAGTGTGTATATATATATATATATACACACACACACACTCATGCTCAAAAGTTTAGCATATATCATAAAAAAAATCCCTGACGGCTCGGCCTACAGGCACAGGTAGATTTCGAAGACTCAGACCGTGGGGCGCCTGTTTGTTGGGAATTGCGGAAGAAATGACCTTTTTGCCATGATGCGGCAGTCAGAACCGCCTACTTTAAAACCTAACTTGTTTGCAGGCGGAGCCAGCAGCCAGCAGGGATTTTTTTATTTATTTATTTATTTATTTTTTGCTATAAGAGTTGGTCCTATAAAAAACTTGTCAATATAAAAGTTTTAGATAATATTAAGAGGATTTATAATAAATTTAAGCGGATTTGAAATCTTGGGAATTGACGAAGTTTTTTCTTCTAAACCCCCCCCCCCCTTGGGGCCATTTTTAATGATATCAAAAATCTGTCATACATCAATTTTCGGCCCTTTTCCTAGAAATAATAACTTGAAACGGATTCGATACGTATCATAATTAAGAAATTATGGGTTTTTTCTGTTTTCACAAAAAGCCCCCCCCCCTGGTTCGATTTTGTCCATTAACGAACTTGACCGAGATTTTATGCCCCTTGATTTTATGTATCAGTTTCGAAAAGATGCAGGAGTTGAAACCGCCTACTTCGAAAAATAACTTGTTTGCAGGCGGAGCCGCCAGGGATTTTTTTGGATTTTATTTATTTTTTTTTGCTATAAGGGTTGGTCCTATAAAAAACTTGTCAATATAAAAGTTTTAGATAATAAGAGGATTTATAATAAATTTAAGAGGATTTGAAATCTTGGGAATTGACGAAGTTATGAATTTTTTTTTTCTAAAACCCCCTTTCCCCCCCCCCCCCCCTTGGAGCCATTTTTAATTATATCAAAAATCTGTCATACATAGATTTTCGGCCCTTCTCCTAGAAGTAATAATAACTTCAAACGGATTCGATACGTATCATAATTAAGAAATTATGGGTTTTTTTCTGTTTTCACAAAAAGCCCCCCCCTCATCCTCCCCCCCCTGGTTCGATTTTGAACATTAACGAACTTGACCGAGATTTTATGCCCCTTGATTTTATGTATCAGTTTCGAAGAGATCTGTGCAGAATTATTGCAGTTATCGTGTCCATAAAAAAGTGACATAGATAGATAGATATATAAAGTTTTGAACTGGGGGGGGGGGTTGGGTTCTGGGAGTCATGATCGGCGTAGATCTGCAAAAATTTTTCAAAAATTCCAACCTAGGTGAGAATGTAATAGGTAGTATTTCTTACGAAATCTACCGAAAACGAAGAAAGGATATCGTAAATATCTTACGAAATTATTAAACTTTATAGAAGAAATTCACTAGATAATTATGACTTAGCGGTATCGAGATAGTCAAATAAGTTTTAAAGCGCTGATATTAATTCCTTTTGAATTATTTATATACTAGATGGAACCCGTCAAAATTTGACGGCAAAAAACTTGATAGTACCATAAAAATAAAATTCATAGCTGCTTTAAAATGTTTGAAACTTTTGCAGAATAATTCAAATAAATAAAAAACCCACTTTGAATTAAAGCTAGGTTGAAGAACAGCAATTGGCTAAGTTTCACTGGCACATGCACTCGCGGAATTTCTTTCATCTGACACATTTAGCGCTGTTGTGCAAGTAAATGGTAAGTGCCCCCTTGGGGAGGGGGAAATGGCGGGATGGACCAAGGAGATGCATAACATGAATAAGCAGTCAAAGACCTTTCAAACGATATGTAACATGAGGGGTGTGTGCAAAATTTAAAAAAGTACACCCTTGGGGGGGGGGGGGTAAAGTAGTGGATGGACACGGAACATGCATAATATGATTAAGTGGTCACAGACCTTTCCAACGATATATAACATGACGGTTGTGTGCAAAATTTAGAAAAGTACCTCTTTGGGGGGGGGGGCAAAGTGGGGAGATGGACATCAGAGATATGCATATGATTAAGCAGTCACAGACCTTTCCAACGATATATGACATGAGGGTTGTCTGCAAAATTTAGAAAAGTACCCCCTTGGGGGAGGGGGGGGCAAAGTGGGGAGATGGACATTGGAGATGCATAATATGATTAGGCGGTCACAGACCTTTCCAACAATATATGACATGAGGGGTGTCAACAAAATTTAGAAAATTGACCCCTTGGGGGGGGGACAATTGGGGAGATGGACATTAAAGATGCATAATATGATTAAGCGGTCACAGACCTTTCCAACAATATATGACATGAGGGTTGTTTGCAAAATTTAGAAAAGTACCCCCTTGGGGGAGGGGCAAAGTGGGGAGATGGACATTGGAGATATGCATATGATTAAGCAGTCACAGACCTTTCCAACGATATATGACATGAGGGTTGTCTGCAAAATTTAGAAAAGTACCCCCTTGGGGAGGGGGGGGGGCAAAGTGGGGAGATGGACATTGGAGATGCATAATATCATTAAGCGGTCACAGACCTTTCCAACAATATATGACATGAGGGGTGTCAACAAAATTTAGAAAATTGCCCCCTTGGGGGGGGAGGCAAATTGGGGAGATGGACATTGGAGATACATATGATTAAGCGGTCACAGATCTTTCCAACAATATATGACATGAGGGGTGTCAACAAAATTTAGAAAAGTGCCCCCTTAAGGGGGGGGAAGTGGCGGGATGGACCCCGGAGATGCATAACATGAATAAGCAGTCAAAGACCTTTCCAACAATACGTAACATGAAGGGTTTGTGCAAAATTTACAAAAGTACCCCCTTGGGGGGGGGGGCAAATTGGGGGATGGACACCGGAGATGCATAATATGATTAAGCGGTCACAGACCTTTTTAACGATATATAACATGAGTGGTATGTGCAAAATTTAGAAAAGCGCCCCAATTGGCGGGGGGGGGGGGGGGGATGGACCACACAGATGCATAACATGAAAAGGCAGTCGCAGGCCTTTCGAACGATATATTATATGAGTGGTGTCAGCAAAGAAAAGTCTCCGCCCTGTGTGGGTAAAACATACTACCCCTGCCGCCATAATTATTGATGCGGACTCATTTTTTAAATTCGTTCGCACCCCTCTTCTCCCGCAAAATGTTGTGAATTTTTAAAAACTCTCCTTCCGAATATTTTTATACCAAAAGCACTTATGTCCATCGTCTGCATGCAGAGTTTTGTGCTTACAGACGCCAGACACAACAACACACACACAGACAGACGTTTACCGACATTAATAGTATAGATGATACTCAGTGCCTACACATTTCACCCTTTATAATTCAGCCAATGAGTTGACGGTTGTTCATTTCCAGAAACGAAACAATAATTCTTTATGATGAATTTTGTTTGTTTGATACACCGTGGCAGAATGCATGCAATGCAGCGACAGGTATCACAAACTTTTTAGGGCACCTGCAGACTAAAAACATATAATCAATCTTCGCGGGAAAAAAATCCTAGATTTCGTCAAATGATCACGGGAAAAACACTAATTTCATCAAAGGATCATGTAAAACGTGAATTTTGTTAAAAGGCCACAGAAAAACGCGATTTACGCAAAAGATGAGCAAATTTTGTCAAAGAATCGCAAAACAGGAAATTTCACCAAAAGATAGCACTTTCTTGCCAAATTTCGTCTAAAAATTGCGGAATAAAATGTATTTTATCAAAAAATCGCTGGAAAACGCACATTTCGTTAAAGTATCGTGAGAAAAATGCGAATTTCTTCAAAGATTGCTGAAAAAACGCGAATTTCATCGAAGGATTGCTGAAAATTCATGAATCTTATCAAAAGGCAGCAGAGAAAATGTGATTATTATCAAAGCATTGCGAAAAAAGAAAATTTCGTCTAAGGATCACAGAAAAACGCAAATTTCATAAAAGAATCATGGAAAATAACGCAAATTTCATGAAAAAAAAAAAATTACAAATTTCGTCAAATTATCGCTGAAAAAAACACAAATTACGTCATAGGATAGCTGAAAAAATTGTGAATCTCGACAAAAAAAAGATACAGAAAAAAATGCGAATTTCATTAAAGAATCACGAAAAAAAATGCGAATTTTGTTAAAGGATTGCACAAAGAATGTGAATTTTTTGAAAGGTTCGTGTGAAAAATGAAACTGTCTATTAAAAACAGCACAAACATCTATACAAACCTCAATACACACAAACATATTATAGGCAGGGCTTGAAATTCAATTTTTCCAAGGACGGAGTCTCCCTACCAACATTTTTAAATGGAGGGGAGTTGTAATGTTTGGGAGGGAGAAAAAAAATCTTTAAACCCCACTATTATTTTACGTGCTATTTAATGAATTACATTAATGCAGACATGACAAAATACCATTGAAAAAATTAAGTCAACTGAGAATGATTATGTAAAATGTTTATTTTTATTATAAAAAAGGGAAGAAAGTTAAGTTTTATATATGCAGTGTATTTTTCAAGTTCCATTAAATGTGTTAGGGACCCTTAACAATTAGGTTGTTAAATAAATTTCTGACTTTAGATTTTACTTGATTGAGATTCACCGATCGATCGTGGAAAAGACGCAAAGTTCATCGATCTGTCGCGGGAAAAACGCTAAGTTCGTCGATCTGTCATAAAAAACGCGAAGTTCGTCGATCAGTCGGGGGAAAAAAGCAAATTTCGTCGATCGATTGCAGAATAAACACAAAGTTCGTCGATCTGTCCCCAAAAAACGCAAGGTTCGTCGATCAGTTGCTTAAAAAACTCAATGTTCGTCTATCTGTCACAGAAAAAACGCAAAGTTCGTTGATCAGTCGCAGAAAAAAATGCAACGTTCGTTGATCTGTCGCAGAAAAAAAACGCAAAGTTCGTCGATCAGTTGCGGAAAAAAGCAAATTTCATCGATCGATTGCGGAATAAATGCAAAGTTCGTCGATCAGTCAGGGAAAAAAGAAAAATTTCGTCGATCGATTGCGGAATAAATGCAAAGTTCGTCGATATGTCCCCAAAAAACGCAAGGTTCGTCGATCAGTCGCTTAAAAAACGCAATGTTCGTCGATCTGTCGCAGAAAAAACTCAAAGTTCGTTGATCTGTCACGGAAAAAACCACAAAGTTCGTCGATCAGTCGCAGAAAAAACACAAAGTCCGTCAATCGGTTGTGGGGAAAAAAAATCACGAAATTTATCGTTCGGTTGCAGGTAAATTAAATAATGCAAATTTCTCCAAAAATGCTGAAATTTTTTGGGCGGGAGGCTCCCGCTCATGATCTTTTTTTGGGCGGGATTTCAAAATTTTCGGCGCGAATCCCGCCCTGAAATTCAAGCCCTGATAGGTATAGTTTTAATCTGAAATAATATACTGAACTTGAACTAACTTTTGAAAAATCGGGTTAACCCAAATCCAACTTGCAGAAATCTACACTCAGTCTGAAATCGACTCGAACCATAAAGACAGTTAAACCAACTTGCAACAAAAATAATTATTGCCAAGAGAGCATTTACCTTCTCTCCCTGTGCTGAAACATTTCAGAAAATTTTCTGTGAATTTTCTGATTTTTTCTTTTCTCAGAAATGCTGTAGTCATTTTGTCCCCCAATTTTGCCCTTTACAATTCAGCCAATGAGTGGAGGGGGCCAAAGGAGCGTTCCTTATCACAAACGAAAGATGAGATACGTTCGTTTGATGTCGTTGTTGAAAATTTATGGATTTCTATTATTAAAGTAATTTTTTCATTTTACCGTATTTATTTTCTTTTTGTGTTGTATGTATTTTGCTACTTTGAATTTTTTTAAACTAACCCTTTTTTTTTTTGGAGAGTGAGAGAGAGAGATTTAGTAATTTGGTGACACGAAGTTCCGCAAATTCTTAAAATCCACAAATCGTTTCCAATGTAAACAATGAAATTTACAATTAAGTTGCAAGTGCAAAATTTCAGTTTTTTAAAATTTTCGTGTCATTCTGTACACATTTTAATATGTCATTCTGATCATTATACATATTTAGTTATGCATTATTAATTATTTACTTGACCTTTACTTTTAATATTTTAAATATTTCAAACTTACAGCTAAATGTAATTATTAAAACATTTGAAATACTGCATTCGAAAAATGAAATTTCAGCTTAGAAACGCGACAATTACTATTAGGTAATTAGGTTAAAAAAATTTAAAGTAGAAAAGTACTTATGATATAAAAAGAAGAAAAAAAAATACACCAGAATTTATCTGTATTACGAAAGCGGGAGAAATGATTTTCTGTGCTATACGAAAAGATATCCAAATAACTCAATCATGAACATAGAAATAGGTATCGGTTTCTATGTTCATGTGCACTCAATCCAAACTTGAAACTTTTAAAAAGGTCATTGAATGAATGAAATTCATCTCCGCCTTTCACATCCAGAAAACTTGCTGTGTCACCAATTATGTTTATATTTTATATATAGATAAAAAAAATAATAATTCAGGCACTTTTCCGTTATACGGACACCATTGTCGCCAAACATACATACATACATACATTTTGGCATAGTGTCCGTATAACAGAAAAGTACTAAAGTTCATGGTTTAAAATCACAATAAAATATCATGAAATTTATTGATTAGTTGTGGGAAAATATCGGGGGAAATAATGTGTTTTTCGTGAATTTTTTGTTTTGTTAACAATGTGGTTAGAGAGCCAAGGAGAAATCCAGAAAACTTGCTGTGTCGCCAATTATGTTTATATTTTATATATATAAATAATAATTCAGGCACTTTTCCATTATACGTACACCATTGTCGCCAAACATACATACATACATTTTGGCATAGTGTCCATATAACAGAAAAGTACTAAAGTTCATGGTTTAAAATCGCAATAAAATATCATGAAATTTATTGATTAGTTGTGGGAAAATATCGGGGAAATAATGTGTTTTTGTGAAATTTTTTGTTTTGTGTTGTTGTGTTTAATTGTAAGCATTCATTATAATTTTCAGTGTATTATTAAATTGAAATTTTTGTTTAAAATATGTAAAAAAAACAGTGACCAGAAACCTGCACAATTTCTAATATAGATAGATAGATAGATGCATGCATGTAGTACTTTTAATTATTTGGTAAAAATACTGTGATCGTCACTGAGAAAACCTGAATTTAACCTAAAAGTAATTGTCGAGTGTTTAAGCTGAAATTTCATTTTACAAATACAGTATTTCAAATGTTTTAATAATTACATTCAGCTGTAAGTTTGAAATATTAAAAGTGAAGGCCAAGTAAATAATTAATAATGCATAACTAAAAGTAATTGTCGAGTGTTTAAGCTGAAATTTCATTTTACGAATACAGTATTTCAAATGTTTTAATAGTTACATTCAACTGTAAGTTTGAAATATTAAAAGTAAAGGCCAAGTAAATAATTAATAATGCATAACTAAAAGTAATTGTCGAGTGTTTAAGCTAATTTCATTTTACGAATACAGTATTTCAAATGTTTTAATAGTTACATTCAGCTGTAAGTTTGAAATATTAAAAGTAAAGGCCAAGTAAATAATTAATAATGCATAAGTAAAAGTAATTGTCGAGTGTTTAAGCTGAAATTTCATTTTACGAATACAGTATTTCAAATGTTTTAATAGTTACATTCAACTGTAAGTTTGAAATATTAAAAGTAAAGGCCAAGTAAATAATGCATAACTAAAAGTAATTGTCGAGTGTTTAAGCTGAAATTTCATTTTACGAATACAGTATTTCAAATGTTTTAAAAGTTACATTCAGCTGTAAGTTTGAAATATTAAAAGTAAAGGCCAAGTAAATAATTAATAATGCATAACTAAATATGTATAATGATGAGATTTTTTTTTTCTTGAATTATTCAGTGAAACTCTCCTTATAAATGTACGCAAATAATTCACATCAAAATCTTAAAATAACAAAGTTTTCTTTCGTGTTTAGCTATGCTTAATAACCAAAAAAGCTTGATTAATACAAAAATTATTTGGTAAAAATACTGTGATCGTCGCTGAGAAAACCTGAATTTAATCATATCACACAGAATTACATATTAAAAGTTTAAAAAACTGAAACTTTACACTTGCATCTTAATAGTTTGTTTACATCGGAAACGATTCGCGGAATTTCGTGCCACGAAATCTCTCTCTCTCTCAAAAAAAGGGTTAGTTATAAAAAATTCAAAGTAGTAAAATACATACGACTTAAAAAGAAAATAAATACGGTAAAATGAAAAAATACCTTAATAAAAGAAATCCATAAAGTTTCAACAACCGAACAACCAAATGGAATCGTGAGCCACATACGCTTCTAGAGAGAGGAAAAAGCCTTCACCTCATTGGCTGAAACATCGCGTCTGAAGATAGTAAAAGCCTCTAGCTGATTAGCCGAATGCTCGTGCATGCGTATAAATAGCATTTTTGCACGAAAAACTAAAAAGCAGGTTAGCTTTAAGTATATGGATGTCTCTAAAAATCAGTGGCGAAATACTATGATTAATATGTGTAGAAAATTGCGGTTTGGAACTCCAAGCTGCTTTGTTTGATAGCGATATATCTTGTTTCTAAATGTACCAAATTTTATGAAACTGGATTGAAGAGCTGCGGATTCGTTGCCCGTTTTTTTACCGATAAAGGGCTTAATGCATTTTAATTTTCTGTGTATGGCATACTTATTCACATAGACTGCACTCCAGATAGAAATTCATAAAGTTCTGAGTTAAGCATAAGGACTCCTGCTACCCGTGTACGTCTACGACATTATAAAAAGCCAAAATTTAAAAGATTGAAATTTTTCGAATGAACAAAACTCATATCCAATTCTTAGAACTTCAATCAAATTTAATCAAATTTTGTACGTTTAGTAACAAGATACATATCGCTATGTAACAAAGCAGTTTGGAGTTCTAATCCGCATTTTTCAACACATATTAATCATGGACCTTGACCCCTAATTTTTAGATAAATTTATTAATAATTCAAAAGGAATCAACATCAGACCTTTAAAACTTATTTGACTATCTTGATATGCGAAATCATAATTATTTTGTGAATTTCATCTATAAAATTTAATAATTTCGTAAGATATTTAAGATTTTCTTTCTTCGATATGATAAAAATCATATATGCTAAAATGTTGGACATGAATGTATTGATTTCAAGACACGCATACATGTGTGTCTTGATTCTAATTGGAGAAACTTACTTAACAAACATACCAATACATGTTTAATATTAAACACAAATGAAAACTTGTTTATAAAAGTAATTTCAATATATCCTTTTAAGCATTGTGATCATCAGGAAAATCTTGGAAGAGACGTGGAAGTTCTATCTCTCTATTTTTTAGCAATAAGTTAAAAATTTTTAGCGTTTCTTTCTGAGTAAAATTGAAATCTGTTTGCTTGGGGAATATTTTAAAGACATGAATTTGTCAAAAATTCGGGATTTCATAATTTAAGTTTATAATTCTTTCTAATGACATACTTTAAAGCAGTGTAAAAATTTGGTGTCATACCTGTTTTTCCGACTAAACAAAATGTAGTAATAATAATATATATAAAAAAATCGAATACAATTGGTTAAAGAAAAAGAAAACGAACGCATTATTTCTGATAGAAGTAAACTCATACAGATTGTAAAATACCCAGATTATTTCGAGATAAAAATTTAAAGTATTTTGGGTGTTTTCAATTTTCATTCTGTATAATATAAGTTTCTTGAAACAGATTTTTAAATCAATCTAAAATTACGTAAAAAAGTAAAAAAAAAAAAATTTACATCTTTTTTAAATAAAATAAAAAGAAAATACAAAATTAGATAGTACAAAAAATAAAACCATAATTATTTTCGACTAAAGGTAAAATTCGTGTAGAGTGGAAAATATGCAGATTTTGATACGGAAAAGTACTAAATATTTGCAATTCAGTTTTGAATTTTAATGGGATATCACCTGAATTCCGTGATACACATCTCTGTGATGTATCTAACTAAATTTAAAGTTAGATACAAAATGGAAGTTTCTTCACTTCTTTCAGTATATCTTAAAATTTCCAGTCTAAACTAAAAGCTTTCCGATTATAAATAAATACAGCTGTATCTCGAAATCAAAGGACACAGAAAAAAATTCGGAATATCAAGGTTTTCGATCAAAATATCAAGGTTTCAAATAATATTAACATTACTGGAATATGTATATAAATATCTTACTCGTCATATCAAGGTTTTCGAGTTTTCACAATATTCGACAAATCAAAGTTTTTCTGTATACTTTTATCAGAAAAAGAAAATCCATAATATTTCCAACTAAGAATAAATTTATATAGGTTTTCTTCGTTCTAAATAGTTTTTCTTATTTTTCTAATTAAAAACTACAAAAAATAAAAATAAAAAATCCGACTAAGAATAAAATTCTATAGGTTTTCTTCGACCTAATTTGTTTTTCTTATTTAATTAAAAACTACAAAAACATCTACTTCAATTCATAAGTTTTTATAGGTTAATACCATTTTTTTTTTTTTTCAAATAAACATACTTTTTTCCGATCGAACGGGAATTTTTGGTTTTTCCAATGAACAAGTTTTTATAGGTTAATACCATTTTTCTTCTGACTAAATGAACTTTTTTCCGATGAAACGGGAATTTTTCCGACTGATTTTTTTCATTTTTCCAAATAAATTTTTATAGGTTAATACCATTTTTTCCGACTAAACGTAGTTTTTTTGACGAATTTTTTTCGTTTTTCCAATTAGTAAGTTTTTATAAGTTAATACCATTTTTTCCGACTAAACGTACTTTTTCTGATCGAATGGGAAATTTTCCGACTGACTTTTTCGTGGGGGGGGGGGGGTTGTTGCACCCCCTACCCCCCCAGGATTTACGCCCTTGCTTATGGGAGCCAATTTATCCAGTTCTCTTCTAGAAGGACGATCAGTTATATCATCAAATCTTATGCATCTCATAAGAAATAAAAAGCGATTATATGACATAGTTCGATGAAAAATTTCAAGCCCTGTTCCATCAATGTTCCAAATATCACGAACATTTACATGTGAAGATTTTTGAATACCCCCTAAATAAAGAAGGCCAATAAATGCTCTTATTTCTGCTATATTTGTCTGATGTGCATCTCTTTCTCTTTGGAAATTGGTTGCAATTGATTTTATAAAAATATTTGTGTACTCCACAATACTCGTTATTATTGTTTTGTCAATAAGCAATTGCTAAGAATCCATAGGGCAGGATACGTTCCTTGCATCACGAACATTTCCGGTCAATTTTGATACAATATTGTGAGCAGGATGTCTGACATTTCGTCTTGGTTCTGTTTTATTTCATTTCGTTATTTTATCTTTGCCAATATAGCAGTCAATGGATTCAATAATATCCGATTCACTTGATGAATCTAAATCTTCTTCTGAACTTGACTGATGGTCACTATATTGTTCTGTGTCATCTGCTTCTTCATCTTCCTCATTAATAGATTCTTCATCAGTTGAAACCTCAACTAACAAGGTCTGCAATCTCTTCATTTCATCGTCATAGCGTAAATAGCGATACATTTTTCAACCTCTTCTTTCACATTCACAATCTGAAATGAAAAGCGCGAGCGCTCGCTCCGGGCCTCTGGGGGCCCGAACTGGTATTTTCTCAGAAAAGGGGGATCCTACATTCCTGAAATGCCTGTGCTCAGTATGCAGGTGACCTTCAATGCAGCTACCGTGAAACAGGTCCATTTTCGTTGAAGGGGTGATTTCGCTGCAGTATAGTTTTGTAATGACCGTGCCTAAGAGGCCTGATGCGAGTCTTTGCGGGTTAATGGAGGAATTTCTAAAATCGCTGAAATATGTGTTTAATTATTTTTTTAGTAGATTTGTTATCCTGAATTTCACGTTCCTACCTAAAACTGGTGCTGAGATATGGCGAAAATGTGAAATGAACAAAAACTTTCGATGCTCCCTATTTAACCTCCTTAGTGGTTGAATTTTTAAAATCTCTGAAATATGTGTTAACTAACTTTTTAGTACATTTGTTATCCTGAATTTCGTGCTTTTAACTAAAACTGTTGTTGATATAGGGCGAAAAGGCAAAATGAGCTAAAACTTTAGACCCCCTATTTAACACCCTTAGTGATTGAATTTCTAAAATCGTTGAAATAAGTGTTTATTTTTTTTAGTAGATTTGTTATCTTAAATTTCACGCTCGTACCTAAAACTGCTGATAAGATATGGTGAAAATGTGAAATCACCGAAAATTTTCGATCCCCCCATCTTTAACCCACTTAGTGGTTGAATTTCTAAAATTGCCTGAAATACATGTTTAACTATTCTTTAGTAGAATTGTTATCCTGAATTTCACGCTGCTACTTAAAACTCCTGCTGAGATATGCTGAAAAAAAGAAATTATCTAAAACTTTTAACCCCCCCTCCTCCCATTTAACCCCCTTAGGTTGTGAATTTTCAAAAATCCTTTCTTAGTGGGTGCCTACATTGTGTAAAGAACATGTCTTCCAAATTTCATTGTTCTAGGACAAACGGTTGAGGCTCGGTGTTGATTATGAGAAAATCAAGCTACTCTTTTATAAGTATAGATTTAATTTTAAACTAGTCTGATGTGCCAATCCCAAAACTTTCTTCTATCTAACACTGGTTTTGCATCTAAAAACAAATCAGCACCAGTTTATATCAAGGTCTAACTGAATCTGAAGTTTTATTAAATTCCTTGCATTAATTTTTCAGATATGACTATCGCTAAAATAGTGTAAATGCTGAAAAATGCAGCATAGCAGCACCATCTGTTGGGAAATTTAGACCAAAACCTAATCAACAACAACTTATGTCAATGTCTAACTGAATCTGAAGTTCGATGAAAATCCATGCATTAGTTCTTGAGATATAGTTATCGTGAAAATCATGAAAAAAGTAGCATAGCAGCACCATCTGTTGGGCTATTTACACCAAAACATAATCAACATCTATTTATGTCAAGGTCTAACAGAATCTGAAGTTTGGTAAAATTCCCTGCATTAGTTCTTGAGATACAGCTATCGTGAAAATCATGAAAAAAGTAGTATAGCAGCGCCACCTGTTGGGATATCTACACCAAAATGTAATCAGCATCTATTTATGTCAAGGTCTAACTGAATCTGAAGTTTGATGAGCTATTGCGGAAATCGCAAAAAATGTAGCATAGCAACGCCACCTGCTGGGCGATTTTCACCAAAAACTAATCAGCATGAATTTATATCATGGACTAACTGAATATACAGTTTTATTAAATTCTGAGCATTAGTTCTTGAGATAGAGCACCCACAAAATTTTTTTCACATACAGACAGAGATTTTCTAAAAACAGTCAAATCGTGTTCAGGACCTTCTAAAACATATAAATCCGTCGAAAATTTTCATGAATCCAATACTTTCTTCTTGTAAAGATAGAAGAAAGTAAAAAGCAAAATTGAACTTCAAATGTTTAGAAGAAAACGACACGATCGATCGAGCAAAGCAGTGGTATTTCACATGTAACCTAAAATGTATGCTTTGTCATATTAAATGAAATTGTATTTTATATGTATTCAATTTATTTTGCTTTGTCCCGTGTTTTTCCTGAAGCGGATGATGTCATTTTCTAATGCAGTTAAAATACGATTGTTAATTTTTTTTTTTTCTCGCATGTGCCTTTTGCTGACTTTGATCAGTTTTTACTGACATTCGGTCTTGACTTATGTTTGTAGATATTTTTAGCCTTAATTTTCTTTTCGAAGTTTAAACCTGCATCTAAAAAACTTTAGATATTGCTAAAAAATATTAGACTGCAGTGTGAAATCCTCGCACAGGTCCACTGGTAATTTTAAAATTTAATAAAAGGTCGTTCTAAAATCTGAACTCCTTAGTTTTTAACACATTCACAAAGTTTCTTTCAAAAAACGTTAAATGAAATCAATTATTCTTATTGAAGTAACATGAAATCAAACAACATGTTTCATTTTCCTGTAACGGATAAGAATCTTCCAGAAAATATTGTCAATTTTAACATTTTGAACCAATTTTCTGAAAATAAAAATTAAGCATTTGAATGTTAATATCTGAAATTTTCTGGGTAATAAGAATGAAAATGAAATTAAGAATGTGTCATGCAGTTTCGTTTTTTGAGCTGAGAAAAATAAAATTTAAGACCCCCTGTTATCAGCTTTATTTCATTACTGTTCTGTCTCTCTAATGTTAAAAAAAAAACTTTTTAACTGGATTTCCACAACTGGATCTTTTAAATATTGACCTCCATGCAGTAATCCCTCCAAAATATTGATTCTACTCATTATTTTATTTCATTATTATTTCCATTCATTATTACAATATTTGATCATCTACCAAAATGATTAGAAAGAGGGGCATTAGAAATATATGAATTATTTTAAATATTTATGAGCAGTTGCATGCGTAAGAGAATCCATGCTCAACAATAAGCATTTTTAGAATGTTAAGTAATAATAATAATTGATCATGCTAGATTACAGAAAAAAATAATTTGCCTGAACTGAAAAAAAGAGGATTGTTTATTTTTGTGAGAGGTTTATTAATGTTCGGCTTTATTTCAAATCAGAAATGCTTTGTTTTGTATCATTTTTCTACTATTCACTGAATTATTTTTCATCCAAATACATTTATTAGGTTACCACCTGGATTTTATTTGCACAGTTTAGTTCATCTTTAAAAAATCTAAAGATAAATATTCTTTACAACTGAAGCTTTTGAGATAAATCTTGAGGTTTCCAACCTATTTCAGCAGTGATTGCAGTTCTATGTCCCATAAATTCAGAGATATTTTCAAAAACATTGCTGAATTAACAAGTTAAAGAATATTTGTATGTCAGAATACTTAAAAAATCTTAAAATTTATGTCTCCCCCAATAAAAGCGATACTAATACATTTTTACATTCATAAAACGGTGCTATTGTATTTAAAAAAAATACAATATGATGTTTCCATTCATCTGGCATAACTTTCAACAATACCTGTTTACATTTTGTTCTCAGGGTTTTGTAGGGATTTCCTCCATTGCAAAAAGGTACTATTCAATCTGAATTCTTCTTTTTCCCCTCATGATGAGGAAAACGCTAATCCTTTTCTCCGTTCTTGTCCTAAGATTGATTACTGCTAAGTTGACATCACTCCCAAGAAGGAGATATGAAATTTTTCAACTAGAATTCGGGCGTTTTGATTTTCTGATGGACCTATAGAATTTTGGCCTGGGTAATGAAAGAATTAAATATAATGTACACCGGGGTAAGCATACACAAGAAAATTTCCGGGCAACTTTGATGCTGTGTAATAAACGTTTTTTTATTCCAATTTGAATGTGTACAAGTATTCTTCAAATACAGTACATTCCCGTTACAATGTACTCCACGGCTAAAATATTGCATTGTAACGATTTTTTTTTCTTTGTAACAGAATTACACCTAATTTATCTAATGCATTATATATACACATAAATTTAATATGCAAGATAGATTTACCTTTCATTACAGAGGATTTTAATGAAAACTAGTTAAATTAACATAAGAAAATTTAATGAAATAAAATTCATAGTTAAGAATTCAAATTTAAGGAATAACATTTATTTAGTAGTACATTATTGCAGAAAATCTGTGATTTTTGTTTGTTCAAGGGAATCTGTAGTTGACGATAACAAAAATATGTGTAATGAATGAATGTGAGAAAATACCTCCTAGAACATTCTTTTGATGAGAAACAAAAGTACGCATTTTATCTAAGCATGAGAGTGCTTCCAAACTGGTAACTTGTGATTTGTTGGTAACATCATCATCACTGCTTCTGTCACTTTGTCAAATTAGCATATTTTTAATGGACAAAATGATCTTTTCATCAGCTACTTAGGAGCATGTTTGAATTTTGTCATCCATAGATAAGAAATCCTCCAAGTTCACCTGATCAGGAACTGATGTTAATTTTGATAGCCTTACACATTGTGTTTAGCTCAGAAGACTCATCCAAATCTAAAATTTCTTATTCATTTTCTCCAGTCTCAGTTAATCAGGCATGTTTCCAACAGTTAGAAATACATCTCCGAACCATTTGAACACTGCTTTATCGACATCTTCAAATTGGGATTATCATATTAGTTTTCTATGGGAAACAATGCTGGATTTTATAATTGTCTCTCAATCTTTTCTTTATCGTTTAGAAATGTAGATAAAGTCAATGGTGTTATTCCATATTTTTTGCCCACATCATTTTTTTGCAATCCTTTAGCAATCTCAGAAGTTATGTTTTCCTTTTCTTCCGAAGAAAATTCATTTAGTTTCACACAAGCCATTTTATCACCGAATGAAGTAAGAAACAAACTTCAGCGAATACTGCTTATAGAGAAATCCCAGAATAAACACATATTCCTTTCACAGTTACATCCACCTGCTGTCTGTCACATTCTCATTTTAAAGCATATGGGGGAATGAAAGAAAAGAAATTCGGGAACAGAAGTAGACAAAAGAAAACTAGTCGGATATGCCAATCCCAAAACTTTCTTCTATATAACACAGATTTCGCATACACTAAAAAGAATCAGCACCAATTTATATCAAGGTCTAACTGAATCTAAAGTATAGGTGCAGATTCACGGTCGCCAGTCGCCACGTGGCGACTAAATTTCTTGCTGTGGCCACTAACTTTCGGTGTTTAAGTCGCCATGTGATTTAAAAGTAATCAATTTCTCGTATTCCCAGTCCCCATCGTGAAATGTTGATATATTTTTTAAAGATTAAGACCAAAACACATCACAAACATTATTGTTATCTTTTAATAACTTTTCAGAATGATCTGTTTAACACAGCAAACTATTAAATATATTCGAATAGCAATGTTATTCGTAACAGTTTCAATCTTGATAATTTTATTTTACATAGACTGTGATTTAAATATACAGGGTGATTCATAAAAGATGGGCAGAACTTTAAGGGGTTATAGTACACTTAAAGACAAATAATATTAAATAGGAGACTAAGGGTCCCAGACGTATTCCCAAGGAGATAGGGGGCATTAAAGTTTAGGGTCCGAAATTTCAAATGATTATAAAACATGGAAAAATTGGTCGATTCGTTTGCGGTTTTTGCAAAAAATTTTCTTTATGCCAGTATTTTCTTGAAATAAAATTTTAAAGTTCAATTTCAAAAAATGCCGATAGGGGGCGCTTTAGACTTTGGAGTAACAAACAACTATTTTTTAACGTTATTTTTTGTATTTCTTTAAATGATTTCGAAAGCTTAGACTTAAACTTAAATTGTGATCTAAAAATCTGAGTCCTAACGAGTAGTTAAGTAGCGTAAACTGAAATTTGAAATTTGAAACCCTTCTCCCCCCAGAACAAAAATCAGTTATTCCCGATCTTTGTGTCGTAGATTAGGCTCTAACTACTGCCGCGTTTTGCTAAAATTATTCTTTATGTCAGTATTTTCTTGAAAATAAATTTTAAAGAACATTTTCAAAAAATTCCGATAGAGGGCGCTTTAGACTTTGGAGTAACGAACAACTATTTTATACCGTTATTTTTTGTGTCTCATTAAATGCTTTCTAAAGCTTAGACTTAAATTTTCAGCCCAAAATCTGAATCGTTAGACGTGGTTAAGTTTCTGGGGAGAGGGGTTTGAAATTTCTACTCCTGAGCACAGTTCAGTTTACCATGTCCACACATTGTGTGCTGTGATACGAGGTAAAAAGACACAAATTAGGATTATGTTACCAAAGCATATTTATTAACATGTAATCACAATAAATGTTCAAAATTGTGACCACCAGAGGTTATGCACGCAGAACAACGGCGACGAATGGAACGGCGAACATTCGCGAAAACATCAGGCTTTTCGAGCACTTCCCCTACAGCGGCGGAAAGTCTGGCGACCAGTTCCTCGGGGGATTCAATGGGTGTCTCATACATAAGAGCCTTCAATCGTCCCCAAAAAAAGAAATCGAGGGGTGAAAGATCTGGCGAGCGAGCAGGCCAAGCAACAGGACCACCTCGACCAATCCATCTGTTCGGAAATGTGATGTCCAGATAGTTGCGGACGTCTCGTACGTAATGGGCTGGCGCTCCATCGTGCTGGAACCACATGACCCGCCGGATGCGTGGAGGAACAACGTTTAACAGGTCTGGCAGCACATGTTGCAGAAATGTGAGGTATGTTTTACCGTTGAGGCGTTCAGGAAGAAGGTACGGTCCGATTAGGTGGTCTCCGAGGATTCCTGCCCAAACATTGATGGAAAAGCGTCTCTGATGAGCATGTGGATACGTAGCATGTGGATTGACATCCGCCCATACATGTGCATTGTGTGTGTTAAATGTACCTTCACGTGTGAAGGTACATTCATCGGTGAAAAGCACAGTTCGTCCAAAATGTGGATTTAGCGCGTTCTGCTGCAGAAACCAGCGGGCGAATTCAATACGATTTGGATAATCCCCTGGAGACAGTTTCTGGACTCGTTGCACATGAAACGGGAGCAAATGTTCATCCTTCAGTACCCTCCAAGTCGTGGACTGTGAGGTATCCACCTGGCTAGCCACTGTTCGTGTACTTGTACTTGGCTGCGCCGCTACTACATCCAGAATGGCTTCTGCAACAACTACTGATTCGTCCTTTTTTGCACGACCTGCATTCGACCGGGAAGCGAGAAATGATCCCGTCTCACACAACTGTCTGTGCAAGCGCTCGAAAGTTTTGCGGTTAGGCAACCGCCTGTTAGGAAATCGCTCTCCGTACATTCGTTGTGCCTCTGCACCATTTCCGTCTGCCGCTCCGTAAATTAAATGCATCTCAGCCTTTTCCTTATTCGTGAAGGGCACCATTTTCGGATTCATTACTACAGCGACTTACACTTGACTCACCGTTCAGTGGTTTTTATGCCTGAATCGTGTCGAAATTTTGCATACGTGTTCTTCTTCTTCCCCATTTGACATTTGCATACTTTCTGTTTCCTTCTTCACCCGGTGACTAGCGTCAGGAATGGAGCTTTAACGTTTGCATGAGCGACGTTTCCAACTGTGCCAGTGCCTTTATGAGTGAATTCCGACTATGCAGTCCTTGACGAAAGTTGTATTTTTGCCTCGTATCACAGCACAGAATCGTTGGGCATGGTTAAGTAGTGCAAACTGAACTATGTTCAGAAGTTGAAATTTGAACCCCCTCCCCTCGCTACTGAACCACGCTCAGCGATTCAGATTTTGAGCTGAAAATTTAAGTTTAAGTCTAAGCTTTAGAAAGCATTTAATGAGACACAAAAAATAACGGTATAAAATAGTTGTTCGTTACTCCAAAGTCTAAAGCGCCCTCTATCGGAATTTTTTGAAAATTTTCTTTAAAATTTATTTTCAAGAAAATACTGACATAAAGAATAATTTTAGCAAAACGCGGCAGTAGTTAGAGCCTAATCTACGACACAAAGATCGGGAATAACTGATTTTTGTTCTGGGGGGAGAAGGGTTTCAAATTTCAAATTTCAGTTTACGCTACTTAACTACTCGTTAGGACTCAGATTTTTAGATCAAAATTTAAGTTTAAGTCTAAGCTTTCGAAATCATTTAAAGAAATACAAAAAATAACGTTAAAAAATAGTTGTTTGTTACTCCAAAGTCTAAAGCGCCCCCTATCGGCATTTTTTGAAATTGAACTTTAAAATTTTATTTCAAGAAAATACTGGCATAAAGAAAATTTTTTGCAAAAACCGCAAACGAATCGACCAATTTTTCCATGTTTTATAATCATTTGAAATTTCGGACCCTAAACTTTAATGCCCCCTATCTCCTTGGGAATACGTCTGGGACCCTTAGTCTCCTATTTAATATTATTTGTCTTTAAGTGTACTATAACCCCTTAAAGTTCTGCCCATCTTTTATGAATCACCCTGTATATATATAAACAAATGTTTGAAGTGTGTTTTGATTTTTATAGTGCAAAATATTCTCACAAATTCAGATTTTCTTTCATATGTACTTTTGTCTCTCAAAATTAAAATAAGAAATATTGTTTTTCTGATATTCCCCGCTATCATGATTGCTTAGCTTATACATATTTTTTTTAAACCGTATCTTACCCAACTTTATCTTCTGACTGTACATGATTTAAGAGTTAATTAACATTCAAATTTCGTTGTTTATATTAAATAAATTACTTTACACTTTGAATTCATTATTATTATTTTAGTTTTTACCCTATATAAACACTATTGTTTTTATGTGTTTGTTTTATAATTGTGGCCACTGGATTTTTTGGGTTTAGGAGCCAGTGACTCCTTCCAAATGTTGGGAATCTGCACCTATAATCTAAAGTTTTATTAAATTCCGTGCATTAGTTCTTGAGATATGACTATTGCTAAAATCGTGTGAATCCTGTAAAATGCTGCATAACAGCACCACCTGTTGGGAGATTTAGACCAAAACTTAATCAACAACTTATGTCAACATCTAACTGAATCTGAAGTTTGATGAAAATCTGTGCATTAGTTCTTGAGATATAGTTATTGTGATAATAACGAAAAAAGTAGCATAGCAACACCACCTGTTGGGCAATTTACACCAAAACGTGAGCAGCATCTATTTATGTCAAGGTCTAACAGAATCTGAAGTTTGATGAAATTTCGTGCATTAGTTCTTGAGATATAGCTATAGTAAAAATCGAGAAAAAGGTGGTATAGCAGCGCCACCTGTTGGGATATCTACACCAAAACGTAATCAGCGTCTATTTATGTCAAGGTCTAACTGAACCTGAAGTTTGATAAAAGTAAATGCATTAGTTCTTGAGATAGAGCTATTGCAGAATTCACGAAAAATGCAGCATAGCAGCGCCACCTGTCGAGTGATTTTCACCAAAAACTAATCAGCACCAATTTATATAGGGGACTAATTGAATATAAAGTTTTATTAAATTTCGTGCATTAGTTCTTGAGATAGAGCGTCCACAAAATTTTTATCACATACAGACAGACAGAGTCACAGACAGACACTTTCTAAAAATGGTCAAATCGTGTTCAGGACCTTCTAAAACGTATAAATCCGTCAAAAACTGGAAGTTGAAAATTTTCATGAATCCAATACTTTCTTCTTGTAAAGATAGAAGAAAGTAAAAAGTGTGAAGGCAAGAAAAACCTGTTGAAATGGCACCTGCTCCCAAAATAACAATGGTACTCTTTATTTTCTGCATTCTATTTGTAGAATATTTCGTTTCTGTTAAGCAATTGAAAATTTTTTTTTTTTTTTTTTTGAGTTTAAGATTTTTCGTTGTATCGGAATTCCTAATAAAATGTACTTTGTTGAATCTGAATTTTTAATACATTGGGATTAATGCAATTTAAGAAGGGGACTTGTCAAATTTCGTAGTAACTGAATTTTTTTTTGTAATGGGAATCTACTGTAATTCCTAATAAGACTATTTTGCATGAATAAATTTATCTTTACCAAACAGCTATATCTAAGAAACTTAGTGTTGAATTCCACGCGTGTGTACTTGTCCTGTGATTTTGTATTTCACAGGCCAAGTGTACACAATCAGTTTCTGCAAGATTTCATCATTGTTTTTGTAGTTAAAAGTCAAATGAGAATAAAATAATTGTAGTTTGAATAAAAATACTTTTTAGTTAATACACATTTTGATTATTAAACTCTCCAGAAATAAAGATACTTTCAGGCACAATAAAAAACAGTTGTAAAATTTCAAAGTATTTGACTAGATTGATAATAATCATAAATTAAACTCAACTTCATACACATTTCAAGCTGTTTACAGCCTATACAAATGAAAAAAATATATACTGTTTTGATCTGTAAATTAAATCATCTTTAAAGCACATATACTTAATCTGGTAAAATAATTTCCAAACAAATTGAATTTTATTTTTAATTCTTTCCCTTTCTGGGCACTTTGCATTTCAGTTCTTTGCTCTGAGCAACCTTTGCTGTACTTTTCACTGCTTGTTTAGGTTTCTTCTTGGTCTGTTTCCAAATTTTGCTTTTTATACAAAGTTTTGGCTATTTGGGGCAACATTATCACTTTAGTGTTCAAACAAACTCTCTTGCTTTTTGTAGATTGACGCGAAGTACTAGTAGTGACTCAGGTGAGCATTATTTCTTTAAGAGACTTTCTCAATGAAGAACTGCCAGCTTCTTCTATGTTGTCACCAACCATTGAAGTTGAATTTTCTGTAGGATTGTCTTGGCCTGTCTCGAGAGATGATGTACGCTTGATATTTTCCCATCACTTTAAGAAGCTTTTATGTGTGCTTGGACTATTTTTACAGTATTTTTAGTTAAATATACGAAACTTGAAAAGCCTAATTTTTCTTGCTAGTTTGATATAAAAAAGATATTTCCAAGGAAAGTATGTATAAAAAAAAACAGAGTTTCCCCCAGGTTTAAAAAAGGGCAGGGGGCTGCTGATGAGGAAAGGGCACTTTTACATTCTTCAGGGCACTTTTTTAATTTTTAAAGGCACCTTTAATATTTAAAGGACGACACTCTTTCAACTATATAAGTACATTTAAAAAATATATATATTTGTCTAGAATTAAGGTCTTACAATAATAAAATAGGTATGTTTATGCACTAAATAATAACTCACAATATGATATGAATTACACATGCACAACCTGTGGCCAGTGGGTCATTTGCCGTTTTTCACAATGTTTTTGACCAAATTTGCCTTTTCTTCGCGATCATTTGACGAAATTTGCCGTTTTTCGCAATGTTTTTGACGAAATTTGCCGTTTTATTTTCCATTGTTTTTGACGAAATATGCCGTTTTTTCGCGATTATTTGACGAAATTTACCGTTTTTTTTTTTTTAATCTTTTGACGAAATTTGCCGCTTTTTGCAATGTTTTTGACGAAATTTGCCTTTTCTTCGCGATCATTTGACGAAATTTGCCGTTTTTCGCAATGCTTTTGACGAAATTTGCCGTTTTTTCGCGATATTTCAACGAAATTTGCCGTTTTTCACAATGTTTTTGACCAAATTTGCCTTTTCTTCGCGATCATTTGACGAAATTTGCCGTTTTTTGCAATACTTTTGACCAAATTTGCCGTTTTTTCGCGATATTTCAACGAAATTTGCCGTTTTTCACAATGTTTTTGATGAAATTTGCCGTTTTTTCGCGATTTTTTTAACGAAATTTGCCGTTTTTCACAATGTTTTTGACCAAATTTGCCGTTTTTTCGCGATATTTCAACGAAATTTGCCGTTTTTCAAAATGTTTTTGACGAAATTTGCCGTTTTTTCGCGATCATTTGACGAAATTTGCCGTTTTCCGCAATGTTTTTGACGAAATTTACCGTTTTTTTTCGAGATTTTTTAACAGAATTTGTCGTTTTTCACAATGTTTTTGACGAAATTTGCCGTTTTTCGCGATTCTATGACGAAAGTCACGTTTTCCCCGCGATCCTTTGACAAAATTGGCGACTTTTCTTCGAACGAATGACGAGATTGATTTTTTTCGGCGATTATTTGCCGAAATACCAATACATTTTATGTCCGAATTTTCGGATTTATGACCGATATTTTTTTCTAATTTACGGAAATCATTGCTTTAATTTTTCGGAAAATTCGGACCAGAATCACCCCTGCGTCAGGGAATTTCTAAATCTACCGCGATCGCGGTCTTTGAACAGACGGGAGACGAACGTGCGATCCTATGTGTGTAAATGAGAAAACAACTTCCAGGCGCACGTTGAGGGCGGGCACAACAAAATGCAGTACGGGCGTCATTTTTTAAAATGAGGGGCAGAAGGGCGCTATTTTTTGGATGAGGGGCAAGAAGGGCGCTATTTGTTTAACCAAAGGGCAGGCAGGGCGCAGCGCCCTCCTGAAACTGTCTGGGGGAAACTCTGAAAAAAATATTTGGTACTGTTCAATCTAAGTGTTAACACTTACCCTATTTATTTTGTGTACACTTGTCCTAACTTGTTAAATGGTGGGGCAAGAGTGCATAAGTAGTGTCACTCTAAACTGTACATAGCCTAATCTCTATTCTATATGTAGGTTAAATCAATGAACTTTAAGATTTATTTACCACATTAAAAAAATTCTTGAGAAAACTCTTTGGAAGATCTTGTTGGTCACTGATTTGTTCAATTGGACTGTCGAGTAAACACTTGACTGTTTGCACTGAAGTGCCCACTAGAAATGAGATGGGCTCAGCCTGAGTCCAAGCCCGGCATGGGCTCAGGCTCATTCTTTCTGAAACTGACAATTTTATTTATTCTCATATAGAAAAAAATTAAAACTTTTTTCCCCCTAAAATATTACATATTCCGTTTCAAGCCATTTTAATGCTATTCTGATCACAGAATGAATAGAAGGGGAGATGGAAATCTTATTTTTATTTTCTATTGTTAGAATGCTACTTTAAAAGAAAATTTGATATTTGCAGATTTGTGTGTGGCATTGACGAGACGACTGGGTGATATGGCACCAATGGGAAGAGGCACGAATAATTTTTTGTTCAATTTTCATTTGTGACAGTAGGATATTTTTTTAATTGCAATGTTTATTTTAATTTTATTATTATTATTATTTTTTTTTTAAGAGATCTAATGCAAAATGAATATTTTCTTTTTGTTTTTAGTCAATCAGCATTAGCTTAAGGTTTCCAAATTTTTAGTCTTCTATTGTATGTGAGTCATAATCACTCTTCATATGAAAATATTTGTGATTATATTTTTCATCATGAACTCTAGTCATGCTAAAGCTCTGCTCTGCACATTTACAAAGTCACTTTCATGCATAAGTAGATATAATTGCCATATATTGTTATTCCGATAGTAAGCAATCACAGTGTTTCCACTTTTTCTATAAAAGCATAGGCTCTTTAAGATAATGGTGTCAAATTTTTAATTTATGCTGATTTTCAGGAACACAAAATATTGTTTTAATTAAGGAATCTATTATAATTTAAGATGTACACCTTTCATAGGAAATAAAAAAACATTGTTTGATTCTTCGGCATAGAAATAGTAATTTTTGCAAATTTCATTCATTTATTCATAAAACTCACTTCCTTAATGTGTCCATCAGATTTGCTTGTTGGGGAAAAAATATGAGAATCCTTTTACTGAGTATATTAAAATTATGTGCTGGGGATTAACAATTATTTTCAAGCAAAAAGTTTTTTTTAAATAAGATTTTTAAATATTATGCAATTTTTTCAGTATCTGGCTCGGACAGGCTCGGACTTTGATGACACAAAATGTTTTGGGGTCAGATTTTAAAATCACCAGGCTCTGAAAAGAGAGCTCGAATTCATCTCTAGTGCCCACCCACCAGCACACCATATAGTAGAATAATGAACTAATACTGCTTGACAGTTGTAAAGGCTTGCTAACTTAGCTATCTTCCGTTTATAGTGTCACTTTTTTATAAAATACCTGTCCACTCGGCTTAAGCTGCCTAAGTATATACTTACTATGTACATACTTGTTATACGTATATATTTACCTCATGTGTGCATTTGCCCCGGTGTACTTTAAGTTTGTTAAGCTACTTTTGCACATTACTTTTTGTAGAAATAGTGCTGATTTATACCTAATAAAAATTAACTAAGCATTAAAATTTATAAACTGAAAAAACTGCTTTGTTACCTGACTTTGCAACTTTTACAGTTGATTGTATCATTATAAAGTTTAAAATATATTGTATGTTTTCAAACTTAGTTTTAATAAAAAACTGAAAATTGTAAATATATATTCTTTTGCTCTTCTTATTGAATGAATTTTGATATTAAATTTATATTATTATTGAGTGGATTTTCTTATTAAATGAATTGAATGAGCTCTGATACTAAATTTATATGGAACATTCTAATGTTCTCCAAAATATTTCCTTAAAATTAACCATTTTTTTAAAAAAATGATTTGCCTAATTTAGTAAACTGTAAAGAACCTACACTAGTTGGCATAAAAATTTGAAAGCTAATATTAAATCAATGGAAGCATTCTTTGCAAATTTCTCACTTGCATTTCAATATTTTTAACGACTTTTTTTACATAGGATATTTGAAGTCTAAGTCTAACATTGTATCTTTCTACCTTTTTTTTCAGTTTTATTCCAAGGACACTTTATTTCAGAAAAAAAATTGGTTAGTGGGTTCCAAAAATAAGTGTCCTTAGAATGTAACTGCAACCAAAATAGAAAGAGTAGAAAAATGCAATGTTACACAACTTGAGATATTCTATTTAAAAAAAATAAAATTTAGAAATATTGAAATCAAACGAAAGATTTGCAAAGAATGCTTCTATTGGTTTGACATTTGCTTGTGAATGTTGCCACATGGCTAGTGTAGGCTCTTATGGTTGTCTCAAGATCACTTGACTCCCTTATGGCTTTTTTCATTGATCTATAAATTTGCATTGTGTAAGGTTTGATAACTTAACAGATCTCAGCATGTTAATATTGTGAGATTTTTTTCTTTTTAATATTCATCATAAAATCTTGGGAATCTTGAAAAAAATCTTTTGGGTACTCTTATGAAAATAGGAGAGAAATTTAAAATAAGATGGTCTTAGCTGCATTGTTAGTATTTTGTTGTTTATATAACAGTTGCTGTTACTTTCATTTAATTTTTAGGTCCTAATTGCAAATAATGGCATAGCTGCTGTAAAATGCATGCGTTCTATTAGAAGATGGGCTTATGAAATGTTCCGAAATGAAAGAGCCATAAGATTTGTTGTGATGGTAACACCTGAAGATTTAAAAGCCAATGCAGGTTAGTTGTTCAAAATTTCCTTTTAATTATAGTTTCTGGACCTAAAATCATATTTTCTTTTTCTTACAATCTGCTAAAACTATCTACCGATTTTAAATCTTTTTCATAATTTAAAAACTCATTTGTGTTCATAAATAATCCCATCTCTAATTGTAAAATTTAAAGAAGATATTTGAATTGGTAATCAAGATTTAATTCATGTATACAGCTGCTATTCAGTATTTGGCCCTTTTGTCTGTTGGCCAGATATTTCACCCAAATATCTGCGGCTGAGTACTTTGGATATTTAGCCAAATAGGTTCTGGATATATATATATATATATTATTTTTTTCTTTTGCTATGCTTTTCTCAAATCCAAACTTATACTTTCTGACACATGCATGCAGTTAATTTCAGGCTGAAATGCATAAAATTTGCTGGTATTCTTATTTATATTCTAAGAAGTCAAATAGCATTTCTCTATTTTCTTTAAAGGCTAAGAATCTTTTAGAAAATGGCTCCAAAGTTAGAGATTTAGGCAGATTTTAAAAACACAACTATTGAGGAAGAGTTTATTATAAATAACATTTATAGTAAAATGAAAAGTACTGTTCAGTTCTAAAGCAGTTTAGAATATTAATGTCTGGAAATTTTTTGCACATAGAAAAATGACTGTTAAAGTGCCAAGAAAATCCACACTGTTAAAGCAGTATTAATATTTTGTATGATTAAGTATGAATTTCTCCTGCTTTTGACTGGTATTCAAAAATTTGTTACTTTTGAAAAAAAATCTCAATAAATGGTTCCACAGCATTGCTTGGATCATTACATAGAATCTAGCTGCTTTGAAAATGACTGAGTTTCTCCGTAAATGTATTATAAAATATGATAGCATGGTTACAAAGTTAACAATACAAAAATCTGCGCCTATAGGGAAAACTTATCAAATTTCAATTTTAGTTTCATACTGAGCTGCAAAGTTCCTGAATCCATGATCTGTTTTTTTGTGAATAATTTTTTTGCAGAATTCAGAAAAATCGCATTTTAGAATTAATAGGTGCAAAGAAAACAATTTACTGGTTAAAAAATAATTTGAATCAATTGTTACATTTTAAAATGCGAATTCAGTCAATTGGTTCGTGAAAACATCGCAAAATTAATCAGTCATGGTGAAAAATCACATGTTTTGTCAATCGCTCATGGAAAAAAACTTCAATTTCATCAATCATTGACAGAAAAGAATGCAAATTTTGTCTATATATTTCTGGAAAAAAAACCTGAATTTCGTCAATCGATAGTTGAAAAAAATTGTGAATTTCATCAATCTGTTGCATAAAATAATCGCATATTTCATCAAATGCTCACGAAAAAAAAAAAAAAATCCAAATTTCATCCATCGGTAACAGAAAAAAAAGGTGAACTTTGTCAATATATAACGTTAAGTCAGTAATCAAGCAGTGGAAATCTCATTAAAAATCGCCAAATACTTAAAAATTGCAGAGGACAAAATTTACTGTATTAGACTAAAAGTTAAAAATGAAATACCTTGTCCAAATGTAAAAAAATCACTGCAGGTCTTGAAAAAATGTTAAAAATCACAATCAAAATCTTATTAAAAATTGCAGAAGACAAAATTGACTACATTAGGCCAAAAGTTTGTAACTGAATTCAGTTTCCAAATGTCAAAAAATTGCTGCGTAACTCTAAAAATTGTTAAAATTCAAAAATCGTGTAGGACCCTTATCGAATTTCAATTTTAATTTCCTACTGTGCCATGAAGTTCCTGAATCCACGATTCGGTTTTTCCACAAATAATTTTTTTACAGAATCCTGAAAAATCAGCATTTTAGAATTAACCCATTAAGCGCCATTGCTCCCATTTTGGGAACATTGCTTTATGATTTTTTTCTAAAGTGAGTATTTTATATATTGTTAAAAGGTTCGTGTTATTTGAATTTTGAATATAATAGACGACTTCTGAATTTTTTTCTAAAGTTTCATTAAAATTTTCTATTTTTTAAAATGAGTTAAAAAAGGCGAAAAATAGCTTTTTGGCCGTACTCGAAAGAAAAAAAAACAAACTCTATAATAAAAATTATATTTTTTAGTTAAAATATGTTTATAACAGTGTATTATATTAAACAACATCAATCTGGAATTAATATGTATAATTGATCAATCACAATTACCGAAAGCATAAGTTGTTCCCAAAATGGGAGCAATGACTCTTAATGGGGGTAATGTTTTTGAAAACTTGTACATATGACTCTGTGCATTTATGGTATTTATTTTTCAGTTTATTAGCTATAAAAGGGATAATATCATTCTGAAACTAATATTTAAAGAAGATTTCAAATAAATTAGTCCAACTTTTACATTTATAATAAAAAAACAAAATGAAATTACCAGTTCTATAAGCATTTTCATTATCCATCTCTTTATTTTTCATCATTGCATTATTTTTTTATTCTGATTTTTTTACATGGAAGATGATTGAACAATTTTTTAGATTTGGATGATTTTTCAACTGTTCCAGAAATCATTTTTTTTTTTTTTTTGCCTTCTGATTGCAGTATTGCAACATACAAGGAAGATATCTTCCTCATATGTATGTCGCATAAATTATTTTCTATTATATATGTAATAGAAAATAATTTATGCGACGATTTATCCCATGTTATATTTGGTGAAGTAGAACTTTCTGTAAATTCTAAATCTAAAGAAAAAACAACTGTTCCATAAAAAAATAGTTTAATATATATAGCGGCGCTTAATGGGTTAATATGTGCAAAGAAAACAATTTACTGCCTAAAAGATAGATTTGACTCAATTTTTCCATTTTTCAAGATCATACCTACTGATCATAAAAAAATATGAATTTAGTCAATTCATTTTGGATAACATCACGAAATAATCAGTCAGATAAAAAATCGCATGTTTTGCCAATTGCTCACGGGGAAAAAAAAAAGACTTCAATTTCGTGAATCGTTATACAGAAAAAAAAAAAAATGTGAATTTCATCTATCTCAGGAAAAAAAACATGAATTTCGTCAATCTATAGTTGAAAAAAAAAATGCGAATTTCGTCAATCTGTTGCATAAAATAATCGCATATTTCGTCAACTGCTCATGGGTAAAAAACTAATTTTGTCAATCACTAACGGAAAAAATGGCGAATTTTGTCAATACATAACGTTAAGAATTGCAGTGGATATCTCATTAAAAATTGCCAAAAAATTAAATTGCAGAGGACGAATTTTACTATATTAGACTAAAAGTTTGAAATGAAATTCCTTGTCTAAATATCAAAAAATTGCCACAGGACTTGAAAAAACTTTATAAACACCATAAAAATCTTCTTAAAAATCGCAGAGGACAAAATTGACTATATTAGGCCGAAAGTTCGAAAGTGAATTCAGTTTCCGAATGTCAAAAAATCTCCACGTAACTCTGAAAATTGCTAAAAATTGGTAAAATTCAAAAATTATGTCTGACAAAATTCATTATATTAGACTAAAAGCGTGAAACCAAATTCAGTGTCCACTTTTCGAATGTCAAAATATCGCCACAAAACTCAAAAAATCTCTAAAAATCTCATTGAAAATCGCAAATACTCGAAAACTCTAGAGGACATAATTTACTATATTAGGCTAAAAGTTTGAATTTATTTTTCCAGTGCCAAAAATTCACCGACAAATGCAGAGAACACTAAAAATCACAAAAAAAAATTTGCAAAAACTTCAAAAATCGTTGTACGAATTCTGAATCAATTTTATTGAAAAGAGAACAAAATTTACTATATTGGGCTAAAAGATTGCGACCAGATTCAATTTAATAAAAATCAACTCAAAATGTGCTAAAAAGAGCAGAAAAATTAAATAAAAATCTAATCAAAAATTAAAAAATCGGGCTTTGAGGTGCATTACTTCAGATATAGAGTCGTAGCAAATTTCATAGTTTTGTGTCCAGTGATATTTTCTGAACACAGGATGCACACACAAATTTCTTTCCTTATTATTTTAGATATACTCACAATCATTCCTGAAATTATTCTGAGATCTTTTGCTCATTCTTGTGGTTAAAAGTAAAGTTGCGAGAATTTTGTAATATAGTTAAGTTAAAGAAAATTTTGGCTGAGTACATAAAAATGTTAGTATAATTTTTAACAGTTTGGAAAAAACTTAATTTGATTTTGGAAGATTGAAAAGTGGTATGCTTATTTAATCTTCAAACATTCGTATTACAATTCATTAGTTTATTCAATTTTTAGATGTTTTGAAATTTTTTTTCGGTCCTTGAAAGTCCTTAAAAGTCCTTGAATTTCATGTATTGAAATGTGTACGAACCCTGCTCTGACCGCTTATCCGGTGATTTCCACGGGCAAGACATTTGTAGAAAAATTTATATAATACACAAGTTTTGAAGCAATTTTGTTTTAAGTATTCCATAGTCAAAAGGTGAAAATTCAAATGATAAATTTACTACATATTTCAAATACATGATGATTTGAAATATGTAATAATAGAAGAGATACTGGTCACTTACATATTGGTCGAAAGGATTTTGAAAAAAATGTAATTTTACTAACATTTTTTGCAATAAGAATGGTCAAAATCCTTTACAAATTGATAAAAATAATTTAACACATTTGAAATTTTCATAGCAAATAAATAAATATATTAAGTAAATATATTTTCGAATTTTTCTTTTTATAGAAATTTATGTAACTTTTAAAGTTTATCTCTAATTAAATCCAGAATTTTTCTTATTTTAAAAATTACCCTAATTTACCCTAATCTTACTAAATTTGTTGCCACAATTACAGCTACAACATAATTTCCAGAACATTCTTTTTGTCTCAGCCAATGAAAAAGACAGGCTGCATTACTTCCACCCCTCTGGACTTTCACATGATCAAGATAGCCTGGTTTCCATCATTTGTCAAACTGTCATGTGATCAAGATAGGCTGAAAAGCACCTGAGCTTGTTGAGTACCATGGCCTGTCTCTTTCACTGGCTGTGATTTTGGGTTGTGAAGTGGATAAAAAAACTTATTGTAGATCAACACAAGGCCAAGAATGATTATACTAGGGTTTAAATTCTCAGCCTGACACAGAGATGGAACAAGTATGACCAATTGACAATGATGTTTGTAATGTATGATCCTTTAGATAACATGCTGCTGAGTTTCAGACGTGGGAGTTTATTTGTTATTGCTGGGCAATAAAGTAAAGTAAACAAGTTTTGTCATGTTCTAAAAATGGAAAAAATTGAAGTTTGAGCTGTCATAAAATACTTTGTTGAAAAAGGCCCCCACGGACATACAATAAGAGTTACATTCCACCTTAAAGGATTTTTGTCCTTCTTATTTGATGATAAAAAGATGGGATACTGAATTTAAACATGGTCGGAAATCAATTCACGATGATGAACGCTCAGGATTCCCAAAAAACGCTACGACTGATGAAATCGTCTCAAAAATTCTCGATGCCGTATTGAACGATCATTGATTGAAGATACGCGAACTTGCTGACATTGCAAACATCTCAATAGACAGTGTCCATTACATTTTACACGATGTTTTGGGTATGAAAAAGCTTTCTGCTTGATGCGTGCTGCATTTGTTGAACGTCAACCAAAAATGCAAAAGAATTAACATTTCTCAAGAGTCTTCTGAATTGTATTGTATTGCAAGTTGGAAAATAAAATGAAATATTGTCAAAAATCTTGTATTTTCTTTGTCAGGCCAAGAACTTTTCGAACCACCCTTGTACAGTGCTGCAGTAAAGAATTCGCACACAAGAGTGTGTCTTAAATGTATTAAGTTGCGAGGGGACTACATTAAAAAATAATATGAAATTATGTCAAAAATCTTGTGCTTTCACTCAGGCTGAGAACTTATCAAACCACCCTCGTAATCCCTTTCAATGAAAGATTTAATAGAATTTTCAGGAGCTCTTTTTATCATATTGAAAGGGGTTTTTTTTATACGTAAAAAAATATATATGATGTGATATTAAGTTCAATTTAATTTACAATATTTAGTTAGAAAAACAATATTTGATATTACAATATATTGAAAAACAGGAAGCAAATGATCAAGCATTAAAAAAAATTTCAAATGGAAAGGGCATGCTGGGATTGAACTTGGCTTGCCTTGTTTTAAGTAGGGATGCCTTCCCCTAGGGGGTTTTCAACCTTTAACATTTGAGGGCCACATAAATTCTCAAAGTTCTACTCTTAATTCAAATAAATAGCATAAGAAAGAAATTTATACATGCCTAGATTTTAAGACTAGGATCTGGTTGTATATTGGTGCCACAGAGCTACAAAATTTTTTTATTCTTGATTCTTTAACATGTTTTTATTTATGTTTACTCACTATTTAATTATAACACCAGAAATTCTACTTAATTATTTGATTTGGTAATAATAGTAGTAGAACATAGAGATAATCTATCAGTTAGCATTCAAGAAAGCAAAAGATGCTTACCACTACTGTGTCTACTACAGAACAATACCAATACATGTCACATATATTTATACCCTCTAAAGCTGTTAGCATAAAAGTGCTGTTTTTTTTGTCTCGAAAAGCTCCATATTTTTATGGCTTGAAAGGAGCAAATTGACTTTACTGGCATTATAGTTCATGTGACGAAAATTATATATACTGAGTGGCTTTTTCCCTGTTTCTTGATATTTTTTTTATCTAAAGAAAAAAATTACCTTAGTTACCAAAGTTTGTTTTTTAAAAAGTTAAATAAACCTTTTAAACCAGGAATTTCACTTATTAAATGAAATCAAATTAGTGCCACATAGAATCAAGAAAAAAATTAATTAAATATTCTGGTGCAAAACAAGTTTGACCCAAAAAAAGTGTAAAAGTTGACAGACATGGATTTGCTTTGATGAGGCACTTTGGAAATATTTGCATTCTTAACATTCAAAATAATATGGCGTGCCACTAAAATGCCCTCAGTTGAGTCATGTGTGGCATATACTTTGGACACAAGAGTAGGTGACACCAAAAGATTTTATTTGTCACTCGGTACCCCCCCCCCCCCAAAAAAAAAAAAAAACTATATTTGGGCCAAAAAGTCATACAATCTAACAACCCAAAGTAAAAATGTATTCATTAATTTTTATACTCTTTGTTTTTGAATAGGGCCTGTTCTTGACCACCTGGGGACACTAAAACAATACTTTATTAAAGAATTCATCCAAGATACTTGCAAGATCAATCCACTGTCCTAATTAAGTTTGAATTGGTTCATTATTTCGGACGTTATTGTAATGACAAGTTTTGCCTTTTTGTTTTTGTGTGTCCCTGTAAGCAAACTATAATAGCTACATACTTGATTAACGAGCTCATCCAAGTACTGGCAGATCAATTTGCTGTCTAAATTTGGTTTGAATTTGTTCAGCCTTTTGGACATTGTGATGACAAGATTTGCATTATATATATAAACAAAGTGATCGGTCGTAGCACATACGGGAGGCAGATCCTGGTTGTGCACGTTATATATCCCTCAGGACATGGGTGCGACGATTGAAGCGCTGACTGGCGGTGCAGCTCAGTTTTAAACAAAGTGATTACAGTAGGTAGATTTCTAAAGAAATCAACCTAAAAATATTAAGATGAATATACTTTCTAACATTTATTTCATATTTAAAATAACAAATAAAAGCAATGGATTAAAAACTTTTGTTTAACTCATGCTTGCCCCTGGTGAAAAAATCCCCACTTCGGCCCTGTACTACAATAGTGAAATAATATTGTTGCATACTTCAAGTCATGTGAATAATGGCATCCTTAATTGTTTGCCACCAGCTCAGGTGCACCCCTGCTTACTGAAAGGTTGAACAGGCCTGTTCTACACCATTGCTGAGATTTTTATTTCAAACATGTTTCTTTCTTTAATTTTAAAATAGGGTCTACTTGTCCAAATCAATGATTTTTTATTAAATAAAAATGCTGAAAAGTTAAGTCTAACCCTGTAGTAATATGACATTTTCCAAATATCTTCAAAAAAATTCTTCCATAGCCTATTATATTAGCATGCAAAATAACAATATTCATTAGATTTCAGTAAATGACATATTCATTAAATTTCAGTAAACCCTTTTTTATATGGATAGCTATTTTTAATTTTTTAAACCTAAATGTATTTTTTTTTCTAAAATTTATGAAACAAAATTGACCTGAAATGATGAAATTAACTTCTCTTTATTTTTGAGAACTGCACTTTATTACTTTGAGGATAATTCCTGCCTGAAGTCTTCTATTAACCTACATTATTTTAAGCAAATCGATGATCCCGAATTCTGGTTATGTGATTGTCAGCATTAATTATTATATTGAAGAGATGCAATATCTTGAGAGTTTTTTGTTTTTCAGTATTTTTCATCATTAGTATATTTAATTAATGTTAAATTCGTAAGATAATTTGGACTATTTATATTTTATAGAATATATCAAGCTTGCTGATCATTATGTGCCTGTACCTGGTGGTACTAACAATAATAATTATGCCAATGTTGAGCTTATTTTGGATATTGCCAAGAGAATGAATGTTCAAGTAAGTTCGTAATGGAAACATTTGCTTTTATATGTTGTTAAAGCTTGTTTATAGTGGAGACATTTTAAGAATCGTTAAATGATTTTATAAACTTCATTTTTGAAGCCATTTAGGTGGAAAGTAATTGTTTATGTATTCAATCTAAGTAAAGATTAAAATAAAAATATTCCTGCATTTTAAAATACTAGGAGGAGGGGTACTAAAATTTTATTACAGCACAGATTTTCAAGCTTAATTTAAAATAAGCTGTTAATATTTATATGAGTTTAACAAAATTAGAGGCAATCCTTCATAATATTTATGGGATTGGTTGTAAAAGAAGGGTATAGACTTACAAATCACTGTTCTAAATATTTAAGTTTGTATATTAAATGTTTTGTATGTAACAATGTTTGATTATTTCATGTGATTATTTAAAAAATGAAGTAATGTTGATTTTTATATGTACTACTGAAAAATATGAGCTAAATATGTTTAAAATTAGGGTTCAATTGAAGAAAAAAATACTGTGGAAATTGTTTATAACAAGGCTGAAAGAAGGATGAAAATTATTTGTTATACACAAACTTCGTTATAGCTGGTTTCTTTATGATATGTTGCTATTTGCTGGGGGATTAAAAAAAGTTTCTGGTACTTTGATTTAACTGGGCTCATATTATCCAGATTCTACTGTATTTGCAAAATTAATATATTTCAGCTGTTCATAGTTCAGTATAGTTTCAATTTAAAGGTGAAAATAAGGAATTTCGCTTAGTAGCCACTGGCCGGTAGGTTGATTTATTTTAGTAGCCAGTTACTGACTAGTGTGAATAATTTCTTTAGTACGTAGTTTTCCAGTAAGTACATTTATATTGCTGAATATTTAATTATATATATATATATATATATATATATATATATATACACATACATACATACATACAGGGTGATTATAAAAAAAACTATCCCGATATACGAGCCCCTAACTGTCATACCGTTCACAGAAACTGGATGAAATTCTGGCCTAAAATATTTTGAGGTATGCACTCAAGAATCATGTGCACAACAGTTAAATTCTAACAGTTACGGTTACAGTGACAAAATTTCGAAAATTTCAAATGGCAACACCTACTATTTTTTTATTGGAATGTGATCTTCATAGTGAAAGACCATAAAAAGCGTTGGAACGGTACCTGTAGCACGAAAATCGCCGGCGCTAGGCAGACTAAGAAGAAAAGTGAAAACAACCCATAAAGGACAGAGAAGCAACAGAAAGTAAAACATTTTATTGTTCAGTGCTATCCATCATCTGCCGCATGTAAAGTGTCGTCGCATGTAAAATGGAACAATAAAATGTTTTGTTTTCTGTTGCTTCTCTGTCTTTATTGGTTGTTTTCACTATTCTTCTTAATCTATCTAGTGCCGGCGATTTTCGTACTACAGGTACCGTTCCAACGCTTTTTATGGTTTTTCACTATGAAGATCACATTCCAATAATAATAAAAAAAAGTAGGTGTTGCCACTTGAAAATTTCGAAATTTTGTCACTGTAACCGTGACTGTTAGAATTTAACTATTGTCTTTCATGTGATTCTTGAGCGCATACCTCAAAATATTTTAAACCAAAATTTCATTCAGTTTCTGTGATGATGGTATGATAGTTAGGGGCTCATATATCGGGATAGTTTTTTTATAATCACCCTGTATATATATATATGTGTGTGTGTATATATATATATGACTTTTCAATTACAATTAGTTACAGTAGACAAGTAATTTATGTGCTGAATAAAAATATCTTAATTTATACTGTTTTGAATAAACTTGAGATATTAATTTCCAATGTATTTTAAATTTAAAAATAAGTTAACAGCAAAGTTATACACAACATGCTTATGTAGCTAACTACATAAGTCACATTAAGCTTAGGTACTTGTGTAGCTAACTACATAAATATCCTTTTTTAAAATTATTTGTCTAGAATAAAGATATGACAGTAATAAAATAGGTATGTTTATGCACTAAACCCACAGCATGTAATACATTACACATGCACTACCTGTGGCCAGTGGGACTATATCTCCAGAAATTCAGGAAATGTGTGTATTTCGCCAATTAGTTTCAGAAAAAAGTTCAAATTTCGTCATTCGGAGTGAAAAAATCATGAATTTATTTTATCGATCGGGCACGTAAAAATCATGAATTTTGCCGATCAGGTACATTAAAATCATGAACTTCGTCGAGCAGGCATGTAAAAATCACGAATTTTTTCGAAACGGCACGTAAAAATGATGACTTTCGTAGAACGGGTGCGTAAAAAACATGAATTTCGTTAATCGGGCACGTAAAAATCATGAATTTTGTCGAACGAGTGCATAAAAATCATAAATTTAGTCGAATGGGTGCGTAAAAATCATGAATATTGTCGATTGAGCCCTGGAAAATCATGAATTTCGTCAATCGGGAACACAAAAATTATGAATTTTGTCGAATGGGTCCAGAAAAATCGTGAATTTTAGGGAAAAAAGGAAATCTGAAAATCCTACATTTGGCCGGTTCTTTCCATATTTTTAATCGCCAGTTTTTCAAGTTTAATCAATCGACAAGTGGCAACTGGTGAGTGCTTATTTTCACCTTTTATTTCAATTTTATTTTTTTTAATCAAAACATTTACTATATCTGTGTATTATTTTAGATAACATTATGTACTCCGCCTAGTGCATCATATTATTAAAATAATACAGTTTCCACAAATATGACAAACTTGTAATAAAAATCAGTTCAATCTTTTGTGGTCCAAGTAGATGTCCATACTTTTGAGGGATATTCTTTATTCATGAAAAGAACTAATTTTATTTTCCTTTAGATGGGCTTAACTGAAGGCACTCTTTCTACAATAATATAGCACAAAACTATCCAATGCTGAACAAAGCACTTCTCCCATATAATACTATAAAGTTCAGCATAGAAATTTATATATATTGTAGCTGTATGCAAATGCGTACTTTTGGAAATAATTTGTGGAATAGTCATTTATCTATGCTGATGTATATCAAATTTTGAATTGGACTTGCATACCTGTCAACTCTTATGATTTTTTCAGAATTCTTCTAAAAAATCAGTATGTTTTACGATTTTATGCACGTAATGTATTTTTTTACGCGCTTTGACTTTTTTAAAGATTTCTTATGCTTTTTGGACCAAAATGTTCGCTCATTGCAAAAGAGAGCGAGGCAACATTAAGTTATTCCGATTTCTACTCTCTCCCTTTCCTCTTAGCGATTCGAGGTATGACGTACTGCACGGAGAGAAACCTAGTTTGGGAAAATGCTGCGCATGACATCGTGGTGCATAAGGGAAATGAGTGAGGCTTTGGAGCAGGCAGAATATTTAGTCAGTTTACAGTAGCAGCAAAAGCTTGTTGCTGACACCGTTACTCGTGATTTTGAAGTGGTAAAATCTACGGAGTACACGTGTTTTTAAATTTTTTTATTTATCATTGCTGATTAAAATTAGTAAAAATCAATATGTTCAGCATTTTTGACCAGCATACAAGACGTTATTTCCGACTATTCAAGTATTTCAATGTTGTTTTGAAAATTCTAAATATTTTTACTCAGTTTTGGTTGTCTGTGCTCTATGGCAACAAAAATTTGCTACTGAAAAGGCTGAATCTTTCAAAACTTTTATCATACTTTGCTGGTGGTCGTCAGCCATTTCACTTACGATAGAGGCTATTTTAGTTCTTGCACAAGCATACTGTTTAGAAAAATCAGTCTGGAAACATTTTATTAAAATAGCGTTTCTGCATGGTCTGCACTGCTCAGGGAGACATTATGATCCAACAAAAATAGAGTGAACAAGCACTCTGCACGAGTAACTTCCAAGTCCTTGATTTGCTTTAAACACATCTTGAAGTTTCCCCTTTGTAGAAGAATTTGTTTTGCTGGCATTTTCTTTGTGTTTTTTCGAATTAATATGCTTCGAAATGTCACTTTTGCCGCCATGTGATATCGGAAAATCAGAAATGCAAACAGTGCAAAATGCGTGGGTATTTCCTTCATGGGATTCTTGCAATAAATACTGTATATTATATGATAGAAAAAAATGAATAACAAACGTGAGTAGAAAATTTACTAAAACTTGATTATGTATATTACTAAAACTTGATTATATATATTACTAAAAAAACTTAATTTTATATATATATATATACTAGAAAAAAAATATTTTGATAATGTATTCATAGTTGATTTCTTTGCTTTTTAAAAAAAGTCATTAGCAAATTGTGCCTTGTAACATTTATCTTCAGTAAATAACTTGGCTAACAAAATATTATCTAGAGTTTTTGTTGTCATTGATGAGCCGAACTGAG
Organism: Maratus michaelseni; assembly: GCA_963931845.1. Taxonomy (NCBI): domain Eukaryota; kingdom Metazoa; phylum Arthropoda; class Arachnida; order Araneae; family Salticidae; genus Maratus; species Maratus michaelseni. Next base: position 341,202,905 of record OZ007586.1, read on the forward strand.
TCAAATTTTTCTTTATTGAACTGAAAATACATTCACATTCAGCATTGCTGTGAGGAATAGTCAATACAGCTTTAACTATTTGACAAATTCTATCATATTTTAAATTTCCATCAATGGAACACATCTTTTCTAACATGCCAATGCATGAATCTACATCTTCCGTAATAAAAATTTTTTTGCATTGAAGTTCAGTAAACTAACTCTGTAATAAGTTTCAGGCAATATCTTCATCATCACTTTTCAAAAGAAATTGAAATTTTTCAACAAAAAATCTAATACTTGACAATAGTGATTCATCTAATTTTTTTTAATTTGCTATCTGCACAATTTCACTTTCCAGTGGGAATTTTTTTTAATATAAGCACATGCTGTCAATAAATACTTTCTTACTACAGAAAAAAAATTGCTCTTTATCTTTATCACGAAGTTCTTGTAACAATTCGCATGTTTTTACACCAACTACCAGGTCACTGTCATCTTTTGACATTCGAAATCTTCAAAGGGAATGTCCACCAAATTACTAAAACTTTTCATTTGAGTGGGCTTGATGAATTTTACAAGAAGTCCTTTCAAGAAATCTTTGTAGCAGTTTACTGGCTAAATTGTTTAAGTGGTGATGCATAACAACACCAGTTAACTAGTTTAACATCAATATTACAAATACAGCATCAACAATGGTTATCCTTAGTTAATAAATGTTAGGAAATGGAAGTTTTAAGTGTTTTTTAATGAAAGGGAAGAAATCTACAATCAATGTTCTAAAATTTTTTTGTAATTCTTTTTATGCATTGAAGTTATTCTTTTCTATCACAAAAGACATTGTTTAATTGGAAATTAGTGAATATTTCATTTTACTATTTGTCTTTCAAATTTGTTCATTTATTATGATCCAGCTGGTTTTTAATCCTTACTAAAAGTTTTATAAAAATTTCAAAAAATCTTATTTCTTTTGAATTTTTGTCAAAATCTTCTGATTTTCAAGAAAATTTAGTTGGCAGGTATGGACTTGTCATAAATGAATTAGTTTATCTTCAAAGCAACACATATTTAAGAATTTTAGCTATAAAATTTTAGTCAAATAAAAAATAGCTGGGGAAAAAATATTTCTTATTTGGAAAACTGACCGTTGATGAATTGTCATTATCCCGCAATTCAATTTTTCCTCATATTTTAAAAATTATTGATATTATTTTTGAAATATTAGTTTATTTTAAACTAGCTGATCCACTCGTTGTTGCCTGGTCCCATCAAAAAATAATACGAAACACGAGATCACTCTAAAAATCGCTGCACGTAACTGTTCCTCTGTTTTCCCTTTCATCTTTCATAAATTAAATAGAGAGGTGGACCCCAAAGTGGAAGTAAATTCAATGCCACCTCCTCAAATGTCTGGATCATTTGAATCAAAGCAGATCAGTTTTTAGTCAAAATTTTAAAAAGTTACCATCAGATTTTCACAAAATTTTGCATTTTCGGAATCAAAAAAATAAACTAGCTACATACTGTGAGTTTCGAATCGATACCTCCAATAGTTTTCTTAATATTCAAGGATGAGTGAAAATGAGAATATTTTGTAGTCTGAGATTATCAAATCGGTAACTTTCTTTTGTGGTTTCGATAAAAATAGCCATTTTCGGCACATGTGCAGGAAAATAATTTAGTGCCACCACAAGGAGGTGCTTTCTGTTCTAAACAAATTTCTGACACATGTCCCCACTGCCTATGGTACCATATAGTAGGCTGTTATGAATAAATTATGTAATATTGAAATTTAGATAAGCGGAGATTCAATTACAAAGCTGTGAAAACATAAATTTTCTGTAAATCTTTAAACCTGTTGAAAAGTAAGTTAAACTATTAAAAGTAAATATATGTGGTGACGTTTAATAATAATAATAATAAAAAATAAATAAAAAAAATTAAAAGGACATATGTTTATTAAATCATAAAAAGGAAATATATTAAAAGTAAAAACAATAAATAAAACTTAATAACAAAATGAAAGGTTGACTTATCTGCATGACACATTAAATTAATGATAAGAAGAGGCATATGTATTCCTATCACAGGCGTACTGTGCATGTGCTGCAAAATTTTTTAGTTCCATTTTCCACCACCAGGGAGAGCATTCTGTTCTAAACCTCTTTCCAAATGAAACTCCAGCACTCGCCCCCGCTGCTTATGGCACCGTATAGAAGACGCGCTGTGCACATGCAGAAAATCTTAGTTCCACTTTCTACCTCCAGGGGGTACCACATCTATGTCTTAATTAGTTATCTATATCTTAATTAGTTCATGTCAAGTTGAATGAATCGATTCTCATTGAAATCAAGCCCATAGAACCCAAAAAAATAAATCCCCCCCCCCCCTCCCTGGAGATTAATATTAAAAAATGGTGGTAACCAAGGGCTGAAAAAATGATACTGGAGTTTATTTAGTACCTGGGAGACCTGAGAAGAATGTTAGAAAAGATTTTGTTTGAATCAGACCAATTTTAAATGTGAAATCTTTTAGTTCCACTTTCCACCACCAAGGGCGCACTCTGTTCTAAACAAACCTCTTTCTGAACAAAACTCTGACATGTGTCCACACTGCCTATGACACCATATAGCAGGCATGCTGTGCACATGCTGCAAAATCTTTTAGTTCCACTTTCTACCACCAGCGGGTGCCAAATCTGTATTTTAATTAGTTATCTATATCTTAATTAGCTTGTGTTAAGTTGAAGGAGCTAATTCTTGTCGAAATTAAGCCCATAGAACCCGAGAAAATATTCCCCTTGGTGATTAATGTTCAGCAATAGTGGTAACCAAGGACTGAAAAAATGATACTAAATTTTATTTGGTACCTGGGAATGTTAGAAAAGATTTCGTTTGAATCGGACTATTAATAAAAAAATTCTGATTTGGGAGGCAGGGGGAGTTTCAATCAGAACATTACCACAATATTTAAATTATGACTGGACACTGTCCTCTCCCCTCAAAATTAAACCATCGACCTTTAACATTGAGGATTATCATTAACTTTTGAAACAGAAACAAAATGACTTTTTCTTTTGTTTTGACATACAAATACAGTAAGTTATTGTCAATTTCTGAAATCAAATACATAAATGACATCATGTACATGAAAAAACTCTAAAAATTACATAAAATAAATCGCAAAAAAATCACAAATCTCTGTTCAAATTTAGAATAATTTTTATTGAATAGAGAACAAAATTTACTATAGGTAAATTGCAATCAGCTGATGACCTTTTCATCTGCCAATCACAATTGCCCGGTTGACTTCCAGCTGTGCCTACAATCCTCTCATCTACCAATCACAACTGCCCTCCAACCTTGTTTGACTTCCAATAAGCTATTTGAATCAAAAAACGCTGCAAATCATAAAAGTTAAACTCAAATAATTAAATTTAAATAATCTAATAAAAAAATCCAAATCAGGATAATTAATAACCCGCCCTTCCCTTTTAAAATCATGATTTTTTATCTTTAAAGAATTATCAATTCTCTCCAAGCTAAAAGGAGAAAAATTAATGACTATTTTGAGCATTACTGAGGTCGAAATGGAGGCAACCTATGAACCAATCAAGCATTCTGGGGAAAATTTCTTAGTGTCAAAAGAAAAAAAAATCTTCAAAAATCTATATGAATTCTGAAAGAAATTTATTGAAAACAGGACAAAATTTATTATATTGGGCTGAAAGATTGGAAACGGATTCCTGTTACTAATGTGGAAAAATAGCAGCGAAACGTTAAAAAAATTCAATTTAAAAAAAATCTAATCGAAAATTCCAAAATCGGGCTTTGAGGTGCAAAACTGCATACGTAGAGATGCCTTGTTTTCAAATTTTGTAGCTCTGCTTGCAGTGGTCTCTTCAGAACACAGTCCACAGACACACAAACTTCTTTCTTTATTATTATAGATGCTTACATATTGTTCAATAAACGGAATGTTACTCAGTTTTTCAGTATTAAAGTTCCTGTTTCCTACCTATTTGATACTCTTGCTATTTCTCATTTATACAGGGTGTCCTAAAAATATTGAAATACACTTTTAATTTTTTACTTGTTGGAGGTAAGTAGGCAATGTAAATTGCAAAAGTATTCAAAATAAGGTAGGAATTAGGATTAATTTGATGAAATAGTACTGCTACTAATTTTCAAAAAGTTGCTTTTTAATTTTTTTTTTGTATGGTTCTTGGGTCATATAAGTTATATTTAGAAAAATATTCTCCATGCTCTGACAATTACAACAGTAAAAATTAAATTCTTCTATAACAAAAACTCACTAAGTTATGGTACTTTGAATTTTATGAAATTTCAGAGCTTTCTGACACTAAAAAATCATCTGTCCATTTTTAGTTCCAGAAAGCTTTGAAATTTCATAAAATTCTTTGCATCATAACTTTGAGTTTTAGTCCTAGAAGAATGGAAAATTTACAGTTTTATTTGTCAGAGCATGGAGTAAACCTTTTTAAATATTACCTATGGGACCCAGAGACTGTATAAAAATGAAAAAAGTGTTAACTTTTTGAAAATTAATGTCAGGATTTTTTCAACAATCTATCTTATTTTGAACACTTTTGCAAGTAACATTGCCTACATACCTTCAACAGGTAAAAAATTAAAGTGCATTTCAATCTTTTTGGGACATTCTGCCATTTAGTTATGTTAACATCTACATTGCTTTTATAGGTAGTTTGGGCTGGATGGGGGCATGCATCTGAAAATCCAAAATTACCTGAACTTTTAAATAAAAATGGAATTGCATTCATGGGTAAGTACATTTTATTTAATATGTTGGATTTATTACAAAACTTTACTTAGTTATTTATGATTATAAATTTGGTTTCAGGGCCACCTGAGAAAGCCATGTGGTCTCTTGGTGATAAAATTGCATCTTCTATAGTTGCTCAAACTGCTGGAATACCTACTTTGCCATGGAGTGGTTCAGGTATGTTTTTTTTTCAATTTTATAGATTTTGAATTTAACTTGTGTCTAAAAGTTTGATTTTCTCCCATTGAAAATCTTCTATACAAAACATATACACAAATATTTCACTTTTTTTCACTAGATAATCTTTAAATGTAAATTAATTCAGTTTAATTTCTTATTAAAATATGATTATTATCTGTATTTATTATTTTTTATTAATTCAAATTTTAAGGGGACAGGTGCAATTGCAAAATCAGTAAAAACATCTAATATTTATTTTACATTTTCTTGGCAACCACTGAATATATTTTAAGTTTTTGCTATTGTAATTAGTTACATTTTGATTATTTTCTTTTTCTGGAAAATTTGTTGCTTATATATTATTGCTAATTATTATTATTTTTTTTTTTAACTAGACAATTTTGTTTATAAATGCATTTTTCATTTTTATTTTTTGCCACATGATCAAATTATAGATTAGTTATTGCCAAAACAATTTAAAAAACATTAAAATTGTTTGAATAGTTTTCAAGAAAAAGGAGCAAAAAATAGAAAAAGAAATGTAAATTTACAGGAGAATATGTTAATTATTCCAACTGTGCCATAGCTTCCAGTATTGTGTGCTTGACCAAAAAGTAGATTTGTTTTTGTCTATAACTCAAGTTCAGTGAACTTCAGAAAACCCATTTACATTGAAATCTTATTTGTAGGTTTATCAGTTCAAACTGTAGTCGCCCCCTTAAGTCAAGTGGATCAGAGTAATTGATGTTGAAAGGGTAAAAACCCTTTTAATATATTTTTTTACTTATAAATTAGATTGGTATTTATTAATATAAAAGCAGGGTCTCAACACTTAAAATCAGTCATTTCAATTGTGGTTTTAATCAACTAATTAAAGAAAATCATTGATTAAAATTATGTATTCTGTCAATTTGTAAACTGAGAAAAGGTATTTAACATAATTTCAAATATTTCTAAAGATATTTTTATTTACTGAATAAGCAAAGAGGCTTTAAAAGCTAATAATTTACAAGTTTAATTTTTAATGCTTCCAACATAGTTGAAAAGTGTTTATGAATTGAATTCAGTTTGTCTGCACTAACTCTCATAAATATATTTGGATTACCATGGAATTTTTATGTTATTGAGGTTTACTATAGAATGTTTGGTATTGAAAATGAAGTGTGTAGCATTTATAATTTGTTTTCAGTGACACACACACACACACACACACACACACACAAAAAAAAAAAAAAAAAAAAACACATTAGTCTATGGGAAGGAGAGGGGGGGATCTTTATCCACTGTAGAATGCATTTTTAATCATATCTAACTTTAGGGGCATTATGTGGTGAGCATAAGTTCTATAGATCAGGACTCCACAAAAGAATTCATACATTACTGCATATAGACAGTAATTGCTAAAAATAGTTTTTTACTGAGTTGTGTTTTTAAAATTGCTTATTTAGATATCTTATTTTTCATTGTATGAAAAAGGAAATTTCTTAATATTCTGTTACTGTTGGAAAGTGTTTCAGAATCTATATTCTGATGTATGATTGTTTGTTCTTGTTTAAAATTTAGTAGAGTTTTAATCAGTTAAATAAATTAACTCTAAATTGGTGATTAATTAAAACTATTACTTTATTTTTTACAGTAGAATGAATAACTTCAATTAATCCTGTAATCATTTGAACTGTCTTTCTATTATGTAATTCTGAATTCAAAAGAAACAAAAAGTTGAACTTCATGTGTTGGTTTTTTTCCAGCAAATAAAATAAATTTGTACGGTATTTAAAATTACAAGTCGTCATACCAATGCTTTTCATAGTTATTTTTTTATGAATTGGTAAACATACATGCAAAAATTTTCCCATATGCATAAAGCAGTGGTTCCCAAACAATAAGCGAATGATGTTTTGGTGGGTTGCAAAATAATCAATAATTTTTCAAAAATATATCATTAATTCTACCTTCTGTAAAACTAATAAACAAGGGGCAAGACCATACTCTATACCTGAGTAAGCACCCAACCTTACATTGGCAATATGTTTATAGGAGAAAATTGTGAAAATAAACAACTTTGTGAAAACTTTGTTTTTAAATAAATTATTGTAGAGGAAACTTTCAAACTAAAATTATCAAGTTTCAATTGATATGTTCTCCTTCCTTGTTGGTGCAAAACGATTTTGTAAATAGAATCAACTTTTTTTTTTTTTTTTTTAATAACCCATCCATTAATAAATGTATTTTTTCATGCATAATAAAATAGGGGGATAATGTTTTATCATATATTCTAATACGAGCAAATCTTGTGTGTGGTTATATATATATATATATATATATGCAAATTTTATCTTAAAAACGGCTCTAACGATTTTGACGAAATTTTGTATCCTACCATTTTGGGTCACCAGAAAACCATTGGGCTAGGTCACATGTTCGAGAAAATTCGATTAGTGGGTCATTTTGGGTCATGGTCAAGCTAATTGTATCTAAAAAACGGTTCAAATGATTTTGACGAAATTTTGTATCCGATCATTTTCGGTCACGAGAAGACTATTGGGCTGGGTCACATGTTCGAGAACTCTCGATTAGTGGGGCATTTTTGGGTCAATGCAGGTCAAATTAATTTTATCTAAAAAACGGCTCTAACGAATTTGATTAAATTTTGTTTTTTACCAGTTTCGGGCACGGGAAAATCATTGGGCTAGGTCACATGTCCGAGAAAATTCGATTAGTGGGTCATTTCCGGGTTACTGTGGGTCAAGCTAATTTATCTAAAAAGCGGCTCAGACTATTTACACTAAATTTTGAATCCTATGGTTTTCGGGCACAAGAAGGCTGTTGGGATAGGTCACATGCTCGAGAAAATTCAATTAGTGGGTCATTTTGGTCATGGGTCATTATGGGTCAAGCTATTTTATCTTAAAAACGGTTCAGAGAATTTGAAATAAATTTAGCATCCTACAGGTTTAGGGAACGAGAAGCCTATTAGGCTAGGTCACATGTTCGAGAAATTTCGATTAGTGGGTCATTTTGGTCATGGGTCATTATGGGTCAAGCTATTTTATCTTAAAAACGGCTCAGACTATTTACACTAAATTTTGCATCCTATGGTTTCCAGGCACGAAAAGACTGTTTGACGAAGTCACATGTTCGAGAAAATTCAATTAGTGGGTCATTTTGGTCATGGGTCATGGTATTTGAACTCAAATTTAATTTTGACCGAGCATAGCTCGGTCTTCCCTGCTCGTGATTATTTACATTAGAAATACCAAGTGTGGCGGTTAATAATTCTTAATTTTTTTCATAGAGAAACCACATTTAATTTAAAAGAAAGATAAAAAATGGTTTATTCACAGTATGCGCCATTGCTAGCCACACATTTTTCCATCTCTCTGGAAAGTTGTGGATGGCCTCCCAAAAAAACCATGCATCTTTTGAGGGAAGTTTGGTCATCAAGCCATTTTTCAACATCTCTGTAATTGTTGAAGTATTTCATGGTGAATGCATGAGATATCAATGAAAATCAGTGGTAGTCAGAAGGGGCCAAGTCTGGCGAGTACGGCGGGTAGGACAAGAGTTCCCAGCCAAGTGTAGAAATGGTGTCTCTGACCACTTTCATTGTGTTTGGTGGGGCATTGTCATGCTGAAAAATCACTTTTCCGTGTCTTGTAGCCTATTCTAGTCGCTTTTCAATCAATGCATGTTTCAAAGTGATCATTTGTTAATGATAGCAAATGGTATTAACTGTTTAACTTGGTTTCAGAAGCTCATGGTACATGACACTCTTCTGATCTCACCAACATATCTATTTTTAGTCACCAGTCATGATCCATTGCATAAAAGTTTTTTTCATGCCGAGAAAGCGAAACTTCACACACAGTTTTTCGTTTTTTCACCTGTCTGTCATTCAGTTGATGTGGTATCCATTTTCCTGCCTCCTGGATCTTTCCCATGGCATGCAGATCACAAATGATTCGGTAACGAACATTCAACCTCTCTGCCATTTGTTGAGTTTGCATTTCGTCTTCCTCCAACAATGCTTGCAATTTGGCATCTTCAAATTTTATTGGTTGTCTTGGAGGTTCTAGACTGTGAATCAACCCTTGTTTCCAGAGTCATCTTTTGAAAAATTAAGAATTATTAACTGCCACACCTGGTACTTATTGTTTTCATTGTACACTTAGTATGAAAGTTAGCTATTTTTGTGGGATATAGATGATACAATAAGCTTTCATGTACTGGCATATTAGGAAGGTGGATCACGGAAAAATTTCTAATTTTAAAGTAGGTCACATAACAATAAATAAAGTGTGGGAACTGCTGACTTAGATAATTAACGAAAAAAATGTTAATAGCGATCCTCTTATTTTTCTTTTTATTCTTGCAAATAAAATAGAGTGCACATTATTAGAACTCGATTAACCGAACATCTAATTATCCATGCCTCAATCAACTTTTTTTTTTTAAATCTTACGACTTGAACATACATTATTTTTTATTAATGAATAAAAGTGGGAAAAAAATCTAAAATTTCTATAAAAAAATATAGATGAAGTTATATGGAAAAATTGTTATGTTTACTGCATATTCGATCCACTAAATTGGTGATCCAAAGTAAGTTTAGAGAAATGCTAGTGGGTAGGGGAATGCAGATTCTTAAAGGTGCTTTTTAAAAAAGCTTAATACCTCTCCTAAATCTCACTGCTCGAAAAAGCAAGAAATTTATCGAATAAACAAAGCTTGTCTTCTAAATTGTCCCTGAACAGAATCTGCCATGATCAGAACAACATGAAATCTTGCATCAATGCTATTCTCTTCTTTCTTCTAATGAAAGTGCCAGTAAACAGGGAAGTTCGCTTTCACTGGGTGAAATCATTCAAAACTTCCCTCTATAGTCTGTCAATGGTTACCAGAAACTGATAATTGCCTCATAACACTAAAAAGAAAGAGGGCACTGGAAATACTGCTTCAATAACAATGAACATAAAAATAAAAGGAACATTTTTCTTATGATAGAAAAACAACTTTTACATCATGAGGTATTTATAACACAAGGAATATTGGCAGTGTGAACAGTTGAAACTTGAATATTTCACAGCAGTAGTGTAATCATTTTTCCTTTAACTTTACAGTCAGTGGTGCATTTTGCTTTCATTTTTCCAGTTATTCAAACTAGATCCAGTCTCAATAAGTGTAGATAATCAACACTCTTCTGTATATAACAACAAATTGATAACATCTGATTAATAACTACTGTAAAAGAATGTGTAGGAGAAAAGAACAGGATATAAAAAGTTAAACATAGCAAGAGCTTTTTCAACAATGTTGAAAATGAACATTGAACTCCCAAAGTGTTTTGCTTTTTAGCTCATAGAAAACAAATTAAAATATCAGTTATTTCTTTTCTTTCGTCAAAGTACTGAATGTCAATGAAAATGCTGATATTTATTTAATATTTTGAGAAATTAAATGATGGACTGCAAATACAACTGTATATTTACCCTGTGTGTATTAAGATACTGCTAATTGAGGGATAACAACTTTTTATTGTTATATACATTATGTGTAAATTTATATGTTAAAGTGATTTACAAAATACTGATCCCAAAAAGTTGCCGAATTGGATCAGTTTCTGCCAAGTTTGTTTGATTAGCTATTTATGTTGTGCTGATTAATAGAATTGTTTACTTATAATTTTTATTTTGTATGTAACAATTGATTATAATGTAACAATCAGTAAAAAATGTGTATTATACTTCTTAATATAATCTGATAAGATATTAAGTTTAATTAATTTGAAAATCTGCAATTCTTGATAACCATTCAAAAACATGGGGAGGAGGGATAATAAATTTCAGATATTAATAACAATATAAAAAAAATATATATGATTACACCCTGCTTAAAAGTTAACTGGATATTTGAATGAAATATAATTTTTTTTTATTTAATTGATAATCATAGCTATTTAAATATAATTAATCAAAATATTTATGTTATTAAACATATGATAAATGGAAAATTTGTGAATTGGTATTTCTATGATTTCACATAAATATTTAGTGTCCTAAAATAAAACAATTAAATTTTTATAAATATAAAATTAAATTGTTTAATTTCAGTTTTAAAAAAAGGCAGAGTCGATTTGGCAGGTGTTTAGCAACTCAAACTCTTTTTACCCAAAAATCTGTAACTTCAACTCAGACCCCACAGCCCTGCAGAAGATCTGGTTACCTGTGGGTGTGTTTTGTTTTTTTATACCTCCATCCGGATCCTGGCAGTTCAGATTTTAAAATGCAGAAAAAATTAAAAACAGGAAAGATCTTCAGAAAATATTTTTTTTGAAATAGTAAATATATATTTTCTTTTTAATGAAAAGTACCATTGGTATTGTGTGGGCTATTCGCAGGTGTCCCTTATTTAATTTTTATTTTCTTCAGGCACCGAGCAATCTCTATTTTTAAACTCTAAGAAAAAGGGAACGTTTTCTCTTTGTCTGCGAGCTTTGTGTTTGATGAACCATGTTTTTTCTGTACATGCGCAAAAGCAGTTGTTTGAACAATGGAAGCTTGTTAATTTGGGTTAGTATGGGGTTTCAATTAATGCTTTATTGCAATTGGTTTTCTTAGCAAATAGACATAATGAATCTCCATATTTTCCTGTGTTGAATGGTACCAGTCTGGACCTTGCACTCCCTATGGTTCCAAAGGAGTTTCAGACACACATGCATGAGGCATATAGAGGGGGGAGGGGTTAGAGCCAATAGGCATTACCAAAACCTGGCTTCCATACTGGTTTTTAATTAAAATATAAAAAAAGTAGACTTGTACGTTTTTTAAGTTAAAGTAACTAACAAATTACATAATTAAAAAGTCAGAATTTGCTAGAATGTCTTTATGGACTGGCTCGGGTACAGTCCCCTACTTCTGTGTATGTATTAAATATTTGACAGTTGGGCAGTTTGTTTGAAAAACATTCTAGCTATTGTTGTCAGCAGAACTCTCATAGCAAAGACGTAAGTGTCAGGCAATCTGCATCGGTATAATCTAAATAACCAATTCTCAAGTGATTCATATTCTAATAAATAACACTGCATCATCAAGCCTTTTTAGTTATTCATTATTGCTACTTTTTATTAGCCAAATGACTCTGTGGTTAAATGCTCCTTTTATATTTAATTTTAACATAAGTTAACTAGAAGTCTAAAAGAAAGAAAATGATAGAAATTGCCGTTGCAGGTAAATATAATGCTTTCTAACTTAAATTTAAAGGGTCAAGTATCTTTAAAGTGTCGTTAGTTAGTGAATATTAAAGATTATCTTAAAACAATTAGACTCGCTTGTATGAAACTTTAAAGGAATATGCTGAAATTTTCTATAATTTCGTATGCATTCTTTACTATACAAGACATTGAAATTTCAAGAAAATCTGTCTAGCCATTTTCACGAAATTGTATGGCCAATTGCAAAATAACTGTTTGGAATCAAATGACCTTAAATGACCTCAATATTCCTTATGTCATATATAGTGTGATAGCTAAAGTTTCTTTTACCAATTTTTTCTCTTCCACAAAATTCTGAATGCAGTTTTGATTATTGCTTTGGCTGCCGGGTCCGAAACGTGTTCAGAGTTAAAGATCTGTCCCTGTCAGCCGGATCTGAACATCCTTAAGAACACTTTTTTTATTTCCAGGGACTCTCCCCACCATTGGCACCTGTCTATGCTTTTTCTATTTTAGGGTGGCACTCACCTATCCTTTTGTGCTATAAGGTTTTTTCGAGCAAAACTTTTATTTTTTTAATTTTTACGACAAAATTTCTTATTATTCAATGTAAGTACTTTAAAATATTTTTTTTTAATTTATGACTAGATTTCATTTGTGATTGAAAAGGGAGAATAAAGAAAAAATGTGTAGGGAATGTTCCAAACAAAACAAAAGAGTTGAGACCAATTATATTTGTGACCTATGAGATGACAAACCTGGACTTTGTCTAGATAAGTGTTTTAGGGTTCATCACAAATAACTAATTTTTCTTTATTTATTGTAGTTCACATTATTTATTTGTAATTATTTGTATAAAAATTGTATAAATAAAATAAATGCAAAAAAATGTAAATTTTAGTAAATAATTTTTGTATACAAATTGTAAAAATATAATTTACGTATTTCTAAATATTACCTTTTTTTCTTCATAGAAATCTTTCACTATAAAAAATACAAGTAAATAATTTATGAAAAAAAAAAAAAAAAAAAAAAAAGCTAGAGTGAAATAAATTGGTCCGACAAGCCTTCAGAGCTGGCACATGTGTAGAAAAAGATCTGTTGTGTGCCAGGTCCGAAGGGTCATCAGACCAATTAAAAAATTAATTAGAACACATATACATATTTATATGCATCATGGCAATGTTTTTTATTTGTAAGAATTATGTAGGGAGAGAAACAGTAGGTGGCACCTGGGGCCAAAGTGTTAAAATATTGCAATTCAAATAAGGTTTTAATACGACTGAATGAAAGATTTTATTTTCTGGTCCATAGGTACAGTCATCTAAAAGAAATCACCTCATACATTTTAATCACGAAAATTTTCAGAGAAAAAATGAAAATTACCATTCAGTTGGAAATTCTGTCTTCTTTCAATTTGTGTTTAAAAAGAGGCTTAGGGGGCAGTCTTCATAGAGAAATTGTACCAAACTCTGAAATTTTCATTATGAACACCCAATTTTGATGTCATATTTGGATTTTGCACAAAATTTTACTCTGGGATATCAAATGGGAAATTATTCGGTGAAGTACTGTAGGAATTATGCAGATTTAAAGTTTTGAACACCTAGAGTTAAATTCATTTTTAATGGTTCTAAAACAAACTACAATGTGTAGCTTTTTAAGCAATACTCAAAAACTACTTGGCAGAATGAGCTGTAATTTTGGATTTATATATTTGAAGATTCTAGAAATCAATTTCTGTTAAACATTTTATACAATGCATATTTTTTCGTATATTAATTAAAATATATATATAAGACAATAAATATTCTAAAAAAATGTGTTGTAACCTATAAAAATTTTAAGAGATTTATTTCTAAAAGTTTCAAATATATGAATCCATAATTACAACTCATTCCACTAAATAGTTTTTGAGTTAGCTACATGCGTTGCAGTTGTTTTGCAACTATTAAAAATTAATTAAACATTAGGAGTTCAAAGCTTTAAACCTGCATAATTCCTAAATTACTTCACCAAATAATTTCTCATTTGGTATCTCAAGATAAATTTTATGAAACATCCAAATTATGATTCAAAATGGGTGTTCATATTGGAAATTTTAGTTTTGTAAAATTTCTCTATGAAGATGGCCCCATAAGACTTTTTTTTAAACATAAATGGAAAGAAGATATAATTTCTAATCAAATGACTATTTTTGTTTTTTTCTACTATAATTTGATGATTAAAATATATGGTCTTTCTTTGCAGACTATATGACTCCTTAAAGAGGCATTAAATGTGAATGTAACCTGACTTTTTAAAAGTATTATTTAAAAAAATGTTTTTTGAATCATTCAGATATCTCTTCATAACATTTAAATAATTTAATAAGGCTTTTTTGGAAATATTTTTTAAAGAAATGTGGAGTACTTACAAAAATCTATTTACAGTAATTTATTGTAATAAATATATTAAGGTCGAAAATTATATATATTGAGTTGATATATTAAATTATGGTGACTTGGCTGGTGATGGCTGGGAGCACTTTGAAAAAAGACTGTCAAGAGCTGGGCATAACTCATTGACCTAGAACAAAAAAAAAAAAATTGTTTTTATAGTTCAAAAAATAAATTACTTACCCTTTTTTAAAAATATTCATTTTTAGTGAAATAACATTAATTCAAAGTAAAATATAAAATTTCAATCAAAACTTTCATTACTTACAGTTACATGGAAAAGCAAGAGATCAATATTTAAAAAAAGTCCTTCATATTACACTAGAAAAAATGTGATGATTCATGTTAAAAAATATCAAGTTGATTGATTTAAAACTGGCAGAGCTAAAATGTCCAATGATTTTGAAAATTGCTGTTCTGAAAAGATATGCTTAAAGTGGTCGATACTGTTTACATGCTGTGGCATGTTAAATTTCTACAACTTAAAAATTGCCCTTTCACTTTCTATATCAATTTCTAACTAATAAAATATGATTTTTTTGTATATAAAGAATACCTTAATACTTACTATTTTTATTACTATTATTTTTTAAATTTTGAACAGGTTAAAGTAATGTTGCTTCTTAATTTGATTCATTACTTCATTTTATGCATAATTTTAGTTGGTTTCTATATCATGTATAAACCTAGTGATATTTTTCTTTTTATTCGTTTCCATTGAAACAATTTATATAAAAGTTTGCCTTACTTATTAGTGATACTTTAGTCAGCTTTTATAAAAAACTGTTCACATGATTATAATTTGTCTTTATGTCACTTGTTATTACTATTTCTCTGCAACTTTTAGAAAAAAGCTTGGATCATTGTAAAATATTAGTGCATTTTGAAGGATTTATATCAAAAATGACTATAGCAACAAAAATAGTTTTCTGTGGTATTAGAAAAATATATGACTGGTTCTATTTTTGTTTCTTCAAAACAATTCTAACTTCTGAACATTCAACAAAAATTAGCCTTGTATAAATTTTGTTTTATTAGTTTAACCTTGTTGCAACATTAGAAGGACTTATTTTAAATCAAAATTATATCTAGGGCATGTTTTAATGTATTTTTAAATATTAAATTTTATTGACTAGAAATAAATAATGAATACATATATACAGTGAAACCCTGATTTAATGTTATTCAGATACCATAAAATATATGCTATGTGTTAGAAAATGATAAATTGGGGGTAACTTTAAATGTACTTCACGGGCTGTACATTGATCAACAAACAAAAGAATCTTGTGTTTCTGTAAGCAGATTTGTCTGTCCAATTTGCAAATAAAAATTTCAAAAATTGTTCTTGTCAGCCAAGATTTTTTGTTTAAGACGTATTAAGTAGGAAAGCTCTTTACATTCTTTAAACACCTTGTTTTTTTTTGTATTATCCAACAACTAAATAATGTTATATTTTCGTTCCCATCTGAGTTTGTGCATAGCAAAACAATAAATTGCAGTTTGGCTACTTTCCCACCATAGCAGTTTTCACCATTGAAAAAGGAAATTTTCCAATTATTTTAAACAGTGATGATTTCACTTTTTCTTCTTTTTTTTAACAAGTGTTTTTCCATCTTTCACGAATTTTGTTCCATTAAATCTGCTTGCTTTAAAATTGTTTGCAAAGTTGAATATGGCATTCCAGTTTAATTTGCAAAATCAACTTTACTGCCATTCTAATCTTTGTCTTTCCTGATGATTTCTGCTTTTTTCAGCTAAGAAAATGGTCTTCTCCTTTGATACCATATTTTTACTGTCTAAAGTTAATGAAAATTCTCTAACAAATGCTATCAACTTCGTTCTACTACAGAAAGTATAATCCAATCAGATAAAAGTGTATTGGTCAGCAGGATTCTATGAATCTGTGTGGATGGAAGAAAAATTTTCATTGAGTTTTTACTGTTTAAAAAGAAGTTAAATGTGTAAAATATTTCAAAATGATAATGTTAAATCTGGGATTTTTTAACATTACAAGTATAAGAAATTAATTGGGACCAGGGCTTGACAAATGCGACCAAGTTATTTAATCTGGCAAGTTTTTTTTCTTGGTATCTAAGAAATAAACTGAAGCGGCATTTTTTTCTCTCCCCCACGCCTACTCAAGCGTGGCAAGCAGTGATCTTCTTCTTCTCTTATACATTTAATGGAAGAACCAAGTTTAAGAGGCATTTACTATCTATTGCACAGAAAATGTCATTCTTCTTCGCTCTAGCCAGCTAGCATGTCACATGATTAAAATGCGGTGGGAGGGGGAAGGTTTCAGTAAAACTACAAAATAATGTCAATCCAGCCTCTGTGTCATCTAAAATTCAATACAATGCTAAAAAATGCTCAAGGTTCTTTGTAAATTACAAATCAGGTTTTTGTGTTCAGAATTAAAACTATTTAATCTATCACATTCATTTTAACGAATAATAACATATATAACTGATTATAAGTAACTCCTTTTAAGTAAATCTATAAAACTTAATTAAAATTCAGGCTCTTCAGTTTCATCAGAAAACTTTATTTTATCATTCTAAATTATGTAACTAATAATTCTAAACTATTATTACTTTTTTCCTCAATTCATAAGAAACTTTAATGCTTTTGAATGACAGGGGGGGAGAAGGAGAGGGGGGAATCTGTTTTACTGGCAATTAGAATTTTTTGCTGGCTATCAGATTTTATTAAATTTGTAAAGCTCTGATTGGGACTAATGAAAAATGGCAATATATATGGAAAATTATTTTAAATTATTTATGTTAAATCAGGATTTCACTGTACATTATATATATGAGGGGGTTAGAATGACAGTGGAGTAAGTCAATATTTAGTAATTTGAGAAATGAAGGGTTTTGTGAAACTTGGCGTATTGCTGTTGCATTAAGTGGTCCAACTTGTTTTTCCCTCTAGCGACTCCCTAAGTGAACTATGACTTATTTGACTGTTGCACTGAACAGAAATTAATATACATTCAGTGATTATCTAGATTTTAAAAATTTTTGACTTGTTCCACTGTCATTCTAACCCCTTCATATATATATATATATTGTGCTTCCTGGTACCATTTCTATTATACCGATTAAATAACCTATGATTAATATTAACAGTTTGAAAATGAAAGATAGTTTTAATAACATGAATCATTTCAGACATACAAACAGGAATCAGGTGGAAAGATGGGTAAAATAACATGTCAAAGTTTTGCATCTTTCATACAAAATAAATTGATAAAAACGAATAGGCGCCGTCGGCGCCCTCACGGCGCCGAGCGAGCCCACTCCTCATCGTGCCCAAATCCTGAAGGATTTATAACGCAGACCATGACTTTGTCTCGCCAGGTCGCTACGATCGATTCAGAGGGTTCGCGTTCCAGCGACGCCTCCTCATCTTTTTGCCCCAGAGTCGACGACAGAGGTCGTTACGATTCGGCGGAAGTTCCCACCATCAAAGGATACTTCCCCACGTGACACCTGATGAGCCGTAGAGACTGTCGAACGGCTTCATCGCCGAACACCCATAAGGGAGTCGGGTCATCCACCTGATGTTCGGCATCCCTACGGCCCTTGCTTTCCCGCGGAGTCCGATCATGAAATGTATGGAAGAACAAGCCACTAGTCTCTTCTTCCGCGGGCGATACTACGTGTGTCGGAAGGTGCCCCTGGCCGACCCGAGACCACGGGGAAAATCGGTCTCTGTCTCATAGACGAGACTCGGCTCGGTTGCCCTTGGTAGACGGCGCGAGTTTGAACCCGACTAGGCGAGACTAGACGGTAAACCAGCGACTGAATCCCTATCATGGGACTCCCGCCACACCAAGTATGGCGACAAGCATATATCACAGAAACACATATCACAAAAACATGCACAAACAAATTAAAAATCTAAAAACACAACAAGAAGGAATCAAGAGGCCGCTATCGGACTCTGGAGGTCGCGGAAAGCTCCTCCAAACGCGCCAGAGAGGCGGGCCCGATCGAGGTTAGTATTGGTTGAAGCTTAGGAGACGAGCCACTCGTCCGCCTGCCAGACGTGGAAGTTCCTGGCTGCACAGAAGACGTGCTGGACTAGGTTTCGGCCCATGATTTGATTTCGAGCCCAGACATCGCCGTTTTACCGACGAGCCTCCGGTCCGCACTCCGTGGCCCTATCTCGAGAAGGTCCCCTCCCGCCCAGAAACCTTGCAAGACACTTATCGCAGGCTGAGGCCGAAAATAAATTGATAAAACCAATTACAATTTATATTTTCAATATTTTTAATTTCTATTTAAAGTCTTTTAGATGAAAAAGTTATAAATGCATCTTAAACTGTAATACTGTAAAAAAAAAAAAAAAAAAAAAAAAAAAAAAAATGTCAGCAAATATATATACAATATATTTTTTAAGTACCATCAGCAAATTGATTTTCTAATACAGTAAAACCTGTCTATAATGGAATCCTGCTTTTGAATGGAAAATTACATGATCCCGTCAAAAAGAATACCATATAATTATACTTTCTAAGACAGAAGCAACCTGTCTAAAACTGTATTTTCGCTGATCATATGTGTTTCCTTCTTAGCAGGTTTGATTGCTTCATACTTACGGTAAGGGGGGTCTGCATTCAAATTACTACCAGAGCCTGCAGTCTCTCGCTGCAGCCCTGACACACAGATTTTAATAGTATAGATTATAATTTAGTTCTTGAAAGTTCAGCCATAAGCATAAATTTTTAAATGGAATAATCAAGTTTTTGCATTAATTGTTAATTCTGTTACTACATTTAGTTAAGTATTTTAAAATACTTAATACATGTTAAGTTCTGGCATTGTAATTGACAATACACATTTGCAGGGGTGATTGTGTTCAGGTTATATACCTAAATTCAGGTATTTTTTTCACTTTCAGTACAGAAATTCTGGTTTTTCTGATAAAGACTAAAATATCAATTTCATATGATTGCTAAACATATTAAAATTAATACTTTTTCATAATTTGACCTCCCTGTAGTAAATTATATATTCCCTTCCCCCTCTCTCCATACAGTAATGTTTTCTCGCTAAAATTTCAAGTATTTTTTCATGAACCCCCAATCACCCCTGCATTTGTCTAATTTTTGTTTTTAATTTTCTTGTCATGTTTTTGTAAAGTTGCTATGACTTATGTTTTTAGGTCTAAAAGCTGAATGGAATGAAGGACAAAACAGTAAAATAAAGATTCGTTCAGAGCTGTATAAAAAAGGTTGCGTATCAGATGTTGATGAAGGCTTGAAGGTGAGAATTTTTTCATGTTTCGTTTGCTGCTATTTATTTATAAAAGAAATCTTTAAAAAAATTATTATTCAAGTAATAATTCTTTAGATACAGGCTAAATTCATATGGTCTTTGTTAGCATCCACTACATGGGCATATAAGCTGGAGAAATTAAAAATAGCTTTCTCTAAAGAAATTAAGAGTGATAACTGTACTTTAACCTGCTAGTAGCAGTATTTGCAGATTTTGAAGAGTTTACTTATTAATTATTCTGAGGTTTGACACTTGCATGGTCATTGGTACTAATACAAAAGTTTTTCAGAAAGTCAGTTTCAGAACTTTCCAGTTAACTTCCTGCATTTGAAGGATGGAATTAGTCTGCCCACAGGGTACAGTGTCCTCAATGACTAAAGAATATTATCAAAACAGCATAATTTGTATGGTGTAAAGCTGACAGGTAATTGTGCACTTTTGATTTTTAAGATAATAGAAGTTCCAGCCAATTGTTAAATTTGTTCTGGAATTCAGTTTTGAATGCAAGCAATATGTAACCAACAAAAATATAGACAAATTTGCGAGTTGTTCTGAATGATGGAATGATTAGAAGATGAGTTTCATTATTCAATTCAGGCAGAACGAATGTGCACGATGAAGCAAATGGTGATGAAGCTGTGGTGAATGATGAACTGGTTTGTTTTTCTTGAATGTGAAGAAATTCTTTGATGGTTAATGTTTTGATGACAATGATGAGGTAAAAGATGCTGTAATACCATCTAACTTCACAAGTGACCACCTGCTCTGATGTTGGTATGCAAACACTTGTATCTCATTATGATATTGTATTTCATAATGTGCTAATTAGCTATGTGGAAAAATGTTGTTTCAAAAGTTAATAAATATGTATCTGTGCCCACACTTGGTCCTTTGGACCTTCATACTTGCCTTTTACATTGATTGCCTATAGCCTTATATTATATATTTAAATTGGTAATTTTTATATTATTTCTTTCTGAACTTTTTATATGAAACTGCCTAACACCAATCCCTAAATAACATCAATAAAAAGAAATCCAATTTAATGTTTCAAAGTTCTTATATATATTTCTCTAATTTAACATGTCCTACTGCTAAATTTGAAGACGGTGATTTTTATGATTGGTAGGGCTGGATTATTTATTAATACACTGGCAAGAAAAATTGAAGGAACAACTATAAAAACTCATCGAACTTGAATAATTTTGCAGATAAGAACATGAAACTTGCACAAGATCTTTATTTTGTCATGCCTGACATATAATCAAAATGCAGAACTGCCTATTTCTGCAAAAAATACATTTACATAAAAACGTAGGACTGTGTGATATAAGAGGGGATAAGGAAGTTGTATTGTTACAATATTTTAGAGAAACACAGGAAAAATCAATAAGGTATGTGATCACTCCTGGCCAAAATGAAAGTTTTACAGCGATTTTCCATACTGTGGATTAGATTAACCAGAAGTGCTTGCGGTAACAATGTGTATTCAAGATAAATAGTACTCCGAAGCTCCTGGAAAGTGCTAGTTGGGGGTTGCCGAGATGCAAGTCGGCGTACTGGTGCGTCCCACACATGTTCTATCGGATTTAAATCTGGAGAATATACAGGCCACTCCATTTGCTGGATTCCTTTGCCCTCAAGATAATCAGTCACTAGTGCAGCACGATGAGGTCGCACATTATGATGCATTAAAAGGAAGTTATTACCGATGCATCCCTAAACAATTTAACATGAGGATCAAGAACCTCATTTCTGTATATTTCAGTATTCATAGTTGCATTGGTAAAAATGTGTAGGTCAGTGCGGTCATTCAAAATGATGCCTGCCCATACCATGATTCCAGGACCTTCGTATCGATGCCTTTCATGAATGTTTGCAGCCTTATTGCGTGTGTTTTTCTCCCTCCATATGGTAACACGTCTGAAATCACTCTCCAAACAAATTCGGGATTCTTCGGTACAGAGAACTTGGCTCCAGTCCATGGTACTCCAATGAAGATGATCTCTGCACCACTTTAACTGGACACATTTCGCTGCCGGATTTAGTGGAATACAAATCGTGGGTTTCCTTGTATACAGCCCTCTTTTATGCAGCCTGTCACTCACAGTAAATCTGGATAGTCCAGTTCCAATTGCTGCAGCAAACTCCCTTTCAATATGAACTGACGTCAGCTTTTAGTAATCGTTGCCAAATAATGGTCCTGACAGTCTGTTGCGGCACGTTTTCGACCGTGACCTGGTTGTCTCTGTACATTACCAGTGTCTTTAAATTGTTTCCAGATTCTTGACATGGTGCTTTTGGCTATTTTTAAGACTTTAGACCCCTGTCAAAGTCTGTCCTGCTTCCATTCTCCCTATCACATGCCATTTCTCACAATCAATAAAATGTCTACTGGATGACATATTCCACCTACTACAAACAAAAATTTTATGCAACTACACGAAAAATCCTTGAAATCAGACTTCAAATCGCCCACGTGTACTCCTTTTCAAATGTGCAGAAAGAATGGGCTCAAAAATTTGCATATTTTCCTGTAACGAAGGTTGATTCCATTGTACTATGCGATGACGTTAACATTGAGTTACCAACCAATCACCTTTCATTGAAGTTCCCGCAATAGAATTCACATAAAGCACCTTTTTATGGGTGTTCCTTTAATTTTTCTTGCCAGTGTATACAGGTCACATTGATATTTTTTAATTATCATATTAATGATATCTAAGCTCTGATATTCTGACGATATATCCCAATAACGATAGTTAAGCTCCGACTCTATCGATATATCTCAATAAATAAAAAAAATTTCGCAGCGCAACTTTGAAATCCTAGAAAAAGCGCTGAAAATTTCGTTTTAATATCGGAATAATCCTTTCTTTTCATGCATTTATTTGCTACCCGCTTCATTCAAAGCCGGATATCCCTTCTAATGATTATCTCTCTTTTGTTGTTATCTCAATATATTCTGATACATTTTCTGTTTTACTTTTTAATTCCACCAACCGCATTTTCCACTGTCCGCTCCTTACTGAACTATACTGTTATTGTCTGTGTTTCAATACCTTCGCTGCTATTGATCTAGACATATTGCAATATTCCACAGATATTGATATGTCTTAACCAGTAAAGAAGTATTAAAATATGTACGAGTTATTGTGGAGTTGATAATATTACCAGAGCTTAGCACCTGGGAAGCTCTGTTCGCGTGCAACCAATCCAATGCGCGAATGGTAAAATTTCGCCTTTCGCCACGTTGGTGAAGAAAAGTCTCGACACTCTTTCACTGTGATTGGTTACCTTTGAGCAGAGCTTCCTAGCTGTTAATGTCTAGTATTGTGTACGCTGAATATCGGCCAAGGCTTATTCCTATTTTCCTCTTTGTTGTTTTATTGGTAGAGAGAGCATGAATCTGAGTAAATTTAATATATGCTGCCTCGATATTTCAGCTTAAAATGAAGTAACAAAATTTTTTAATTTCTATAAAACTATTTTAAAATGCGATTTAAATATTTATATTTCAAAAAAGATTTCAATGTTGTATTTATGTATAGTAAATAGATAGGAAGGGGAATTTAATTTTTTTTTCTATTAAGAATTCATTGATACCTTGGAGAAAGATTGAAAAACAACATTTCTGTTGCATCTGTCATTCATTAAAAGCTTGTTATTTACAAGTACATTAGCATTAAACCAATTTCAGTGTTTGCTGTTGCTTTTTACTTATTTTAATCATATTAAAATAAGCAATGTCCTAAATTTAAGAACATTTTATTTTAGTTCCTTTTTTATAATATTCTCAGTTATACATGAGGAAATAGTTAAAATAGTGCATACAACAGGAAGAATAGGGAACATACTATTTTTAAAGAAAAACAGTATCCAAGCAATGGTATAAGCTAAATAGATATCAAACAATATGTCCTTTTCTTAAATTATTTCTATTTTGTATGATATGAAACTATAATATATAAAGGATGCTGTATGAGCAAATAAGTATAGAGCATTGATTCATTGCTTTCTACACCTGTTTGTACGAGGGCTATCCAGAAAGTAGATTACGTTTTCGTCTGTGTCTGCTAGGGGCGGGGCTAGCGCGGCCATCTTGGGGTCAGAGCGTTGCGCAGCTCAGTCGGCATCTAGCCGTGCTAGTGAGAGGTTCGTGCTGTGCTCCGTTCAGATACTGTGACGGTTTGAAATGTCTGCGTTAATTGAAAATCCCGCGAGCTGCGAGGTGCGTGCAGTAATAAGTTCACAATAACGGAACTTTCTTTGAGTTTTCCACAAATTTCGCGAAGTTTGTTACACGAAATAATCAGCGAAAAGCTTGGTTACCACAAGTTTTGTGCAAGATGGATTCCAAAAATCTTGACAGAGGACCACAAAAATCAGCGAATGGCTGCAGCGTTGAACTTTTTGGACGCTTACCATAAGGATGGTGACTCTTTACTCGATCGCATCGTTACTGGTGACGAAACATGGGTGAAACACGTGAACTGTTGGTTGAAGGCGCAGGCGGCCGAATTTTTCGACGAAGGCATTTCCAAGCTCGTACATCGCTACGATAAATGCCTTAATTTGTATGGTGACTATGTAGAAAAGTAGTATTTGAGTGTGGCTTTCATCTGTATATAATAAAATTTGTTTCCTATACTTTGTTTATTTTTTATTCCAAAACGTAATCTACTTTCTGGATAGCCCTCGTACTTAAATTGCTGCTACCATACCATTTATCTTTGGGAAATTAAAAATTTTTCTATTCCCACACACTTTAAGGTAGTTATTACGATATATTACCAATATCAATATTAATTTGTTGATATATTGCGATATTAAATTTCTGATATCGTCCAGCCCTAATTATTGGTTTTCAGCCTTGTGAATTTATTTTTGACTTCCTTCAGTGATGTCACTGGATCCTAAAAATCCTGGGTCCCAGGGACCCAGGATTTTCAAATATCTGGGTCCCTTTTTTATAAAAGCAGGTCCCCATTCATAATAATTCAAATTCATATTTTAAAGGAACAAGTGAACTTGTTTATTTGTAAAAGACAAATGCAATAGTTATTGTTTCGATAATAATTAAATAATGAATAATTAAAATCAGTATTTCCCAATCAAATAAGATATTCTTTTTAAAACTATTAAGAGAAATTTTCTTTGCCTTTTTTTTAAATGTAAATGCTTAATTATAAAATAATGATTATTTGAGTGTAGAAGATAACAAGTATCACTAATATTTGCATTTCTTTTAAAAGGGAGAGGACGGATTTATTGAAAAGGACATTTCTGTTGGATAAAAGAATACTTTTGTTGAGTAAAGGGACACTTTTTGTTGAATGAATGGATGCTTTGATTAAACTTCTCATTGGATTATTTGTCAGCATAGATCAGTGTTGAAATCAAACATTTTCTTTGGAAAGGAGTTTCAGGAGTAATTCTGAATTAAAAAAAAAAATTCTGAAATTCACAGCAAATTTTCTTAAAGGTTACGTTACAACAGAAAAGGGGGGGGGAGGTGGAATCCTCTCTCAGCACTATTTTTGTTGTTGTAGGTCAGATTAACTCTGCTTTTGATTAGTCTTTCAGGCTGAGTGAATTTTGCATTTTTTCCCGCGATCCTTCGATGAAATTCGCGGTTTTTTCGAGATCCTTCGACGAAATTTGCTGTTTTTTCAGAGTTCCTTCGACGAAATTTGTTGTTTTTTCGAGATTCTTTGACAAAATTTGCCGTTTTTTTCGAGATTCTTCGACAAAATTTGTCGATTTTTTGAGCTCTTTCGATGAAATTTACCGGTTTTTCGAGATTCTTCGATGAAATTTGCCGTTTTTTCAGAGATCCTTCGACAAAATTTACCGTTTTCTGGCGATCCTTTGACGAAATTTGCCGTTTTTTGGCGATCTTTCGACAAAATTTACCGTTTTCTGGCGATCCTTTGACAAAATTTGCCGTTTTTTGGACAAAATTTGCCGTTTTTTCGAGATCTTTCGACGAAATTTGTTGTTTTTTTTCGAGATTCTTCGACGAAATTTGCCGTTTTTTCGATGAAAATTACCGTTTTTTTGAGATTTTTCGACGAAATGCGTTTTTTTTTTTTTTGGTGATTCTTCGATGAAATTATATGCCGTTTTTTTTAGATCTTTCGACGAAATATGCCGTTTTTTCGAGCTTCTTCGACGAAATATGCCGTTTTTTCGAGCTTCTTCGACGAAATTTGCCGGTTTTTCGAGCTTCTTCGACGAAATTTGCCGGTTTTTCGAGATTCTTCGACAAAATTTGCCGTTTTTTCGAGATTCTTCGACAAAATTTACTGTTCTTTCGAGATTCTTTGACGAAATTTACATTTTTTTCAAGATTCTTCAATGAAATGTACAGTTTTTTGGAGTTTCTTTGATGAAATTTACCATTTTTTCAAGATTCTTCGACGAAATTTACAGTTTTTTCGAGATTCTTCGATGAAATTTACAGTTTTTTTTTAGATTCTTCGACGAAGTTTACCGTTTTTTTGGCGATCCTTCGACCAAATTTGCCATTTTTTTGGCGATCCTTTGACGAAATGTGCCGTTTTTTCACGGTCCTTGGACGGATTTCGCCGATTCTTCGAAGAATTTACACGTCCCATGGGACGCGCAAGAACTACTTTTTTGCGTCCCAACTCCAATTTTTTGCGTAAATTACGCGCTATAGCACGTCCGCGGCATCGATGTTCCTTTGTAGTCTGTGTTCTACATATCTTTCCATATAAAATTGGAGTGTGTGTCTGCGATTTTCAGAAAAACATTTGACTATTTAGACAATGTATAATCAAAAGTAACATTAAAAAATTATCTTGTCTGCAATAGGCTCAGAAACGGTTACATATCACTAAACTTATGAAGGGTAGGTAGAGAATGTTTCAGGCTACAATTTGCGGTTTGTCACATTCAGATATCTAAAATAGTTTTGGTGAAAATAGGTAAAAACTTTTTTCTTTGAAAGAAACTATCAATCATGTGGGCACCACCTTTTGCAGAACCACAATGCCACTTGTAGGGTGTTTTGACCTGAAGCAGCAAGAATAGCAGTGTATAAATAAGTGGTTGGTAGGTTGATGTAGGCTATGAGTGTTTGACTTGAATAAACAATTTCTGGGGTGTATTTTCTATAATTAAATGACATTTCATGATATAGTAAACTTTATATAT
The DNA here is from genome assembly GCA_963931845.1 of Maratus michaelseni. NCBI lineage: Eukaryota > Metazoa > Arthropoda > Arachnida > Araneae > Salticidae > Maratus > Maratus michaelseni. Next base: position 341,229,985 of record OZ007586.1, read on the forward strand.
TTACTGTGTATTGGACTCATGACTTAGAGGGATACAGGCATATGCAAATGGGTGGAAAATTCATTTTAATAGGTAACTAATTTCAGTAAACTTGTGACTTCATTCTTGAAAGAAGTACAATAAATCTTTATTTTGGGAAAAAAAAAAAAAAAAAAAGTTTTACTTACAATAGACATCAGTGATCAGAGGAAAGTGCACATCCATGTTCCTCCAACAGTGCAGAGGTTTGCCATATAATACTTTTATTAGCAAGAGAAATATTTTTTGTACATGGAAGATCATGACTTTGCTTCCATAAATAAAATACCTGACAAATCAGCAGCTGAGACAATGTACAAGTAAGTTATGCTACGTACAAATTTATTCCTGGACTCAAACGCTACTTCAACAATTTCATTCTTCCAATGTTTTATCATTCTCATTAAACTTCCAATTTAACGCAAACATTCTGCTTAATAGTGAATTTCTATTAAATTCTAAGAATGTCAAAGCATGCCTCTACTTGAATATTGATTTGAAAGCCTAATCTGAATATACAAAAAAATTACGCTGCTTTGTCTACTTTTACTCTAAAATCAGCTTACACCGCTTAGACATCTTCCACATGGCCACATCTGCTTTGAACACAATGCAGTAAACAACTTAGTTGGTGTTTTAGACTGTCATCAGAAACGCAATAGCCAATGAAAAACAACTATGTAATTTTGCATAATCCTGACACAAATTAACATTTACTTTAAAAAATTTAAGGTTTATTAAATATTACAGGAACTTTAGAACATCTATAAAAATAATAAAGATGACTTATAAAGATGTTTTTAAAGTTTAAATAACTTAAAATAAATTGTAATGATCGCAGGTGAAATTGCAACAGAAAATTGCCGAATGCGGCAGATAAATGCACCCCAACCAAACAATTTAGCTGAATAGTTGGGAAATCAAAACAGGTCATTACATGTCAGTTGTTATTAGCTTATAATTAGAGTGTTAGCTATTTTAATTTAAAAACTTGATTAGTAGGTATAAAGGGATAATATTCCATAATCGGGTCCAAATCCAAGGTTAGTATCATTGATAAAGAAAGAAATGACCATCTAAGATACCATTAAATGTTTGCCTCATTAAAAAAGAAAAAAAGGTTACAACAATGCATTTAATTTTGTACTGAACCATGCTATCTAAAATAGGCTAATTGATTGTGGATCTGATTACAGAATATCTATAAATAATAATTTTATGCCAATTCAATGTTTAGCTTACAACTTATTCAATTTAATTTTAAATGTATAAATAGCTAATATTTCATTATTGTGCAATAGCCCAGGTTGGCATCATTGATAAGCAAGGAAATGACCACCTAGGATTCAGTGCTGTAAGCATAAAAAGACCAGAGAACATACACTATAGGCAGAGGGTATATGGTATAGCTTTACTTGAGAAACAAAAGGTATCTTAAAAAATCGGAACTTCTTAAAAAAAAAAATCCAGATGGTATACAGCATATACCACCATATACTCTCCACTATAGCTACGCTAAGATGCCATAAATGTTTTTCCCATAAAAAAACAAATCTGATTTAAATAATATATTTAATTTTGTGCCAGACTAATCTCTTTAAAATATGCCAATTGGTTGTGCACTATTATGGAAGATCTATAAATGATAATTTTATACCAATCTGAAATTTAGCTTACAACATACTCATACTGAAACTGAATTAATAAATGTAAAGAGCTAAAATTCCAGAATTGTATTCACAGCCAAGACTAGCTTCAATGATAAGAAAAGAAACCTAGGTTGCCTTCAATGAATGAAAATAGATGACACTGTTCAGAATCTATTTTACAGTGGTGGCCAAAAGTTTGGACATTTTTTGAAAGTTTCATGTTTTTCAACTTTATGTACTTGTAGAATACATTAATTTTCACTTAAATACAAACATTTAAATATCAAATTGAAGGTAATTTAATGTAGAATTTAATAATAAAAACAGTATTACAATATCTGTATTACAAACAAAGTTATGCTCATTTTAGTAGAACAAACAAACATAAATCGTTTTGAATAAGGACGTGTTTTGTAATAAAAGCGTACTAGCCAATCACAAACACTGTTCTGAGGACCAATCAAATGTCTGTAACTATAGTTTAGGTTATTTGGATGGTAAAAGAGTTATTGTTGTGGAAATATTTTGCGGAATGATGCATACTAGTACAATTAAATACAGTATTGCTGTTTTTGAATATTTAAAGTCCTTTTTTTTAAATTAAACTAATTTTAAACTATGTCATCAAGAAGAAATAATTGGACATCTGCAAAAAGAAGCCGAATTGTCATATTGAGAGAAAATGGCCTCTCTTATGCTGAAATTGCAAGACAAGTTGGTGGTTCAGTGACTTGTTCTGGTGTACGAAAGTTCTGTTTTCGTTATGAAAAAACGAAATCAGCGGAAAATAAGGCCAAATCAGGCAAAAAAAAAATGCACAAGTGCTACTGCCGATAGAAAAATTAAACGGCTATGCCTTCAAGATAGAAAAATTTCATCAGATGACGTTAGATGTGAAATGAATGCAGCGGGGATTGCAGTAAGTTCAAGAACTATAAGAAGAAGGTTATCAGTATTTGGACTACAAGCTAGAATTCCAAGGAAAAAACCATATTTAAATCAAAAGCAACGCGAAAAACGAGTTAAGTGGGCAAAAGAACACATTAAATGGTCAGAAAATCAATGGAAGCTAGTAATCTGGAGCGATGAGAGTAAAATATTGGTGTTTGGTAGTGATGGTAGAAAATACGTGAGACGTAGAGTAGGAGAAGCACTTCATCCTGATTGCATTGAAGCAACTACAAAAAACCCAACAAATGTCATGATTTGGGCATGTATGTCTGCAGATGGTGTGGGCCGAATTCAAGTGATTGATAGCATCCTGAATGCCAAAAAATACATCGAAACTGTCCTGGAACCAAAATTGATACCTTCCATCAGGGATCTCTTCCCCAACAACACACCATTTATTTTTCAGCAGGATTCAGCTCCATGCCACACAGCAAAAGTATGCAAAGCATGGTTTCAAAATAAAGGCATAGGTATATTACCATGGCCAGGAAACAGCCCTGATCTCAATCCAATTGAAAATTTGTAGCGATGTTTGAAAATTCTTATACGAAAAAAAGGTCCATCCAATAAAAGATAAAAGACAACTTATTGAAGCTATAATTTAGTCTTGGCACCATGTGATTACGAAAGATGAACTCCAAATACTCGTTCACTCGATGAAAAGACGCTGTGAAGCTGTCTTAAAAAATAAGGGTTATCCTACTAAGTATTGATTGTGTAAGTATCACTTAAAAAAAATGCAAATCTAAGATAGATCTTACTATTAGTTGCATAACTTTTTTTGTAATACAGTTATTGTAATACTGTTTTTATTATTAAATTCTACATTAAATTACCTTCAATTTGATATATAAACGTTTGTATTTAAGTGAAAATTAATATATATTCTACAAGCACACAAAGTTGAAAAACATGAAACTTTCCAAAAATGTCCACACTTTTGGCCACCACTGTATTAAAATCTGACTATGTGTTTATATTTCACTACTAGTTCTAAACAAGAATCATACATCATACAACAATCACATCATACAACATGGCGGATCCAAGTACAGACACTTTTTTTGTAGCTCTTGAATTATGTTATGAAAAAGTAGAAATGGCCATTAATTTTAAGTGTAACATGAACCGTGAAGGTGCGTGAGGATGCCAGGAATGCTTTGTGTGAGTTAAAATCATTAATGCTAAAGAATTTTTTTAGTATTAAATGATCTATTTGCCGTGAAGCTTGTGAAAAAGAGGACCTTTCCGGGAATCAACTGAAAGATGTGGTGCCATCTATCGGAGTTAACGTGAGTGAACCTTCTTTTACTCGTAATATGGAAGTTATGATTAATGATTTAAAGGCTGAATTTACTTAGTTTCGGATGAATATTTCTAAAAAAGTGGAAAGTATTTTGGAACGTATTTGCCCAATAGTTGATATGATTTTGGTAGAAAAATTAACTTTAACGGTCTGGTGTTAATCAGGTGACTACCTCTCCTTCTCCTGAACAAGATAATAAAAACAAATATTCTAATAAAAATAAGGACACCACTCAAAATAGTCTTAGTTATGCATCAGTTGCTCAGACTGCCCATCTTTACCGTCTGCAGAAAATCCAGGTAGAAATACCACCCCCTTGGTTAATGTGGTAAAAAATAAACCAAAATTAGTTGTTAATGGAGTTATGAAAAATTCAAACTTAAAGATTGTGGATTGCCAAGAAACAAAGCAATTTTTCTGTTTAGATTAAGTCCAGATACATCTGTGAAAGATGTTACTGATTTTTTAAGCACTCTGAATTTGAATTTTGTTCTATGCTGTAAGCTCAGAACTAAATTTCAAACTCACTCTTCCTTACATGTAGAGGTGAATGAGGGTGATTTTGATCATTTAATGGATTCATCTATATGGCCAGAGGAGTGTCTTGTTTCAGAGTTTTTTGGTAGACCGAGAAAGGATCAATTTTTGCTGGATCATACTGAGGACTCTGGTGACGGGGACAGTTCTTTGAAACAAAATATTGAGACTGAAATGACTATCCATGTTTTGTCAGAATGTTCGTGGATTGCAGACAAAAACTTCTGATATATACTGTTCAATAGCTACTGAAAACTTTGATATTATTTTATTAACTGGAACTTGGCTATGTAGTGATATTGATTCTTCTGACTTATTTGATAACAGGTATATTGTCTTTCTTAAAGATCGTAATGATGCAACTAGTTCTTTTAAGCTTGGTGGTGGTGTAGTAATTACAATTAAAAATTGTTTTACAACCTTCCAGATTGACGTTCCTGATTTGGAACTTGAATGTCTTTGGATCTCCTTGAATTTGGGGTGTCAGAGTAAACTGTTTTTGTGTTTATCTCCCACCTAATACTAGTATTGATACCTATGTAAAGTTTCTTGACATGTTTGTAAGGTTTACTTATAAAAATATCTTTGTTTGCGGAGATTTTAACCTGTCCATTATTGGTGAGTTGTGTAGGGATAATATTTTAGATCCTACTATAAGAGTTATTTAACTTTGTACAACTCTATAATTGAGCCAATTTAAAGCTGTAGCTAATTGTAATAACAAGTATTTAGATTTGATTTTATCTGATATTGATGTTTCTAATATTGATGTTAAACGCAGTGAAAGACCATTAGTCTCTGAAGATAAATATCATCCAGCTTTGTCTATTGTTATTAGTCTTATTCCTATACGTGCTAGTAATCACAATGCCAAATTTGTGAAATATGATTTTAAGAGCTGATTTTTTAACTATGTGGTATTTGATTTTTGAAATTGACTGGAATTTTCTGAATGCTTATAATAATGCTAATTTAGCAGTTAGTGATTTTGACGGATATTTGGTTGATGTTTTTAACCAAAGTACCGTAATTTCCGGCGTATAACCCGCAGCTCAAAGAGTCGTTTTTCGACCCAGAAATTTTATTCAATAATTGTAGTTAAATATTTACAGCGATCTTTTAAGTTACATTTTATAAAATAGTATTTCTGGGTCGAAAAACGACTCTTTGAGCTGCGGATTATACGCCGGAAATTACGGTATTCCTGTCAGTGATGTCACTGGATCCTAAAAATCCTGGGTCCCAGGGACCCAGGATTTTCAAATATCTGGGTCCCTTTTTTAAAAAAGCGGGTCCCCATTCATAATAATTCAAATTCATATTTTAAAGGAACAAGTGAATTTGTTTATTTGGAAAAGAGAAATGCAATAGTTATTGTTTTGATAATAATTAAATAATGAATAATTAAAACCAGTATTTCCCAATCAAATAAGATTTTTTTTTTAACTATTAAGAGAAATTTTCCTTGCCTTTTTAGCTCACAGGCTATCAAAGCCTGAGAGCTTATGTGCCCGCCTGTTCTGTATGTATGTACGTTATGTACGTAACGCGATAACTCTATATAGAAATAACCGTTTTTCTTCAAACTTTGTTTATAGGTTCTTTGTGATAAGGCGCTTCCCTGATTAGTTTTGGGGGTTCATTGGTTAAGTATAAAAGGGGGGAATGGGGGCTAACCCCCCTTAATTTAGATAAATGGGTTTTTCATGCAGAATTATTCCATTTTCTTCGAATTTTGCATATAGGTTCATTTTGATAATGCGCTTCTGTGAATAGTTTTGGGGGTTCATTGGTTAAGTATAAAGGGGGAAAGGGGGGATAATCCCCACCCCTTAATTTAGATAAATGAGTTTTTCATGCAGAATTATCCGATTTCCTTCAAATTTTGTATACAGGTTCATTGTGATAATGCGCTTCTCTGAATAGTTTTGGAGGTTCATTGGTTAAGTATAAAGGGGGAAAGGGAGGCTAATCCCCCTTAATTTAGGTAAATGGGTTTTTCATGCAGAATTATCCCATTTTCTTTCAATTTTGTATATAGGTTCATTTTGATAATGCACTTCTGTGAATAGTTTTGGGGGTTCATTGGTTAAGTATAAAGGGGGATACCCCCCTTAATTTAGATAAATGAGTTTTTCATGCAGAATTATCCGATTTTCTTCAAATTTTGTATGTAGGTTCATTGTGATAATGCGCTTCTCTGAATGTTGAATAGTTTTCCCCCTTTAAGTATAAAGGGGGAAAGGGGGAGGCTAATCTCCCCTTAATTTAGATAAATGGGTTTTTCATGCAGAATTATTAGATTTTTTCAAATTTTGTATATATATTCATTGTAATTACAGGATTCCCTGATTAGTTTAAGGGGCTCATTAGTTAACTATGAGGGGGGTAAAGTGGGGATGACCCCTCCCCTCTTAATATATTGTCGATTTCTTTATTTTTCGACGGGCTTATTTCAAATTCTTTGAAATAAGAGTATAATATACATTTAGTATGAATAGCCTGTGAGCTCAATGCCCTCAGTTTAACTGGGCAGTTTTCTTTTTATTTTTAATGTAAATGCTTAATTATAAAATATTGATTATTTGAGTGTAATAAGTATCACTAATATTTGCATTTCTTTTAAAAGGGGGAGGACGGATTTATTGAAAAGGACATTTTTGTTGGATAAAAGAATACTTTTGTTGAGTAAAGGAGCACTTTTTGTTGAATGAATGGATGCTTTGATTAAACTTCCCATTGGATTATTTGTCAGCATAGATCAGTGTTAGAATCAAACATTTTCTTTGGAAAGGAGTTTCAGAAGTGATTCTGAATTTTAAAAAATATTTTCTGAAATTCACAGAAAATTTTCTGAAAGGTTACGTTACAGCAGAAAGGGGGGGGGGGGAATCCTCTCTCAGCGTTATTTTTGTTGTAGGTCAGATTAACTAACTTTTGATTCGAGTCGATTTCAGGCTGAGTGAATTTCGCATTTTTTCCTTGGCCTTTGGACGATATTCGCATTTTTTCAGAGATCCTTCGACGAAATTCGCGGTTTTTTCGAGATCCTTTGACAAAATTTGCTGTTTTTTCCAAGATCCTTCGACGAAATTTACCGTTTTTTCGAGATCCTTCGACGAAATTTGCTGTTTTTTGGCGATCCTTCGACGAAATTTGCCGTTTTTTCGAGGTTCTCCGACAAAACTTTCCGTTTTTTCGAGATTCTTCGAAGAAATTTACCTTTTTTTCGAGCTCTTTCGACAAAAATTTACCGTTTTTTGGCGATCCTTCGACGAAATTTGCCGTTTTTTTCGAGATTATTCGACGAAATTTGCCGTTTTTTCGAGATCTTTCGACGAAATTTGCCATTTTTTCGAGATCCTTTGACGAAATTTGCCGTTTTTTCGAGATCCTTTGACGAAATTTGCCGTTTTTTCGAGATCTTTCGACGAAATTTGCCATTTTTTCGAGATTTTTCGACAAAATTTACCTTTTTTTGGCGATTTTTTGATGAAATTTGCCGTTTTTTTGGCGATCCTTTGACGAAATGCGCCGTTTTTTCGCGATCCTTGAACGGATTTTGCGATTCTTCGAAGAATTTACGCGTCCCATGGGACGCGTAAGAACTATTTTTTTGCGCCCCAACTCCAATTTTTCGCGTAATTTATGCGCTATAGCGCGTCCGCGGCATCGCTGCCTGTGTAGACTTTTAATAATAAGTTCCCCTTTTGGACTATTAAATTGATTAAATATAAAAATAAAGTTCGTAAGTTGGCATTATATAGTGGGAATCCAATTATCTTTGAGGAATTCAAGTATTTAAGATTTTCTGTCAAGCTCAATATTAGAGATTATGCTTCTTACTTGCAGACTACCGAAAATAATCTGATTTTTAACCCTAAAAAGTTTTGGTCCTAATTTAATAAGCATAACTTATTGCCTAATAGTATCGTTTACAATAATATATCCTTTGATGGTGATGATAACATTGCTAATGTTTTTGCGTCCTATTTTAGTTCTGTTTATAAATCTAGCACTGATTATGACAGTAATACAGGTATCGTTGATTGCTGTTTGAGCAACATCATTAAGATTGAAAATGTTACTTATATGGATGTGGTTTTGGCAATTGGGAAGTTGAAATCTTCTTTGAGAGTTGGGGTGGATAATATCCCTTCGTTTGTTACAGGTTGCGCTGATGCGTTGATTTATCCTCTTCTTATTTTATTTAACCTTTCTTTGAAAACTAATGTATTTCCTGATGTTTGGAAGCAAACCAAGATTATTCCAGTTTTTAAAAAAGGTTATTCTAATGATTGTAAAAATTATCGTCCTATTGCTATCTTGAGTCCTTTTTCAAAAATATTTGAAACTATTATCTATAGTTAGCTTTTTCATCAAGTAAAACAATTCTTCTCATCAGCTCAACATGGTTTTATTCCCAAATGGTCTATGCTTACCAATTTGTTTTGCTTAATTAATAACATTGTCATCATCTGAATATGGGTATCAGCTTGATGTCATATATACTGACTTTTCAAAGGCTTTTGACTCAATTGATTTTGGTATTCTTCTGAATAAGTTAATAGGTATGGGTTTTCATATTAATCTTACTTACTGGCTTTTTTCTTACTTAATAATAGAATGCTTTATGTTTATTTCAATGGTGCTGTGTCTCATAAATTTACCAATACATCTGGTGTGCCGCAAGGTTCTAATTTAGGACACTTGCTTTTTATTTTATTTATCAATGATCTGTGTTCTATTTTGAAATTTTCTAATTATCTTTTGTTTGCTGACGATTTAAAATTATTTAAGCAAGTACATTCTGTTGCTGACGCTGCACTTTTACAGAGGGATCTCAATGGCTTATATAATTGGTGCATTTACAATAAGTTATTCATTAATATTAATAAATGTTTTAAGTTATTCTTGTAGAACTGATACCTTAATTTATTCTTATCAAATCAATAATCTGTCTTTATATCATCCTAGCATAGTAATAGACTTGGGTATTACTTTTGATACTAAACTTGATTTTTCGCTCCATATAGATAATATTGTTTCTAAAGCGTATAAAAAAACTAGGGTTTCTTAAGCATAAAACTAAAGATTTCTCCAATCAACAAGCATTAAAAGTTTTATATTTTGCTTTGGTACGCCCTATCTTGAATATTGCAGTCTTATTTGAGATCCTCATTACAATAATAAAATTTAAATTCTTGAGCAAGTACAGTCTAAATTCACACGTTATTTATTGTTTAAAAATAATCATATATATTCTTATGATATTTCTTCTTCCTATCTACGTAGTATTTTTAACATTCCAAGTTTGAGATCTAGACGATCTTTTTGTGTTTTATTTTTTTACAAGGTTATTAATAATATGATTGTTTACAGCGATATACTTAATTCTGTTGATTTCAGTGTACCGAACAGATACCTCAGATCAGCCATACTCAACCTTTTTTTCTTGCGGGCCGCACACAAATGTTTGGAACGTTCGGCGGGCCGCAACACAATTATATTGTAATGTATAAAAAGGGTAATTTAAATAGTAAGATTAAAAAAAAGTAGTATATAACAAACAATAAATTAATAGTTTTCTCAATACAAAAACTCTTTTTTTAAGTGTAGAAATGTATAGTGCAAATGTAATAAATTTGAAATAATATTGCTTTAGTGTGAGGATTAAGAAATGTATATACCACTGTAGCACAAATAGAACACATGTAAAAAAAACTTTTGACTAAGAAAACGGTATTTGAGAGCATTTTAAATTAGAAATTTTAAATAACAGGACAGTTTTTGTCTTCCCAGGAAAATATGTAAAATAACAGTAAAGGTCTTAAAAACTTTTATACACATCTCAATTAAAGTAATAAATAGAGGTTATTGATTATGTATCTCGGGCCGCACATAAAAGGTCTCTGGGCCACATGCGGCCCGCAGGTTGAGTATGGCTGCCTCAGATGTACTAAATTTTTTAAATTGCCATTTCTTAAATATAATTATGTTGGTAATTTCTTTTTATATAAATTTTACAAAATATTTAATGAAGTCTCTGTGCATCTTGATATTTTTAATGTCTTTTTCTGTCTTCAAGGATAAATGTTCTGAAATTTTAATCTCATAATTTGTGTTTGTATTCATGTTGTATGTGATGTATTTGTGTATATATCTGTTTTATATATATGTGTGTTTTGTTTTTTCTTATGATGTTGCAACACTGTAAATGGATTCGTCTGTAGTGTGCATTTCAATAAATAAATAAATAAATAAGAACTGCTGCAAAATTTTATTAATATTAAAATTGGCTAATGATTTTAAAATATGGTTCGCTTATGACAATTTCTTGTTCCATTATTTTGATGTTTTAGAAAAAGTGTGCAAGAATTGCAATTGTTAATGTAATGAAGTCTTGTATGGAATATCTCTTGAGATTTTCTGCCTTTATTTTTTTTAACTTTCTATCTTTCTAATTGTATAAAAAATTTCAAATTTATTACATTTGTTAAATTAAAATGTGTAGCATATGTGGTCAATATGTTTAGTTTATTTAAAAATGCATGCTATTAGGTTGTATCAGGGCTTCAGAGTTCTATCCTACTACATTTTTATGTGTTAGTTTAATTTTGTAAAATTTTTAAATTGTTAAATGCATAAATGGCATAAATATGTTAACTATCAAATTATTAAAAAGTTTAAATGCATTTAATTTTACTGCTATTAAAGCTGTTCAGGTTTTCACTGTAAGTTTTTCTTATTTTTCCCAGGCCAAGTAAGGGGAAAAAAATGCATAATGAAATCTTTATTCATTTCAGAATATTTATTTAGGGAATAGGCTTAGAAATCTGTATTTTGTAATAAGTTTTTTCTGTGATTGCAGATTTAAAGTTGTTAAATAAAAATACCATGTTCTTTTAACCTTTCAATTTCATACAAGTGACACTTGAGGTAGAGTAGGCACATTTCTTCCTTAAAATAGCTCATAGAATGCCTTAAACTATTATATCAGTCTAATCAAGTAGAAGTGTGAGCAATCATTTGTATGTTTCTAGTTGAAAGAATGTGTTTAAGTCTGATTGTAATATATGAAAAGAAATACCTTTATACAAAAATTTGTGGTGCTGTTCAGTATTTTTTTTTTTTTTATCATATTCAGATGCTGAATCATCCTTATTAATAAAGTAGGAAATTTTTCATGTAGAAAAATGAATGAAACTTAGGCTTAGGAAAAGAGTTTATGAGCAGAAAAGATTAGCATTAGAATCTATAACTTTGATATAGTATCGAGATTAAATTCTTTGTGCTGACATTTTGATAAAATAAGTACAATTCACAAAGATGACTGTTTATAACATTTTGAGTTAAGCAATCTTACAAATTGAAATACCAAACACACAAAGCTTCTGTGTATCACAACAGGTGGAAAGTGCCATAACCATCTGAACTCCTGCTTGATAACCTTTAATATGGAGCTGATGGTTCGAAGTGGGTTTGGAATCAGTCTACCCTCTTATCGGAGCTAAACTATATTTAGTTTTATAATTATGGAATTCTTTATTGTTAATTTTAATAATATAATTATACTCCAAGTATTGGATCGTTAAAATGTATACCAATAATTATAATTGAAATAGTTTTTAATGTTTCATTTTAAATTTCTCTTTTCAGATTGCTCAAGAAATCGGATTTCCTGTAATGATTAAAGCATCTGAAGGAGGAGGTGGGAAAGGTATCAGAAAAGCTGCTAACATTGAAGATTTTCCTACTCAGTTCCGTCAGGTATTTGTCCTTCCTTCTAGTTTAATGATCGATGATTTGAAATATACATCATGTACCAAAATGAACTATATTTTTCTTACTTGTAGTAAAAAAAATTAACCATTCTTCCAATGCAGGTTTAATCTGTAAGGTTATCCTTTATCTACATTCTTATGCATCCTAGTCATTCAATATGGATGGCTATTGTTATTTTCACTTGCAGTCTTCAGTTTTTACTCTCTTCTTGATCAACATGTTCAGTGTAACAGATGCTACAGTTTCTCTAAAGAATCTGGGATAATTATAGTGGTGAACATATGCTGGCCACATAATGAGAAGCTTGTGCTAATGTTCATGGGTTTGATACCAGCATTAACATGTAGATATTAAAGGTATCAAAAAGATTAATTTTTCCTTTGTGGTTTTCTCCCATCATGTTTCGTGTGCAATCATGAACTTTTTTATATTTTGCAAATAAGATTTTTTAAAGTTGATAAATGATGCATTTGATGTATTAAATTCACATTTTTCCACAGACAAAGTTATTTTAAGACATGGCTATGGATTTTCATTTCCTGAGCAAATTTCTGTACTAGACAGAATGAAAAATGAAATTCAGAGTTTGAGGGTTGTTGGGAATTTTAAACTGGATTTATAGTGTTAACATCATTACAGAATTTGTGTAATATACTTTTTCGAATCAGCAGTTTCTTATATTTTAACATGTAGACTGAATCAAGGCTGCCTAGAAAGTTTCTTCTCACAGATTAAAGGAATGGGTCATGGCTATGACCAAACATCACCAAGCCAATTTATATATCAATTGTGATTGCTTCTATTAAGTGGCAAATTAGTATCTCCATATGCAAATGTGACTCACTATGAAAAATGCATTGTCCTCACTTCTTCCTGTATAGAAGGACTTATCAATATGAAAAAAGAAAGCAAAACAGCCGATAACACACTTCCTGAAAACCTTTTCCCATCATCTTTTAAAACAACATCCAAATTAAAAGTAACTTTTGATACTGCATTAAGTGCTGATATATACAGTCCTGTATAAAAAGATGTTCTGGAATATCTGGCTGGTTATCTAGCAATTAAAAACAAAGATGGATTTTTGAAAACCACTGATGTACAGAAAGAGCATTCTTGGCTAAGCATTTTAAATTTGGGTGGACTGTCCAAACCATCTGAAGACTGGTTAAATCTTGCTACAGAATTTGAAAATGTTTTTCTTCAAGTTCATAGCAACAGTGTAAAAGGTGAACTACACTGCTCAAAACAATTAAAGGATATTGCAGTTTTAGGTGGATTTTGTATCTGGGAAACTTTTTAGCTGATTGATCAGACATAGTAGGTTATATGAGAATAAATTACACATGTTTGGCAGAAAAAAATGCATTTTATTGCGCATTTGTGTACAAAAGGAAAAAAACACAATTTGTGCATATGAGAAAAAAAGAATAAGAAAAGGTGTTTTCTTCAAAGAAAATCATTTTCAGTAGGGGGTATGGTTTCCACGGGCGGCCAGCAACGTTGAACACCTTTGAGGCATGGACTCAATGAGGCTATTAATGACGAGTTGGGGTATTCTGCCCCACTCTTCCAGAAGAGCTCTTTCCAGTTCTTGGAGAGTTTGTGGGGGTTGTTGGCGGCCAGAAACTCGTCTTCCTAGAGCATCCCAAACGTGCTCGATTGGATTCATGTCTGGAGAACACGCTGGCCATTCCATTTGAACGATTCCTTCCTCGAAAAGGAAATCCTCCACCAGGTTTGCACGATGTGGCCTGCAGTTATCGTCCATTAAAATGAAGTTATCTCCGATTGCTGCAGTGTAAGGGGCTACAATAGGTCTGAGGATCTCATCCCTATATCGGCGACCAGTCAGAGCTCCATCTCGAATGATGTAGAGGTCAGTGCGCCCGTCAATGGAGATGCCACCATACACCAACACTCCTCCACTGCCAAACCTCACACTTTCGTGCACGAACGCAGGATTATTCCTACTTCCACGGTCCCTCCAGATGAAAATACGCCTATTATCCAGATGCACAGAAAAACGGGACTCGTCAGAAAACAGAATATTGCTCCATTCATTTCTCCTCCAGTTGACATGCTCGGTTGCCCACTCCCTGCGGTCGCGACGATGCCTTGATGTTAATCTAACACATACCATCGGTCGGCGAGCATACAGACCTACAGCATGGAGCCGGTTTCGGACAGTCTGAGTTGAAATCGTGGTGCCTGTAGCCGAGCGAAGGTGTTGTTGGAGAAGAGTAGCGTTCATGTTTCGGTGTCTCCGAGCTGTTAACGCTAAATACCGATCTTCATTGGGCATTGTTGCCCGTCTACGACCTTGCCCTGGTCTTCGGCCTGCACATCCACTCTCCAAAAAACGGTTCCAGATCCTGGAAATGACACTTTGTGACACTCCAATGGCTTGCGCTACTTTGGCTTGAGTTTGGCCCCCTTCTAACCTACCAACAATTCTCCAAGCTTCTGAATCTGTCAAATGACTTCGCTGAGACATCGTACTCATCGAAACAAAGCAATCACTGAATGCCGATCATTCTTGTCTTCATTCTCTTTTATCCAGTTGAAAGTCAAATTTCATTCGCTGCCGCTGAAGCGACGTTTTTGACGTCGAACTCAAAATTTGCATACTCCACAGTTTGAAAACCAGAAAAATTTGCATTTGTGATTCTCTTCTTCTATTTTCGGCAAAAAAAAATTTCGTTTATATCTTTATTTTATATAAAACTTCAAATATCCTTTAATTGTTTTGAGCAGTGTAGGTATAATATGTTATTTGTTCAATACTTTAAAATTAAATTTTCCTGATGTGGATGACAAACTTTTATCCTTATATTCACATTAAAAACTTAAATAAAAATATCACAAGAAAGAAAATGTAAGAAAAAGAATTTGCAGTTCGCTAAAAGCAATCTTTAAGGTAAAGTATATATCCAATAATGTTTCTTTTTAAGGCTGTTCTCAAATCCAAAAGAGCTACTTTCTGACACATTTTTAAACTCATTTTTGTTTGGAAATACATGAAATTGGCAGGCGTTCTTTTTTAGAAACTGTGTAATTGAGACGTTTTCCATTTTCTGATAAAGGCAGAAGATCTTTCAGAAAATAGTGTCAAATTCGTTGTTTTGAACAGAGATTGGATTTGAGAACAGCCTTTATATGCGTATCATTCATATGTCAGTATTTCATAATTTTCTAGCACACAGAATTTGTTTACGCTTGAATATCTCATTTTTATATGATTATTTTATCTATGTCATTATATTCTTTGTTATTTATTTCTATATATTAATTCATATATTTTTAAATACATGAATTAAATAGCATGTTTCGCATCTATATTATATAAAAACTTTTATCATCCCCGTATTAAAGAATAAAATTATTGAATAAAGGTAATGTAAATTATTTACTATTACACCATTTTCTTTTTAATTATGAAAATAGAACCAATAAAATTAATTCTATAGAAAATAATTAATAACCTACAGCTGACTTTATCAACATTTTCATAGATGATCATATGTAATAGTAAATAATTTACCCTACCTTTTAATCAATTTTATTCTTTAATACGTTGATGATAAAAAGTGTTTATATATATATATACACACACACACACATATAGGGGGACATGTTATTTAATCTAAATAATGCATTGTTTATAAAAGAGAAAAAATATATAAATTTATAGGGAAAATAAAGTGAAAAAAAATGTACATAATACATAAAAATTGTGTTGTTTTGAAAGTAAAGATAAGAAGGGAAATACCACACATGTTTAACGATTTATTACTTACGAAACTGTTTCAGTTATATTATTGTATCAATTTTTGTTTTCATTTCTTGTGCAATGTGTTAAGTTTAAAAAATAAAGGAAATCGTTAGTCTCATGTAAAATTATATTAGTCAACTGAAGTATTCCATTTTATTTCACTAATATTACTTTTCTAAACTGAAAAGCGGCAATACTTCTCTTTGACTTTGCACCTCTGACATCAGAGGAGTGAGTTAAAATCAACCAATACAGAGACCAGTGGATGGACCTACCTCTTTATTCTAGCTATCTTTATAATAGTGCTTTAAATTCACCCTTCTCTGGAACTGAAATCTGATTCTACAAAAACAATGGGATCTTGGGGTTTTGTTATAAGGAGAATAGAGTTTACCATAGATAAACTGATACCTATGTGTTTAAGAAATTCATTTAATTTCTAGCAAATCTTGTTCAGAAATCGCTAAACATATGCAAAACTATGGCTTATAATGATTCATTTGCTTTGTCTGATAGCAATATGTATTCCAGAAAACTATGGAAACATTAGATTACAACAACAAAAAAAAGGAATATTTAATTTGTCAAAATTGTAGTTGAAGATACATATTAGGGAGTACCTGTAATTTTCTTGTAAAACTTGTCTAAAATAACAATGTATGCTATAGAGCATTTTGATAGCTAAAGAGTTATATAATGAGATAAAATGAGCTGTTTCCAATATTTTGTTCCATTTTAAGAGTTTAAAAAATGTAACCTATATTGTGTGCATTAAAAATTTATATTTTTAAAATCTAAATGTCATGTCATAATATCTGTTTAAATTTTGGTATTTCTGTATATTTAGAATGTTAATGTGAAGTGTCCATAATTCTGTTTTTCTTGTGTTTTTTTTTTGCCGATGAACTTAAAATGCAATGTTTTTAATATTAAATCTTTTATTTATAGGTACAAACTGAAGTCCCTGGGTCACCTGTTTTTATCATGAAAATGGCTACTTGTGCAAGGCATTTAGAAGTTCAACTTCTAGCTGATTCTTATGGTAATGCAATATCACTCTTTGGAAGAGATTGTTCCATTCAAAGAAGGCATCAAAAAATCATTGAAGAAGCTCCTTGTGTAATAGCTAAACCTGATGTTTTTGAACAAATGGAAAAGGTATTATATTAATTGCAACTGTTCTTATTCTATAACGTATTTTGTGTGTAATTCTTATTAATAAAATACAAACTCCTTAAATTCACAGTAAAAGTTTCGAAAAAAAACTTGTTTTGAATGAATCTTTTTAAAGCACATGCAATTGGTAAGCGAGCAAGCAGAAGTAAGTGTGAAGGAAGATTCATTTCTTCAAAATACACTGCTTCTTTTTTCCAATATTTTTATGGTGTATTTATGCAGTTTGTCTTTTGCACCAGTATTTTTTAAACTCATTTTGTAATCTTAACTGAAATAAATTTTGCATATTCAATTTAGGCAGCTGTACGTTTAGCAAAAATGGTTGGTTATGTTAGTACTGGAACAGTGGAGTATTTATATGAAGATGATGGGAGTTTTTATTTCTTGGAACTTAATCCCAGGCTGCAGGTAAGCTATGTTCTTATTAGTTGGTTCAATATACAAATTATGATAGACTATTGTAGTTACTTGCAATACTTTTTTAGGTTGAGCATCCATGTACTGAGATGGTTGCTGATGTTAATTTACCTGCTTGTCAGCTACAGGTAAGCTATATATATATTTTATAATTTCATATGTTGCTTTTACATTTTTTTATTATTTTTTTCAGTTTTGAAAGCTGTTTATTTTTTTTCTTTTAAATCCTGTTTTTTTTTTCTTATTTTTATTAAATATGAGCAGTTGTTTTGTAAAATAGCATCTTCATTTTTTTTTTTTATCTTCGTCATTGCATTCAAGTAGTCATTAATATTGACTAGATTTTAGTTCTTTTGCAGCAAAATTGACAATACAAATTTGGTTTAGAGTTCTCATGCATTTTTGTACAAAAAGCATTTTTCAGTATTGATTTACAAATCAAGAATTTAAAAAAAATTATCCTCAATTAAAAAAAGATTTTTTATAACATTTGCTTTGGGCAAGACATAAAATGGGAGTTAATCATTAATTTTGGTACTCGCTGTATATGTCTTGCATAGGTGGAAAGAATTTTAGGAATTGTTGATCTTGTTACTCACTTGCTGACCAATCCCAAAATTCATCATCAGAACCTATATTCTACATGTATCATACTTACAAACTTTAAATTTATACAAAGCATTCATATGTAAGTGAAGCAAAAATAAGATATCTATAAAATATTTTATTGATTTACTTATCAAAAATTATTTTCAATTCAAGCCACGTGTGACTCCTACATAACTAGGATCATAATTGAGATTTTAAATTGCAGTTTTGCTACTGTAATTAAGATTTATTATTATATAAAATCTTAAATTGCATTTATTTAAATTCCTAAATATAGTATTTCAAAAGTTGTAAATTTGGCTGTCATGTTTTAGATCAGGAAAATTTTGTATACTGGTAATTTTAAATTTTGATAAAATATTTTTCTAGGAAAAGGCAGTAAAATAAGTATGAATATTTAAAAAGAAATACAAATCAGTTTTGAGCTAAATATTTTTTTCATTTTTATTATTTAACCAGTTAATACTGATGAGTGCAAAATCATTTAAAGTGAATAAAACTAATTATTAATATTGTTTATTAAATATGATTAAATATGATAAAAATATGTTAAATGATGTTTTAATGCCATTTACGGACTTTATTGTATATTTTTACAGTGTACATTTAACTATGCCCGGTACTAGTGCATTAAGGGCATGCTTTACCAATACAGGTTTTTCTTACTCACTGATTGCGAAATCCCATGTTAACCTTTTGAGGTAATTTAATTAGACGATTACTCATTACCTAATATACACATGGAAATGCAGTTTTCATTCAGCATCTGAAAGTAGATGTCAGATGCAGATGTAGAGAGTTTTCAAAAAATTTCCTACATTTTAAATATTTTTGAAAACATGATAAATTTCAAAATTTTCAAAGTTTATCATCATCTTAAAAATACTTAAAATGTAGGAAAATAATTTTCTTAAATGCATTACATGTGTATATGACATATTTTTAGATGGTGAAATTCGTATTTCAATATTTATATTACGTAATAAGTAATCATCTAATTAAATTCCCCTATAGGTTAACATGGAATTTCATGATTGTGGAGGAATGCGGACTCATGTCCTTAATAAACAATGAAAATAAAATTACTTTATTTCATAGGAAGTCATGTAACTTTGTGGAGTGCTGGTTCATGGTGAACCCTAGCTATCTCAGTAAAGAAGTCAGAAAATAATTTAAAACCTTAAGGAGAAGGACGATGGTTAGGTCTCATTCACAAAATTTTAACTGTAGCTGATGAATGCTGTCTGAATAATCCCACTAGAGAAATATACTTTACTACAGTATAAGAAAGACCACTTGAATAAGACGAGTAAATAAAACTTTAACTTATGCACAGATGAGATCAAAACTTTAAAACTCCAGAACTATCTTTGCTGTGATGCGAAGGCTTCCACAGCTTTGCTACAAGATGGCAAAATATCTAAATCAAAGCAGCTTGTGGCTGCCAAATCAATCTTTATTGAACTAAACAATCTAATTTATCATACTAAATCAAGCTTCAACTGTAAGCAAACTTCACAATCGGAACACAACCTCTTTCTACTGATAGAAGTGAGTCTTGAATTCCTCTGGGGTGAGATACAACCAAATCCAATGATACACCCATTTTCACTTGTTTAAATATGTTGCTGATCGACCAGAAAAGTCAAAACTTGCATAAAACTGCTGCAAAATGCAGAAAACCCACAAATTCAGTTATTTTTTATTTTATTTATTCTAAAATAAAAGCAATGAACTAAAAATATTTTTCCTTCTCGAGCAATAAAAAGTTAAATTATCACTTTGAAAGTAGGTTCTCCTACTTCCAAAGTGTTGAGTATAACATTAAAATTCAGTCATTGATGTTATTGTTAATTTAACTGTTTATATAGTATAATAGTTCCAGCAGAGGGAAGAGTAGTGCAGGCATATGTTGATATTAGATGGCAATATCTGTCATTGAAGTTTTCTCTTCTCTTAAAATTTTTTTTCTCATGTGCCTTTTCTATTTTATTTTAGATTGCCATGGGAATACCTCTTCACAGAATAAAAGATATTAGAATGCTATATAAAGAGAATCCATGGGCTGAATCACCAATTAATTTTGATAACCCAATACATAAACCCCGTCCTTGGGGTCATGTTATTGCTGCCAGAATTACAAGTGAAAATCCGGATGAAGGATTCAAACCCAGTGCAGGAACTGTTCAAGAACTAAATTTCAGAAGTAATAAGAATGTGTGGGGTTATTTTAGTGTTACTGCTTCTGGTGGTCTACATGAATTTGCTGATTCTCAATTTGGTCATTGTTTTTCCTGGGGTGAAAACCGTGAAGAGGCCCGTGAGTAAGTATTGTTTTTAATTTAATATGGTTCATTTAAATGTATGCCAGAATTTTAAGTATGTTATACAATGATCCAATATATATTTTTTTCCTTCTAGAAACTTGGTTGTTGCTTTGAAAGAGCTGTCAATTAGAGGAGATTTCAGAACAACTGTTGAATATTTAATTACTTTATTAGAAACTAAGGATTTTCAAAGAAACAGCATCAATACAAGTTGGCTTGATCATTTGATTGCAGAGAAGGTTAAGGTAAGTAATGTTTTTCCTCTGTGTTTGCCTAATTTCTATTAGTACAGTAAGATTCATAAAGGCTGGAAAAGATTAAAATTAAAAAAATCTTTTATGGTTGTGAAATAGTTTTTTTTATAATTTTATGCAATGGATTGTAATAATTTTCTCTTGCAGAATGCTTTGTTTTAGTTTACGATTCAGTTAAATTTAGGATTGAGAGAATTATTTTTAGAACTAGATTTAAATGTACTACATAAGGAAATGTTCTTCACGAGTATAAAATTAATATTAATCATAGGTTTTCAATTCAACTATTATGCAATACATGCATGTAATAGAGAATAATAGTATTGAAAATCTACAGCAAGATCTGTCAAGTTAAGGATCATTGTGTAAGTATATTTAAGGCTGTTGAAAAATACTGCAGAAAAGAAGCAAGTTTGCATGATTTTTTGTAGGAATTGAAAACTGGACAAAAAGCAACAAACAAAATAGCTTGGCTAGTGAACGACACACTGTTGAACGTTGGTTTCAAACTTTCATTGTGGAAATAAGTCTTGAAGAGGGTAGACGAGATTCTGTCATTGACAATGAGAAATTGAAAGCATGAATTAAAACTAATCTATGCACCACTTTTTGAAAGCTAGCTACTGTACTTGAGTATGTTTCAAAACTATCTCCAACCACCTAAAATAAATTGTTTGAAAAGTTACCTAAAATAAACCAATTTTTATACAACCTAATACTTCCTATTATTATACAGTAAATAATTAAAACTGTCAAATATGAGAAAATATAAGTAATTAAATAGAGGAGGGAAAGCGAACTCATAAGATTAAAAACTTCTCATAATGCAATTTGGTTTGTAAATTGGAGGGAAGAGGAATGTTATTTGTAAAGGGAAAAATTGATGAAATTGCAGGACAATTTATATGTTGCCATTTACTGGTAAAAATTAAAGCTAAAGTTTTTATTATTATTTTAGATTTTGAATATTTATGCCAACATACTTGTGCATGTATTATGTTTAAAGAGTTTTTTAAGTCTAAAATATAGCAATCAGAAGTTAAATTAGATTGCAGTGGTAGATTAGAAACTTAAAATAATTGTCTAATTAGTAGAATTTCAGTTTGTGGGGAATGGTAACTTGAATTTTGTCATCTGTATAGTTATTTTAAAAGGACTTTGACAGCAATGCCTTAAGATTTAAATAGAATAATAATAATAAAAAAAACTACTTAATTACTTTATATTTGTCATAATATAATTCGGATATCTTATTCAAAGATTACAAAGCATGAATTAGTTTCACTGCATATTGAGAGTTTCCAACTGCTCTGAAACCTCCAGAGTTTCTCTGCAAGTATGTTGAAAAGCTACAAATTGACTCATTATATTAATTGCTCTGGTAAACTGCATGCATAGAAAAATGTTTTTCCTATAAAATAAGCTTTTCATTTGTTGGAAATATTTTGAGATTCTTTTATCTTTTTTTATATTTCCTACTCTAGTTCTTTATTCTAAACATGATAAATTTTTCTATCAAAGTAGTTTTGATTGTCAAAGCTACAAAAACTTCTTGTTTGTCAATTGTAGGAAAAATTTTCTGCAGTTTCCTAGATTAGCATTTCTCCCTCCATTTCCATTTCTTAGGGAGAAATCTTGCTCCTCCCTTCCTGGTGCATATTTTCAACTTCTTTTTGAAGCAATACATTAATATATTCAACTTTACTTTTGTTTCAAAAAGTGCATTTGAATAAAACATTTATTTGAAACTTATTAAAAATGGTTTTAACAAAATATATTTTGATACATAATCCATATTTTGACATTCTATTGAATAACCTTAAAAATGGAAATATGTCCTAGAAAACTACTATTTTTTTAAAATTCTTAAGAGCCTACACTAGTTGCTCGAAGACATTCACATGCTAATGTTAAACCTATGACAGCATTCTTTACTAATTTCTCACTTGTATTTCAGTATTTTAAATGTTTTTGCCTAGGATACCTGAGGTTGATATTTAACATGCATTTCTACTTTTTTGATTTGGGTTGCAGCTTTTTTTAATTTTGACACTTTCTTTCTTTGAACTTGTTTAAACTGGTTCAGAAAGCCAGAGTATCCTCATAAAAGAAACTACAACCAAAATAAAAAAAAGGACCCATTTAGAGATTGACTGCTGCTAACTTAAGCAAAAAAAAAAAAAAAAAAAAAAAAAAAAATATTGAAATGCAAATGAGAAATTTGAAAAGAATGCTCCCATATGTTTAACATTAGCTTGCAGGTGTTTTCATGTGACTAGCGTAGGCTCTTAATGGTGGGAAACATGGTTATATGTGGTAAAACTATAACTATTTTGATTTCATGGTTTGAAAATTATATCTGTATATATAGATATAAAATCAAAAATTCTTACAATTATTTTAAGGTTTCTTTTTAATTACATATGTGGTATGATTTTAACTTATTGCGTTGCTCTTGAAGAATCTTATAAACTCCTGATATTTTATGTTTGAGTTTCTGCAGCTTTCAAAAAACATTGGTAACTATGCATATTATATAAATGACAATATATAGAGGAAAATGTCTAAATATGGGCAATATGTTACATTTTGAGGTCGAACTAGCTATATGTACATTATTTTCAAGATATTAATATGTTAATACAGCCTAAAACATGTAATGATTGATCCTTACATGTTACAGGTAAATGTGTACAATATTCTGTGTATTTTACAATAAATTTATTTGCAAAAGTTGTGAAATTCACCCATAAAATTTATCTAAAAACAAAATAAAAGTAAAAACAATCAACAATCATGAAAATGCTATCTTTTAATATTATTTGCAGTAATCATGCATACATACATCCTTTTCTGCCTTTGCATAATCTGTGTGTGCTCAAATTTGGCACTGAAAACACTGCATCCTCGTTTCTCCTCTTGTGTCAACAGTAGAAATTCCTTCACAAAAGATGCAGGGTCGCATCAGAGGAATCTCCTGATGAAGTATCCAAGTCACTCTCATTATCAGCAAACCCATTATTAAGTTTAGTTTTTCTTTTTGAGACTTCCAACATTACTCACAGACACTAGAATCAGTTTTTACTTGGTTTTGTTTAGTGCTGAACTGCACAAGGACCAAGACATTCATTCCAGTAGGGTGAGCACTCGAGTGGTGTCTTTCTTGGAAACAGTTGGTACTGGAGCAATATCAAATGGACTCAGATAGAAAGATGGCCCAGCAATGAGTTCAGTTGTAAAGAGGACCCACCAGATTGATTGGAGGTTTAAGGCTAGCCCATTTTTAGACCAACAATATGTTCAAGTTTTACTGAAAGGCAGACATTATCAGTTTAAGATATCCTTTTATCAAAAGTCTCAAAACGTAGGTTATTATTTTATCAGTTAAGTGGTAATAACAAATCATGCAATAGTTTTATCAATTAAAATGTACAGAAATTTGAATTCATTTACCTGAGAAAGTTTGGAAGCCTGAAAATATGTGATCTTCAAATGAAAAGGTGACTGTGAACGACAGCAATGAATCACATGTTTCTTCTTCTTTACCAAAATGTGATAGTTTCATGCAGTCGCCGCTAGATGGTCGAATCTTCTAGTATGTTATTTAATTGCTTACCCGGTTTTAGACCCTAGCCTTTATTTGGACATTTTCTTCTATATATTACATATTATACATTTGATATAAAGTGAAAATGTAATTGAATGTACATTATTAATATTGTTTTTGAAATTAATCCCTCACTTATTTGCCACATATAGATCAATATTATGCAACAAAAGATATTTCAAAAAAGTATATCATTTATATTTTTTGAATAATTTTTTCCTCTAAGTTGCAGTTAAATTATTAGAGGGGAGTCTAAAGATTTAATATGTAGAAAAAATAGCCTTATATATGTATGTATGTGTGTGTGTGTGTGTGTGTGCTTATTCTGGGGTTTTGTATAAAACTTTACTATTTGCATTTTTCTATAATGTAGTTATTAGTTTCAAAACTTTAACCTTTGAAGATAAGAAATTAATAAAACTTGAATCTTCTTTTCATAATCAGGTCCCAGAGGCCTGTGATATTTACTACTCTAGTCACCCTATAGTTAGGCCATAGGATTTCTTGGAACACTTGGGTACTTTTATAAAATAGTTTCATCTTACGGTATATTTAGGACTTTGTAAGGCACACTTTTCTTTTCTCTTTTTTTTTTGGTGGGGGGGGGGGGGGGATCTTATAAAATTAAATTGAAAATAACTTAGCAGTATAAAAGTTTGAAAAAATTAAAATTTTGTAAAAAATGCCTCATTTTCTTTGAAAAAATATACTTGGTTATATTGATTATGAATTTATATTCTAGGCAGAAAAACCTGACACAACTCTTGCTATTATTTGTGGTTCTCTACATGTTGCAGACAGAACAATATTAAACAACTTTCACAATTTTCAAACATCTCTTGAAAAGTAAGAATCACCATTCATTTAAAAATATTTTAATTCCTTTGGACATAAATATAATTTTTAAAGATTTTCATACCAAAAGCATTTTTATTGAATTAAAAATATATTGAATTATTTACAAACAATTTTATTGCTCAAGAATCATTTAAGTTTGTGTATTTCATTATCATGGTCTATTTTAAAAATGATAAAAAATGTTTTTAATTGTTAGTGGACTTCTAAAACACTGTTGATATATTTGCCTTACTACTGAGCAGATTCAATAATCAAAGCTTGGTTTTATCCTTGACTGTAATTGCTAAATGATCTCTTTCTGCTTTTTTGATTATACCAAGTTAGCTCATGTTACTATGTCTTGAAAATTTTGTATATATTCTGAGAGTACTCTGGTTTAACATAATTTTTCAATATGATTAGTTTCAGTGTGGTTTAATTAAAACAAACTAAGAAATAAATTACTATTACTGCACTGGTTGGCAATTTGCCTATTTCAGACAAAGAATTAAAAATTCAACACAAACCCTTTTACTATATTGATTTCAGTTTGATATCTATATCTGCATAATAAATTATTTTTTTCAATGTTTCCTTATTTTAATTAATAAGGGAAGTCATTAAAGTTATATCCAGCATACTTGAGGTTAACTTCCATTTTTTAACAAACTGTTACATCATTAATGCACATTTTAGAGTTTATTATTCCAAATCATTTTAAACTTATCAGAATTTAAACATTATTTTTATCAGAAGACAAAGTTTGTGAGTGTTTCTTGATAGATGTAAAGACAGTTTGTTACATTATGCATGTGTATGTATGCTATTTCTAGGTAATATGTATATTTGACTATCCCACATTGTTCATCACCATACTACTATGTTCAGGTTTACAGTGTAGTGTCAATTATCCAAATCTGCCTAGACCATGTCAAACTATAACATTTAAAAGTTAAATTAAACAGATGATATATTAGCTAATCAGTACTAATATGTTTATTATGTATGTAGCAATTCCTCGTCATGATTGGCAATCTGATATTTTTGTCTAATTTTTGTATATACCAAGCCTTAATAAAAAAAATAAGGGGTTAGCAGTTTATGTGAATTTCACCTGTTGAAGAGTCATTTAGAAATGAATATTTTGTTTAAAATAAAGGTTTAAATTTTGTGTTTTTTGCAGGAAAGCTTGGGGGGGGGGGGAGTCTAAGACCCATGGACCTATTGCATCTTGGGAAAAATTCTATTCATTTTTCCAACTCATCAAAACAGATTGATGTATCAAATATACATTTGGACTTTATATTTTCTCATAAGTTCTTTCTCCTTTTAAAAATGAAAGAAAAGAAATTCTTAGTTTATGTTTGACTATTAAAAAAGGGCAAAATCAGACTAATAGGAGTCTGGTAATTTGGCTGTTTTGTTTAATTGACACTCTACTGTATTGCATATTGGCTTTATTTTATGCTAGAACAAGATGTAACCTTTTAATTTAAGTCTGTGGCATTTTATATTTGAAATACAAGCAATGCAAATGTTGATTATTTTTTCTCTAAAAAAAATCATAATTCACTGTTTTAAAATATTTTTATATGAAATTCTTGAAAATTATGTCTAATGAAAAAGTTGCCGCAAAATATCTCAATAAAACTTATATTAAGTGTTAATTAAATTCCTTTTATTAAAACACTAAACAAGAATCAGTTACTTTCTTTTAAAAAATCCTTCTTGAAGATATGTTTTTCTTGGTAGCATAGGAAAAAATGTACTTTGCTTAATAAATTGCCCACCTACCCATTTTTACAAATCCCTTTTTTTTAAAGCTAAAATGAATATATTATCTTTAAAATGTTTGATGAAAAATTCTAAAGTTTTGTATGAGGATTATAACAGCCAATTAGGGAGGGGGTGGGAAAACCCACTGTGCTCTTTAAATTTTATCTTTTAATTAAGATTATATTTTGTTCTGCAATATTGAAAAGAATAATCTATTCTGAAGTCGACTGTTCATCCAAAGTAATTTTTGTAAATTTTGTTCATAAATCTTTTTTTATTTCCACATTTTAAATGTAAAATAAAATAGAAATATTTGGTTAGGATGATCAGCCAATGTGGGAAAACAAGGAAAAATCTGTGTCTGGAAAAAATTAAGAATACTAGAAAAGGATCATGGTTCATAAGCCATATTTTTGGCCCATGAAATAAGACTAACATTAGATTTTATTATACTGACTTAATTATTTCACTATTTAATATTACAAGGTTTATCCTGTAAGATTTCAACAATAGTTTTTGCATTTTGTTCGGATTTATATGACTTAGTTACACAAGTTCAAAGCTCTTATTATTCGTAGTTTTTGATGAAAAATATGCAATTTCTTCTAATTTTACTTCAATTATATATATGAGTGCAATCGTGCAACACTTCCTTCTTTAGATATATTATAAAATACATCAAAATGTACAATATATGTAAAAATAAGTGTTGCAAAGCTGCGCTCATAGTAAAATATTAAAAGTAGAGAGTTAGGTAACTGCATTCCCTCATGTCACTAAGAGACTTAAGGATGCGGAAACGTGTTTAAACATGCTAAAATGAACGTTACAATTGCTAATGTGAAGGAATGCAGTTATTAGCAATAATTAGGATGCAGCAACGTGTTTAAATGTGCTAGAAAATAACTATTGCTAATGTGAAGGAATGCAGTTATTAGCAATAGTTATGTCCATTTTAGCACATTTCAACACGTTGCTGCATCCTAAAGTTTTTTACTGACGTGAAAGAATGCAGTTACTTAACTCTCTATTTTTAATATTTTACTATGAATGCAGCTTTGCAACACTTTTATTTTTACATATACTAGGGGGCTCTGGCTCCTACAAGCTATGCTCGACAACCCCCATTCTGACACTGCAAACTTTAAAAACACTCTGATTTGATCAATTGTAAAATGATTACAGTTGTAAAACGATTGTATTATAATTAAACGACCAGTGGCGATCTGCTATAACCGGGTTTCCATTCATTTTCCTTTGACTGAGAGATTTTAAGGTCAAAACAGCTAACAACTGTTTTTCTGATTGATTAAATAAGATCAATTAAACATTTAAAAATCAACTTGTGTAAAATGGTTAAGTAAACAATGTCGCTGCATCAGAGAATTTTATAATGATGCTATAGAAAATTGGTTACTTCTCCATAATCCTGTCGACTACTCTCAATAAAAGAAAAGAACTGTCGCCAAAATATGATTTAATGCCAAAAGTGCATTATCATGGCATCACATTCTGTTGACATTAGATACCATTACACATATTAGTTTTTTCTGCGAGGGATTTTTAATTCAATGTTTATTTGTCTTTTTGGTACTTCTCCATTATCCCATCGATCAATTTTCATAAAAAAAAAAAAAAAAGGCTATCGCCAAACTGTAACACCAAATAAACAAATAGAAGATTTTTGCCGTTGGAATCTCAAAAAATAAATAAAATACAAATTCGGAAAAACCCCTTCTCACCAAAATGTAAACTATCAGTAAGTTTAAAAAATAAAATTTGAAATATATTAATGAAAACAGAAAAAAAAAATCTTTGATATTTGTTTACATTATTTTTTGTAATTATCCCTCTCGACTGGTGATTAAATGTTTGTGATGTCAGTTGAAACTGATCTATTGTATGTAACTGTTCATCGCAACATTTTTTCAATGCCTTTTCTTTTTTAATATCATGGCACTGCTGTTTAAGGACATAATTGTTATTTTAATTAATGAAATAATAAATCAGTAAAACATAATTAAAAATATATGTTTAATTAAAAACCACTTGATGCCATAACAAACACATGTAATACCTCTGACGTCAAGTGAATGTGATGCCACAATCATGCATTTTTGGTGTTAAATCCTATAGTTTGTTGATAATTTTTTGTTATGAAAAGTGGTTGATGGGATAATGGAGAAGTACCATATTGTTAATGATATTTTAACAATTTATTAGTTATTTTGGTATTTTAAAAAGGTAATTATTAAACGTAGAAATATAGTTTTTAATTGAGAGGAAATATTTACACTGCTTTAAAATTTGCAATAATAGGTAAAAGATCTGTCGAAATAAATTAATCTCTCATGTAAATATATTTTTTAATTGAAACTGTCTGAAAATATTGCTGTTTGAGCATTTTAAATATGAAATAATTTATATATTATTGTATTAATGTATTTTAGGAAATATGAAATTAATCTTCCATCAAAATAATGAAAATTTTGAATAAAAGATTGATAATATAACCTCAAAAAATTACTCAAATGCTTTGAAAACACATAATAATTTAATTATTTCTCTTAATATTCAGGTGCAAGTATATTTTTTATTATGTAATTTTCTACATTTACTGCTTTTAACATATGATCATTTAATTATTATTTTAAAGTTTTATTTCTGTTTTTAATAGTCATGTGTAAATACATTTCTTAATTGAAAGGGGGCTATTTTACAAATTGGCAACAATTCAAATAATGTATTTTAGGAAATATGAAATTAATCTTCCATCAAAATAATGAAAATTTTGAATAAAAGATTGAAATATAACCTCAAAAAATTACTCAAATTAAAAAGAATAATTGCAGTCTGCACACCACAAGCTTGTCAATTATATCCTTATCAATTATGGTTAAATTCCTGTGCATAGTTTTCGTTCCTATAAAACTTTTTTAAGAGAACTGTTTTGACCAACTTTAATATTAAATATCTCTTAAAATAATTTTTTGATTTAAAAACTGTCTGCTTCAGCGTATTTATCGAACATTTCTTTATAAAACTACCAATTTTCATATTTTTATATGCAATAGTTTTCTGGATATTAGTCCAGAAAGACTTCAAGGCACAAAATCTTCATTGACAGCAGTGGCTGCTGCCGACGGCGGTGGTTACTTATTTTAATATAAAGAGATGTACATTTTGATGTATTTTATAATGTATGTAAAGAAGAAAGTGTTGCACAATTGTGCTCATATAAATAATTGAGGTAAAATTAGGAGAAATTGCATATTTTTCATCAAAAACTATGAATAATACGAACTTTGAGCTTGTGTAAGTCATATAAATCTGAACAAAATGCAAAAACTATTGTTGAAACCATATAGGATAAACCTTCTAATAATAAAAAGTGAAATAATTAAGTCAGTATAACAAAATCTAATTTTAGACTTATTTCATGGGCCAAAAACATGGCTTATGGACCCTGATCCGTTAGAAATTTTATCAAAACTAGCCATTAATGATGCTGTTTTTTAGGTTAAAATACATTTAGTGAGCTGAACTAACTTTACCCTAAAATGTTTATTGGCTCTTCTTTGTGTATTAGTCATCAAACGTACTAATGCATGCTTAGAATGATTGCATATGCATATTTACAACATTCCATGTAAATATGTATATACAGAGTTTATAGTGTAAAATTGTTAAGTGTTCATTAGTATATAGTGGCAATTGTTTAAGTGTGTTTATTGTTTATCTCCAAAATCATAGGAATGAGATATTTTAGTCATTCTAATTTTATCATAATATAAGTACAAGATGTGTAAAGTGGAGAGAAAATATTTTTTCCAGCTAATAAATTAAATTGCTCATATGTAATTTTTATTGACTAAGGTAAACTTTAGAATAATTATTTAGATATCCTTAAAATGTCGAAACTTTTTAAGTATTGGTTACTTGTCATTTTTAGCCTGCTTTATTGTTCTAAGCCAGATTCACATTTTTTCATTCATTAGTTTCTTATTAGTTTGTGCATTTATAATTTATTTTAATATCTTTTTTAATGCTATAAATAAAGTTTACTGATACACTTAATTTTTTTCTTTATACTAGCTGACCAACCTAGTATTGACAGTGTTCGTGATAGTAATCTTAAATATACCTAATACCCATGCTGAATGATTTTATATTTTTAAACGAAAATCTTTCCAAATGAATCTAATCTTAAAAGCTCAACTGCCTTTGGCAGCATATACCGAGTGTGCTATGCATGCTCTGGTCTGTTTTGATTTTATATTTTAAACAAAAGGTTAGTGTAGCTTGCGACCATGATAATCTTAAGTATATCTAAATGCAGTTAACTGAATTTATATTTTTACCTGAAAATCTTTCCAAACAAACCTTCTGTTTTGGGCCCCCACTGCCTTTTGGTTTCATACTTCATCGAATTTGTGTCATTTTATATTTTTAAATGAAAATCTTTCAAAACAAAGCAAGTACCCTAATCTAGTGATTGTAATTTAATTTGTGACAATTAGATATATTAATTTTCAAGTCTGACCAATAGCTCCCAAGGAAATCTAAATACCTCTCCCCCCTCCCTCTTTTTAAGGCATGTATTGATATCTTTCATTTCCTATCCAAAAATTTCCAAAACAGGATTATTTTCTTCAAATAAGAAAGGAAATCTGGGAAGGCACTGAGAAAAAAGTAAGTCTGGCCAATTCATGAAAGGACTTCCAGAAAATGATTTTTTTGAAATAGTTAATATTTTTTTCAACTGAAGGCATAGGTACCCACATTCAGTGGTTCTTTTTTAATTTGCAAAATGGATGCAGATTTTTTTTTAATTGGCTGAAAAACTAAAATCACAATCGTCATTCTGGAAATAATTTTTTCGAAAGGGTAAATATTAATATACTAGCAAACTACGCCCACTATGCTGGTCAATTTTTCTTAATGCACCTTTAATCAAATGAACTATTGACCTTGTATTTTAAAACCATATGGATGGTTACTTGGAATGTCCTTCTGTATTTCTGAAAATGATACAAACACCATTGCGTTATTACATTTTTAATGTGTCGGACAAAATTTGGGCTGTTAAGGACAAATTCTTTTTGTTGATCATTTACAGTAAGGATTTGGTGAAGACTGATAAAACTATATACTATAACCTTCCTTGAAAACTCATCTAACTAACAATGGAGGTTCCATCAAAATCCATTAGGCAGAATATTTTTAAAAGGCTAAGCTTTCATAATCGGGTTCATCTGATTATAAAACTTTCACAGTAAATCTATAACTAAGCAAAATAGAACAATATGCGAGATACTGAAACCATCTCTGATAAATTATATAACTAATAGTGCAGGTCCCGCCAATCCATTCTGCAAGGTTAATAAACATTTCCTTTTTGAATCGGTGAAAAATGTAAGTTATAACTTAATTAAAAAGTATTTACGATTATAAAAATAGTAAATTAAAATGTTATGCATGCTTGCAATTAAATAATAAATTTAAAAAAAAAGAGATTTGCGTTGAATAAATAGTGAGTCACAGTGCTTGGCACGGTTTGAAATAAAAATTATTTACACATTCAGGGTTGAAATAAATGGCACATTAGCATACATTTTGGCATGATGTTGGTATAACGGAAAAGTACCGAAAGGTATCCAAAAAACTTCAGTCCAAATTAGGCCAATTCTCTGTAGACTCTATTATGGAATAAGTCAGCTTTAAAAAAAATGAATAATTGTGTTACATTATGGTGTCTATGGGGAAAAATAATTTCCGTTGGATTTTAATGAAGTTACAATACTTCAAATACAATGAAATTGATATGCCTCGCTGAGATGGACTAAAATATGCTATTTGCCGAGAATTAAATAAAAATCATGCACTTGTAGCATCATAATTCACTTTTATATTTTAACAGAATAATAAGGCTACTATAATTTGTGACTCGTGCTATAGCCAGTATACACATCCGTCAGGACACATTGCCGTTATTATCTTGTTATGCGTGAAAGTTTTGCTATGGTATTCCATTGTGAAATTTGGTAATTTTTAAAATTCAATATTTGAAAAATGGATATTCATTAGATTTGAAATTTATATTAAGAAAAATACATTTTTTCACCTTTCTAACGCAGTTTGTCTAACAATTTTCTGACATATGTTTCAAGCTATTCATTTTTTCAGTAACTTCAAATGTTTTATTTTCCGAGATTAATCTGTGGCAATGATTAGCGAAATAGCCAGTCGTCCGCAACGTGTAGCTTTTCATTAAAGAAGATATTTTAATAAATAACAAAGTACCCTGATTAAGTCTGTATTTTTTGTTTTCTTGATTTCATTTTGCGAGGCGGATACAGATTTTTAAAATTGTGGAGGAAATAAAAAACATGGAAACAGCATCTGGAAATTTTTTTTTTGTTAATTTTTAATGAATAACACCATTGGAATCAAAGGTTCCCTAAATAAGTGGGTATTTTTTTTTTTCGTATTGTGATCAGGAGAGCCAATGCATACTTGTAAAAAAAATAACCCTAATTCGAAGTTTGGTAAATAGTTTTTTGAAAGGTTAAATATTAATTTCTTAAGCAGAAAACGTAATGTTAGAACTGGAAAAATCCAATGGTTAAGTGGGTATTTTCTGTTCTTCCATATTTAGATTTGTTAAATGGATGTAGATTTGTAAAAATGTAAAAAAAACAATTTTTTTGCTTCAAGAAATTTGGAAATGCAGTATCTGGCCAGACAACTATGACAGTGCGCCATTTTGCAATGTTCATTAGGGTTTTTAATTAATATCTTGGCTAATTATCAAAAACTTAAAAATTTCTGCCTCAGGTGCATTCGGACCTGCCTTGGACTAGTCTCAACCCCATTTTCAGACCTTTAAGTGTGGTAGATTTTTCTAGCCATTGCCCACACACATACACAGGCAAACATCTTTCTTTTATTAGTATGATAAGTTTGAATTTATAAATGCATGTACAAAAATAAGCCCATTAATTTTTTTTTCAAGTTGATTAATTTCATTAACATATTTTAAAAATTAAAACTTCTATTTAGTATTTTTTTCAATTTGAATGGCCTGTAACAAACTGCATAAACAAAGCTTACCAAGAGTGAGAACAGTTTAATAAATAGTACAATAGTTTTTGGACATTATCCATTAGATATAAACTTACTTTTTTTTATAATATTAATAAGATTTTTTTCTCTTGATGAGTTAGAACTCATTTCTTTTGCATTTCTAGGGGTCAAATTTTGCCTGCCAATATACTTAGTAATACTGTGGATGTAGATTTAATTTATGATGGAACTAAATATCAAGTTCAGGTAATTTTTTTATACATTTTTTAGAGCATAAATTTAACAATCTGTAGAACACAATTGCCATGCTATTTATCAAAAAATTAAAAATCTGAGCCTCAGGTGCATTTTATGTATTGCAGGTTACAAAATCTGGACCTAATCGTTACTTTTTGTCCATGAATCAGTCATATAAACAAATTGAGGCTCATCGACTTAGTGATGGAGGCCTCCTATTATCAGTTGATGGTGCTAGTTACACAACATATGTAAAAGAAGAAATTGATCATTACAGAGTTGTGATTGGAAATCAGACTTGTGTTTTTGAAAAAGAAAATGATCCTACTATTCTTCGGTAAGTTTTTCATTACATAAAAAAAAAAAACTTTTGGCAAAAATCTTAAGTATCTGGAAGAAAATGATTAAAGCTTTATTTTTATATTTATCTGTTTAGATCCCCTTCAACCGGCAAACTAATACAGTTTTTAGTTGAAGATGGTGCTCATGTTTATCCTAACCAAGCTTATGCTGAAATAGAAGTCATGAAAATGGTTATGACATTGACAATAAGTGAAAGTGGCTGGTAAATATTTATAATTATATATCTATTAGTCTTATTTTTTTTTAGTTCCTTTTTTTAGTCTTTCATTTGCATTTTAGCATTCATTTTGTGAAACGTCCTGGAGCTGTTTTAGAAGCAGGATCCATACTTGCACGATTAGAATTAGATGATCCTTCTCAGATGAAAAGGGTGAGATTAAATTTGAAATACTTAAAAAAAGCTTACTGGTAGCCTTGTCTAAATAATTTTATTCTGAGTTTTCAAAAAAAATTTTGATCATATCAACCTTTCTACATTTTTAGGCTCAATTGTTTACAGGAGTTTTTCCTAGTGATAACTTTCCTAGTTGGCATGGTGATAAACTTAATCAAGTTTTTCAAGCTGCTCGTCAAGAACTTGAATATATATTAGCTGGTTATGCTCTTTCTGATCCGTATTTTACTACCAAAATGATGCAGGCAGTTGATACTTTCATGAGAACTCTGAGAGATCCTAGTTTACCTTTACTGGAATTACAAGTATTATTTTTCTGCATGTCCACTGTTTCATTTGCTGTGTATGTACTTGTATATTACCAGAGTTGCCATTCTCTGTAATGCACAGCATGTTATAATGTACAACCAATTCTTAAAAATTCATTCAGTACACCATATCACACAATAATTTTACATTTAGTCAGGGATGCCACTTTTCTGCCTAAAGGCAGAATTCTGTTTTTTTTTTTATAAAATCTGATTTCCGCTTTTTTGTATAAAATCCATGATTTCCGCTTTTTTATATAAAATCCACGATTTCCGCTTTTTTATATAAAATCCACGATTTCCGCTTTTTTATATAAAATCCACGATTTCCGCTTTTTTATATAAAATCCACAATTTCTGTTTTTTTATATAAAATCCACGATTTCTGCTTTTTTATATAAAATCCATGATTTCTGCTTTTTTATATAAAATCTGAGTTTCGCTTTTTTATATAAAATCTGTACGTTCCGCTTTTTATATAAAATCAGTGATTTTTTGCAGATTCTCCTCCATAATTTTTTTTTATATCTATTGTCCATAATTAAAAAATATATGCACTAAATGATATGATTGTAACTTCCTTGAGTTTCATCTCGATACTCTGTATGGTTTGCTACACAGAAGCACATTTTCTCGGAGATGCGCAGGAGTCGTAAGGGATGAAGTTCCACTCTCCAGTCTGCCTATTATTAGGGAGGGATGCCACTTTTCTGCCTTTCTCCCTTTTTTTTTAAAATCGATCAGCAATTTCCGCAGAATTGTTAAAATAAAAAAAAGCGTTTATGTTTGCCGGAAAAAAACCCCAAGAATTACGTCAAACGATCCATTAATAAAATCGCAAAATTTGGTCAATAACTCAAGGGAAAAAATTGCAACTTTCTTCAAATGGTTGTGGAAAAACTCATAAATTTCATCAGTCGGTCACAAAAAAAAAAAGTCAAATAATTGCAGAAATTAATCCTGAATTTCGTTGGACGGTCGCAGAATAAAAATCGTGAATTTCATAAAGAGGTCACATAAAAAATAGCAAATTTTGTCATACTATTGCAGAAATTAATCTCTTAATTTTATCAAATGATTGCAGAATAAAATCACAAATTTCGTTAAACAATCGCAGAATAAAATCATGAATTTCGTCAATCGCTCGAGAGAAAAAGAAAATCACAAATTTCATCAATCAGTCATGGAAAAAATTACAAATTTTGTCAAATTGCAGAAATGAATCGTGAATTTCATCCAATGATCGCATAATAAAATTGCAAATTTCGTTGAATGATCATGGGAAAAAAATTGTGAATTTCGTCAACAGGTCGCGTTAAAAAAAAAATCTTAATTTTCATAGTCTGTCATGGAAAAAATCATAAATTTGATACAAGCTATGGTTTTCTGTACATACAAAAATAATAGTTAACTATTTAATATCCATGTTATTTGTTCCTGATTAGAATGCATGAAACCAAACTCTACATTTGGAAGAAAGAATGTTAATGTAGTATATAACTGTACGTGTTGACCTGTAGTCATTTTCTTTCACTCAACTATGAAAATACTATGAAATATTTTAACATGAGAAATTTACCGTATTTATTTTATTTTCAATACAATATAGTTCACAAAATTCATCATAATTGTTGTGAAAAATGTTGTAAATTTCACTTTCACGTGCAATTTCCTTCTTTTTGTTATTTTCTGAGTGGCATGCCTGCATTTAGTGTATAATATTTTAGCAAAATATACATTACATTTTAAGAAACTGTGCATTATGGGTCAGATGATAATTCTGTATTACTGCCTCTGATATTGAAACTGTGTTTGTCCTGTTCATGCTATTATCTTGTGCCTTGTATATTTAACTCCATAAACATGTGGTAATACTTTTGCATCTATGTTCAATTAATAAAATAATAGCAATACAAATATTTTTTCCAAAGAGATTTGTATTGCTACTTCCAAATCCAGTGTCCAGCATCTTTTAGTTTGATGCTTTGAAATCAGATTTTTGAAGCTGGAATAGGCTATCTCAACTTGCAGCTGTTTTGAGAAAATATTATTTGAAAGTTTTTAACTTTTGAATGTATTGTTTGTTGTTTTGAAGTGATGCCAATGTTAAAAATTTAGTATGATTAACTAATAATAATAATAAATGAACTAAAGGATTGCCTGTTATGGCAATTTTGAGGAAACATTTTGGACTGGAATATTTACAGAGTAATTTTCTGCAAAATTAAAAAAACATAAATTTTGACTCTGCTTGTCCAGGGATGTT
This sequence comes from Maratus michaelseni, assembly GCA_963931845.1. Lineage (NCBI taxonomy): Eukaryota > Metazoa > Arthropoda > Arachnida > Araneae > Salticidae > Maratus > Maratus michaelseni. The sequence continues at coordinate 341,267,663 of OZ007586.1, forward strand.
GCTGTATGGTGATAGAATGATAACCAGTGTTGAATTCAGACATTTCTTCCTTGGAGAGATTTCTGCAACTCTGAGAGTGTTGTGGGAAAATTTGCACTACTAGACTTTTAACAAGCACAAAATTTGAAATATTCCATGGGAAGATAGATTTTGATGAACCCCTCCTCCCTCAGGCAACACCCTGAATTCATTACTAGTGATAACCACCCCCCCTCCCATAAAAAGTCAGATGATTCACTTATGACACCTCATGATTCATAGAAACTTTTACATAAGTTTTATTGTTATATTTATTCAAAATACATTTTTCAATAGTGCTTATTTCTGGTGATATTTGCCGAAAATTTTATTCTGTAATTCCATAAAAGTTTTTCAAAACTTGGGCTTTGACTTGCTGCTTCACTCCTTAATATTCTTCAATTATGTTGTTTCATGTTTAAATGTTTTTATCGTTTCTGCTAAAGGGATAAACTAAAAAAAATCTGAAAGTTTTTAAGCATTTCTGGCTAATTTTTTTTTAAATTTAATTTTAGGAAATAATTTCTTCTATCTCCGGAAGAATCCCTAACAATGTTGAGAAAAATATCAAGAAATTGATGTCCATGTATTCTAGTAATATTACATCAGTCTTAGCTCAATTTCCAAGTCAGCAAGTATGTATTTTTTTACTTCCATAGACTTTCATATAGCAGTTAATATAATAATTCTATTTTCTTCTCTCATTTATTTATTTATTTTTTTAGATTGCCAGTGTTATTGATTCATATGCTGCTACTTTACAAAAGAGATCTGATCGGGATGTTTTCTTTATGACAACTCAAGGGATAGTTCAGTTAGTGCAAAGATATCGTAATGGTATTAGGGGTCGAATGAAAGCTGTTGTACAAGATCTCCTGAAACAATACTTATCTGTTGAAACAGAATTCCAAAATGGTTTGTTTATCTCTTTCTTATAAAATATGTTTAAGAATTAAATTATATTAAAGGATTATACAAATTTATGGAAGCATTTTTCCCTTAGTATTTTTACTGCATAAGTAATATGGCGAGTGCCTTGAATTTTTAATAAAACTGCCTTACGCACACATCTTGATATGTAAGGCACATGATTTTACGTTACTTACGATATTACCAAAATATTGTATATTTCAGACACAACCCTCTTAATTACATTAAATTAATTGCATTTCTAAGTCTTGATTACATTAGATAGGAAAGATATACAAATTTATTATAAGGTCATATGGTTTTGATAATTGTTGTTGTCTTAATTTAATTTTTTAAATGTGCAGTATGTTGATTGTAAACTTCTATTTTTGGGCTCTTTAGCTGTAGAAAAATTTAAATGCAGGACTTGCAAATCAACTTTTGTTCCAAAAGTACATTCATTATTTCTGATTATATTATCAAAGTGAATTTATTGAAATTTCAATACTTTATCTGCTTACTCTGCTACTTTGCAAATTTGAACAGTTTCTGAAGATCCCTGAAAAAGTTGTTGATCTAAGAACTCTTAAAACTTTAATGTTTAGACAGTGATTATCTTTTTTAAAAGTTACTCTTAACTATATAGTGAAATTTTGCAATTTATAACATGCTGCAAAATTTCATCATAATAAATTTCTCTCAAAATTGAGAGTATTTTGTTGTGATATTTTAGAAGTACTTTTGATATTTTCTTATCTAATATTATTTACAAATAGCAATGTTGTGTTAGGGCTCCCTTAAGCATTTCATCAAAATATAATAAATTAGTTAAATAGTTCTTAGGTTTAATATGACAAGAAAACTAAATTTTTAGAAGAGCAGATTTAGCTTTGTACTTTTTCTGCATTAACTTGAACTTTTAAATTCTATAAAGTATAATTAAAAAGCTTTAGCAGAGTGATCTGTGTAAATTCTACACTCTTATTCAGATGAAACAGTAAAATAAGATAGTGTTTCCAATCAGAGTATAAATATATGAGTTATTTACATTTGAAAATAAGTAGAACTTTAAGTAATATAAAAAAGCTTTATGAAAGAATTTGTCTGTTTTATACACTAAGATCAGTTTACGCTTTACTCAACATTTTAAACTATTTGAACATATTTATTAGATATAAATCTTTCTTTTGTTGAAACATAAAGAGCAGGAAATTGAATGTTAGTATCATTTTCATTTCTAATAAATATCAGATTTGATTTCATCCATAACTTTTTTCTTGGAAAAATCTCAAATCAGAAAATTTAAATATGTAGCGATTCACAATCAATTTTTCATTCATCAACATTTTGCATCTATTATTCTTAGAAGGGCTGTGATCTATTTTTTATTCATCTTATTTTTTTTTTTTTTTTGACAAATTTAAATGTCACAAGTGTTAAAATTGTCTTTCAATATTTTTTATCTCTTTCAACTAGCTGACCCAACCCGGCGTTGCCTGGGCCCATCATAGAAACCTTAAATATACCTAAAATCAGTGTTGAATGATTTTATATTTTTAAACACAAATCTATCTAAATGAACCTTGCCTTTGGCAGCATACATCCTTAAATTTGTATGATTTTATATTTTTAAATGAAAATCTATCCAACTGAACCTAGAGTTTAGGGACCCTACTGCCTTTGGCAGCATACACTGGGAGTGCTATGCATGCTCTGGTCTGATTTGAATTTCTGTTTTAAAACAAAAATCTTTCCAAACAAACCTAATGTTGAGGAATCCCACTGCCCTCTGCAGTGTACACCCTCGAGTTTGTATGATTTTATATTTTTAAATGAAAATCTATTGAAACAAACCTAGAGTTAAGGCTCCTGCTGCCTTTGGCAGCATACAGCAGGTCTGCTATCATTCTCTGGTCTATTTTGATATTACATTTTTAAATGAAAGACCAGCGTAGCTTGGGATCTATGATAATAATCTTAATATCTTAAAGTTTGAATGAATTTATATTTTTAAACAAATATCTTTCCAAATGAATCTAATGTTGAGTGCCTTCACTGTCTTTAGCAGCATACACCTTCAAATTTGTGTGTTTTATTTTTAAATGAAAATCTTTCCATACAAAGTAAGGTGTCCCCGATCTAGTTTTATATAAAATATGTATTTGCTGACTATATAAAAAATTGGTGTTAAAATATTGATATTTAGTGGTAAGTGTTCGGAAGAAGTGTTTCTCTTATCACTTTTTCTTTTCAATCATATACATTTAATGTTAAAAAGGGAAATCTTATTGTCCAAGCTCTTTGAAATTTTTACGAGTTATAAATATAATGTTTTCAAAGCCTGTGTATAATTTTCTGCTAAAATATTGACATTTAGTTATAAAACATTGCTTGAAAAATTCAGAAATAGACTGAAACATCAAACCACTGGCAATGCATGATGGAAAAAAGGAAGTCCAGCGAAATTGTGAAGTGAGTTCCAGAAATGAATGTTTTGAAATGGTTAATATATTTTTTTTAAACCAAAGACTTTGTTTTAAAGGTAAATGTACACTGGTTAAGTGGGTATTTTTAGTTTTTTTTGTCTTTCGATCTTCAAAGCATATTCCAATTTTTAAATATTGAAAAAAAAAATAGTAGGAGTGGCTTTTGGAAAGGAATTGTTTTAAAACCATTAATATTTTTTTTAAACCAAAGACTTTGTTTTAAAGGAATGTTTGCTGGTTAAATGGGTATTTTTTGTTTTTTCATATTTTGATGAAAAATATCAGATGCAGAATTTTAAACATTGCAGAAAAAACTGAAATCGCAAAAGTTTCTTTCGGAAAGGAATTTTTTTGAATGGGTTAATATTGATTTTCTTTTTAAACCAAAGACTTCATTCAAAAGAAAAATGTACATAGATATGGTTTGGTATTTTTTTCTTCATATTTTGATTTCTAAACATTGCAGAAAAAAACGAAAACACCAAAACAGCATTCAGAAACAAATTTGTTTTAAAGGGTTAATGTTAATATTTTTTGCAATAGATTACACAGTTAGAAAGGAAAAATGATACTGGTTAAGTGAATATCTTCGTTTTTCTGTATTTGAAATACTTAAGCAAAAGCATGATAGGGAAAGAGGGGAAAAAACACTAATTGAAAGTTTCTAAAATAATATTTTTGAAAGAGTTAATATCCATATTACACCATTTGAAAGGATAAAATACGAAACTCAAGCATGTATTTTTTGGTTTTTTAAATTTCAAATAGTTAAGCCATTACAAGCTCAAAAAAATACAAAAAACAAGGGACGTTTTGACCCACAGGATCTTCTCTGCTAGCGCACAGCGGTGGATCTGCAGAAAGCTTTAGAATTTGCTGCCATCAGCTGCAGCATGCTATTTTGTGACGTTCATTATGGATTTTAATTGATATCTTGGTTAATTAACAAAACATTAAAAATCTTAGCCTCAGATGCACTTGAATCTGCCTTGGACTATTCTCATCCATATTTACAGATCTCTATGTCTGGTAGATTTTCCTAGCCTGCATGGACAGACACGCATGCATAAATCTTTCTTTTATTAGTATAGATTTCTCTTAAATTGTAGCATTTTACAGAACTTTTGTTCTTTTGGATGAATACTTTGCATCTTGACTTGAGTAGCATTCTCATTAATAATACCACTAATCTAAAAATTGACATTCCAATATCCATGGCATGTATTTTATAAGAACAAGGATCTCCTGTGTCTTTTACTTTAGCACAGCTTTTAGAATACTAGACTTTGATTTAAAATTATACAAGTTGTTTGCAAAGCTTGTAGCTATTCCATTTTGCATTACTTTTTTAGTAAAAAAGAAATATATATATATAAATAATTATGCTACTTTTAAGTAGTGTTTGTTGTAAATAAGTCATTGACACCCAAAGCAATTCATTGGTTTTGTGCTATCTAATCCTTATTTTTCTCTAATAGCTTGGTGTTCTTATTTACAGAACTGTTAATAAGCAACTAGATTTATGTATTCATTTTTACTTTTCATATTTCATTGAGATGATTTAAAATAAAGCATTCAGATTTAAAGCTATTCTTAAAATGTTTCATTTTTCTCTCTCAACAATTTTTTTTGAATATTTTTTTTCAGGTGCATAATTTTTTTTTTATATTCTTATTTAGGCTCAAAAAAATCTTTTTGTTGTTCTTGCAAATTTAGTAGATTTTTTTATTAAAGCTGTTTTCCAGGTGTGGCTCATCGGGAAAGGCAAGGGAGACTTTTAGCCTCCCTTGTAAAACTGATTTAAAATGAACAAAAACTAAAGTAAAATATTTCTAATAGAAATGAAATTTAAAATGATGATATGGAACACTTCATCATTATCACTTTAAAATTTTCTGTAAAGCCCATGTCAAATAATAGAACTCTATATAATTCCTTTTTCTGAGACATAGGTTAGAAATGCGTTAGCCTTCACAATCGCTGTTTAAAAGTGAGAAATTTGGGAGGATGGGAAAGGGAGGAAACCATTGTGCACCAATCAAGTCTGCTGGATCGAATCTTTCTAGCTGCCATGCTGGTAGATAGATGATTCCATTGAAATAACAGGCATAGTTGTTTTTCTTTTTAGAGGTACCCCACTGCAAGAAAATTATTGGGACTCTCAGTTACTTTCAAAGATAATGAAAAGTTCTTTTAGTCTTATTTAGACCATATAAGTATATGTCCCAGAAGCAAAATTTTGAAAGCATAATATTTCATAAAATAGGCTCTTTCAGTCTTGTTGCCCTCTCCCCCTCCTCTTTTCCTATTAAGCGCAAGGGTCAGGTGCATTTCTGGAAGCTCTCTCCTATTCCTGTTATGACCCATTCTGAAAACATTTTTATCTATTTTATTTTAAAAGAACCTGTAAATATTTAGTGCTTTTATACAGACATTGTTATGTTTTAGATGTTCCTAAAAAGTATTTTAAAAATAATAAGATACATTGTACAAGCATGTAAAATCTTATTTTAGTAACATGTACTTCTAATAGTGTTGCCAGTTGTCCTGATTTATGGAGGACATCATGAATTTCATGGATTTTAAGACTTATCCATCAGCCCTTACTGACCTTCTTGTCGTTCCCTTCATTTCTTTTCCTTCGTGAAACATGCCCATCGGTCGCAAGAAAGAAAAATCGTGAAATCCATCAATCAATAGTAGGAAAGAAATCCTGAATTTCATCAATTGGTTGAGGGGGAAAAAATTGTGAAATTCGTCAATCTGATGTGAGAAAAAAAAATCTGAAAATCCATCGATCAGTCGCGGGGAAAAATATTACAAAATTCATCGATCATTCATGGGGAAAAATATCTCAAAATTCGTTAATCAGTCGCAGAAAAAATATCGTGAAATTCGTCAATCAGTCGAGGGAAAATATCGCAAAATTCATTAATTGGTCACAGGAAAAAAAATCACAGAATTTTTTAGTTGGACACGAAAGAAGAAATCATGCATTTCATCAATCTATTGCCAGAAGAAATCACGAAATTTGCCATTTGGTTGCTGAAAAAACCGCAAAGTTTATCAACTGGTCGCAGGAAAGAATTGCAAAATTCTTCAGTCGGTTGCAGAAAAGAATCATAAAATTCTTCAGTTGGTCTCCGGGGAAAAAAATGCCAAATTTGTTATTCGACTGTAGGAAAGAATAGAGAAATTTGTCAATCTGTCATGAATTTCATCTATTAGTCATGAAATTTAATGCAATTATACTGATTAGGAATTTTCCGTTCTGTAAAGGTTTTATTAATGATCTGTGTAAGTCATGACAAGGTCTGAAGTTTTCCATCACTCTCCATCCACAACATGAATGTCAGAATTCATATTAAATAAATTTTATTAATATCAAAAATACAAAAGGAAAAACCTCCTCTCTATTTTTCTTACATATGATATATATATGTGAATGGGATGTGGTTTACAGTTCCCATAACATGCCCGACCACAGAGAGAAGATGTGCACCAGATCCCATGGTAATTCGCTAGGCTAGCAAAAACTTAACAAAATAAAGTTGATGACTGAATAGTTTCGCCTCGCTGGCCTGAGAGCAGAATATTAACATCCTGGTCAGATTTACTTGTCTGATTGGCTTGGGCAGATGGCCTATTCAGGGTCTAAGAGTGAGAGACACATTAACGGCCAATAAGCTACGGCGAAATCATCCCCTTTTCCCCTTAAACCTGTACATCATGTACGTAAACTTGTATTTAGCCTGTATATAGAATTGTGTTTTACTCCAGAGATTAAAACAGTATAGTTTCTACAAAAGAGTCTTCAATTACCCACATTAATTACATCATACTAATTATTATATGAGAGCTTGCTGTCGGTCCAGAGATCGCAACCAGTTGTTCAATCTCCCTAGACAGGACCAGCCACTGAATCTGTTTTAAAATGTCTTAGAATTTTTCTGCTGCAGGAAAAAAGAGACGAAAAATCTGTTTTCTACACCAGCCTAGCTAGATTTACTTTTACAGATAAATTTTCTTTTTGGCTTTAAGATTTACAAGCAATTTCGTTTCTTTGTTAAATTTTCTTTTGCCCTCTCATTGTTAATCTTGGTCGGACGTGTGCGTGGGCGCACACATTTCAGATAGCCGAGTGTGAATGGGATGAGGTTTGCAGTTCCCATAACATGCCCGACCGTAGCGAGACTGCAGAGAGAAGAGGTGCGCAAGATCCCACGGTAATTCACTAGGCTAGCAAAAACTCAACACTATAAAGTTGATGACTAAATAGTTTCGCCTCGCTGGCCGGAGAGCAGAATATTAAGATCCTGGTCATATTTACTTGTCAGATTGGCTTGGACAGATGGCTTAGAAAGGGTCTAAGATCAAGAGACACGTTAATGGTCAATAAGCTATGGGAAAATCATCCCCTTTTCCCCCTTAAACCTGTATATAACTTATATTTAGCCTGTATATAGAATTGTGTTTTACTCCAGAGATTAAAAGAGTATAGTTTCTACAAAAGAGTCTTCAATTACCCACATTAATTACATCATATTAATTATTAGATATATATCTATATCTATATATATATATATATATATATATATATATATATATATATATATATATTTCTGGCTAATAAATGATAAAATTCATCTCTGAATTCATTGAATCTGTTACTCAGTTGCCTTAATTTCTAATACGAAAAATCTTCTACTCTGGTATTTGAAACAAATTTAAATAATACCTGGCTAAGAAATGTAACAAGGAATAACAATATACAGCTGCTATATATTGCATTTTGAAGACTTACTTGTTCGTACACATTTGTGCTATCTTCAAAAAACTAAATTTCTACTAAAAATTTAACAAGAAGATTGTAGTTTGGAAATATTGGTATTCAAAGTTTTTAAAAATAGTCACATGTGGCAACTCTGTCTATGAAATGATCATGCTGTTCTTGAAGCAGATACATGTAATGGGCAAAATCTGACCCAAAATTAATTTTTTCCTTTACTTTATGCAGTGTATATTATTGAAATTCCTAAAAAACGACTACAGCTACCTGGAAACAGGTAACATTTGTGCAACCATTGAAAGGGCTAGAAAACCAGAATATTTATTTGCCTAAATTCTCAAAAAAATAATACAACACAAGCAGTTTAGAGTATTTTTAAACAAGACACAATAAACGAAAAGAGAAACGAAAAACACAATCAAAACTAACTACTTTTTTAACAAAGATGAAAATGCTTGTAATTCAATTGCAAGGCTATGTACAAGTACATAAATATTCCTCCTGCACAGATGTCCTATGTCCAGTTATCAAAATTTCTGGTCTTATAATCTTCAGATCAAATAAAGAGTTTCGTACAATAAATTTAACTCAATAAAATGTAAATTAAGGTTTTGTGGTACTTGGTTTCATATATAAAGTAAAATTTCTGGTTGGTAACATTTTTTTTATCTGAGAAATATACGCTGGAAATTGCAGTAAGTGATTTTGTAGGTATAAATGACTCTAAACACCTGGTTCTGATTTTAAAAACACTTCTGCAATTTTGAAATATATAAAATGAACCCTAAAAAAGGAATATTGCTTTTAGTTTTAAGTTAAGCAAGAAAGAAAACTTTTTTTTTTCATAAACTAGTAAAATTGGACATAGCCCATCTGTGCTCTTAAGTGTTGATATTTAATATTCCAGTTCTTTGATAAAATTGTTCCTGATCATTTAGCTTGGGCCATTATTATTTTTTTTTTCAAACTGGTTGAAAGATACCCTCCAAAAATCCAATTTGTAAATTATTGCCTATTCAAAAAATTTCCTTTGTGTTCCACAGAATTAAATGAAATCATTTTTAAAAAGGTGGCAAGGGAAGCAGAAAATTTCCTCTTTTGCAGTTTTTCTGTCTCTTCCCTGTTAAAAATTGATCATGTTTTTTTTTTTTTGTGTGTGTGTGTGCAATTTTGAAAATACTCCTAAAACATATAATTTTACTCCGGACTCCTGTAAAATCTTACATTTTCATTTCCAAAATTGAGTATGAACCCTGGTTTATTCATATAGTGTTTAGAACAAGATTGTCTATTAACCAATTTTCCTAGTTCCCATGCTTTCTCATGTGAAATTTCTCTGATAAAACAAAGGAAGACCAAAAAATAAATCACATTGCATTGTGGGTAAGAATCTACCAATATCACAAACCTTGAAAATGGGAGGTTTGACTAAACACTATCTCTTAAAGATAGGATCAAACCAGTGTGTTTTTGTGTATGAGTACTACTGATAAAAGGGTACATTAAACAAACCAGTCCAAAATATATTTTTTGAACGGGATGCAAAAGTGTCCTTTTTGAGAAGTGTGTCCTTTTTATTAAATTCCCTCATTTAAATTGTATATTTTGTAGGCATATATATTACTGTCATTTATGACAATAGTTCATCTTTCTTTTCAGGCCATTATGATAAATGTGTTGCTCTGTTGAGAGAAAAACATAAAGATGACATGGCTACTGTTGTGGGTAAAATTTTCTCACATTTACAAGTCAGTAAAAAGAATCAACTAATAATAAAATTAATTGTAAGTAAATTTATTGATTGCTGTAACTTTTTCTGGTACTTGTTCACTTTCCCGCCAACCATAAAAATTCGACCCCATAAAATTAATTTATCACCAATAATGGATAATAGTGACATTAAAACATACTCATAATGTTTCCTTGGTTTTATGTAACTCAGATTAATGTTTGACAAGCCATTTTTAAAGGTTTCAGATAGATGTGCAGATATTTAACAAAATCTGTCAGTTATTAATTTGATTTAGTTCAAATAAGGACAGAAATTTGAAAAAACTGATTTCCTTTATTTACTCCGAAAATGAGAAAATACAAACAAAAGAGATAACATATGCTCTTTTTCCTATTTAGTCAGTTTTAATTCTTTTGATTAGGTGGAACTGCACTAAGGTTTAGTTACAAATCCAGTTTTCTAGCCGTTGAACCATGTTAATTTTTTAATAAATTAGCTTCTCACAATTATAGTCTCATATTAAGCAATTAATGATGCACAAATTTTTTATGGCCGAATCCCATAATCTTGAAAATACTTCACTGCATCATGTCTAAATCTTTACATATTTTTTCAAAATGCAAGAAAAAAGCAGAAAAATAGCAGTTAATGATATGCTTCATTACAAAATCTAAACTGGCTTATCCACAAAATAAATTATAATGCAATGTGCATTGTGTGTGACATGCAACACCATAGTTGACAACAATGAATGTGACCTGATATATTATTTCTATTAAATCACATTGTTTAGTGACAGAATTTGTTTACCATAAGTGGTCAGCGGGAAAATTAAGTACCCTTTTGCTCTCTGTGTCTCTAAATTTTCTTTAATAAATTAAATATTTTTGCAAGTTTTATCTTGTGAATTTCATTTGCTTTGCAAATAATCAATCTATTTTGATATTGAACATTATGAACTTGTTATTATATATTTGCTTAAATATAAGGAAAATAGCATGTTTAAAAATGTTGATAAAGCTCTGAATATGCATTGTTTGCTGTGTTGTCTATCTTATATGAGGGTAAAGCTTTAGAAAAATGGACTTTCAAAGTCCTTACTACCAGCTTATTGCATTAATGTTCTTAAAATTTTATCATATTAAATTTTACTTCTTTTGATTCATAAATAAAAATATGTAGTTGCATTTTGTCTTAGAAAAATATACTTAAATTTAATTTTATTCAATATACATATTTGAAAAAATAAAGCAAAATCCCAAGAGTTTACCTGAGGCTTGTGTTTGCTTTTGTAAGATTATGTATTTATGTTTACAGATATGTACATTTATGGCAATATCAATTAAACATGGGTATTACGAAATTAAGGGTAATTTTTTTAAATTGTTTTGTTAATGTCTGTATTTGCTATGTCAAAAAACTGCTCTGAACAAAGTTATCCTTCGTCATTTTGAAATGGTAGATTTTAATTTGATTAATCATAATTTTCTCATTAAAAATTGTAAAATATTTTGTTTAACTCATTCAGAAATAGAATATGAAATATTATTTTAATTATTAAAATTTAACAATTTTGGGCATTCATTTCATTTAATCTTACATTTTTAAAGGATGATACAATATTTTCTGTTTGATTACTTTCCATATTTTAAAAAGCCTATCTAATGTTTGGAGAATATCTAAAGTAATGATCTAAAATCTAGGCAATATTATCTGATGTCTTTTATGGCTTTTAACTTATCAAAGATGTCCTACCAATTCATTGAGATACATATTCACTGATGTAAGCAGAGCGAAATGTCAATTTCTAGTTAACAAAATGTAAAAAAGAGCAGCAGTATAAGAGAAGATGACCAAAAAGTTTTGAAGCAACTTGATTTGACTTCACTTAAGCAAATTATTAATCCACTGGCTTATTAAACATTTTTAGTACCTTATTCTGTTAAACTATCAAGAAATTTTTTTGTTATTACTCTTTGATTGTATTCAGGGCTATGGTCCCTGGGGAAAGCACTTTTATATGGCTTCCTGCAATCATATATATTAAAATACAAACCTATTCTTTAAGCCTGAAATAGACAGATCTGTGTATATGTAAAATTAAATCTGCAACTCCTTTTGTTTCAGACTATATCATTAGGTGAAGTCAGGGTAGCTGAGTGGTGTAAGGTGCTAGATTTAAACATTTTCTCATGAAAGGAGAATGTTGGTTTGAACTCCACTCTTGACAGAAAATAGTTTTGTGATGTTATTATTGTGTTCAGACAATTCATTTCAATAAATATCAAATATTCTATTTCAGTAAATGGGAAGTTATAGGATTTATTTTTTTAAATCTGAATGCTTTCTAATTATTATTAAATAAAATTAAAAACCCAATAATATATTTTTTAAATTACTGATTTTGTATTAAAAATATTTAAATAAAAAGCTTTGGCATGTAATTATCGAATAAATAAATTTAACTGATCTACAATTTTTGGTATATTATGTATGCCAATGATCAAGAAGGTATGTACACTAAGAAAAGTTTCCATTAAAAAAAAAAAGAAGAAAAAACAGAAAAATTAAATTATTATATAAGAAATATATCTATGGTTTTAGTAATTAAATAAACTTCACAAAAAAACTTCACTTTTGCTTTATTTTGTTACCATTAGAATACTTCTTTATGAAATAATTTTTGTTCTTTAAAAGCAGAAAAATTATGCTGCAAACTTAGGCATGGAGCTAATAGTACCTATTTCTCAAATATTTAAAAGCTAGCCTGAGGATAATCTTAATTTTCAAAACTATATCAGTAGTAATACATATTACACAACTAAAAAAATAGTTACTCTCACTGCAGCGATGGTGGTGGGGATTTAGGGGTTAAAAGATCAATTAAAAACTCATGAGATAAATACAAAATCCTTGTATTATGATACATAACAATGTTTACAAGCAATGAAAAAAATCTAATTAGCATGAAATTGTTTCAAGGATTCATAATAAGGAACCCCTTGAATTCAAAATGCAATATAAAAGATAATGAGAAACAGGAGCAATGCAATTAGTTTGCTGCTGCTGTTTCCATTCTTTTTACTTTCTTCTATCTATAATAGAAGAAAGTATTGTAATTGAAATATTTTTAGACTTCCGGTTTTTGACGGATTTACACGTTTTAGGGGTCAGATATTCCGAAAAACATGTTTTTACAAAATGTCTGTCTGTCCTCATTGTATCATCGAAAAGTGTATGAAGTTATGTTTCAAATTGAACCAAATTTTTTTTCTATGTTTTTGGCTATGGCCAGCAGGTCCTACTTGAATTTGGGGATATTTCGACGAAAGGGGTCCCTGCGATCGTGATTTTTGTTCGATTTTCACTATTGTATCATCGAAAAGTGTATGAAGTTATGCAGATAATTGAACCAAATTTTTTTCTATGTTTTTGACTATAGCCTGCAGGTCCAAGTTGAATTCGGGGATATTTCGACAAAAGGGGGCGCTGCGATCACAATTTTTGTTAGATTTTTGCTATAGTATCATTGAAAAGTGTATGATATGCAGATAATTAAACCAATTTTTTTTCTATGTTTTTGACTATGGCCAGCAGGTCCTAGTTGAATTTGGGGATATTCCACCGGAAGGGGGTGCTGTGATAGCCATTTAAAGATTTCAGATTCAAAAAGATGTACAAAAAAAATTAGAAATCTTAAAAGTTTTTTCCGTTAAATGATCAGCCTTGATCCGGAGCAATTTTTTTTTCCCTCTATCTTAAAAAATGGCTGAGATATAGCGGTTTCAAATTTTAGGGTGGCTGACATTTTCAAACAAGACAGCAGAATTCATCCATAAACAGGTTTAATTTATGAGTTTTAGTTAACATGGTTTCGGCAAATTTTCTTTCATTGTTGTAACCATTGTTCCTATTCTTATATGCTTAACACTATATATTTATATTCACCAACGCCAAATTCTCACCAAGCTTGGCAACAATTGGCGAAATATCACCAAATTTGGTGACAAATAGGTTGTCATAAATGAAGCCAACTTGGCTGTAGAGGACTAATTTGGCAATATTCTCATTCACATTGAATGTTGACGAGAATTGGGAATGAATCTTCTTTAATTAGGTTCCACACATTTTAGTTTTGTGTTTTCTAGTGAAATTAGCTAAAATCGTAAAACCTAGGAATAGGAAGGCTATCTGTTCCTGTCGGCACAGGCCAGAAGGACTTTTTGTAGTTTAGTATACATCAATTGATCGCATCCCGGTAACCCAACGATTCACAAGCAGCTGACGTGCAACAGAATGATGAAAAATATTGATTTTATTGGCGATGTGATAGCGAATTTTGAAGTATTAATATGACTGAGATAGAAGAAAGTTTTGGGATTGGCACATCCAACTAGTTTGTCATTTTGCTTTAAAAATGGAGCTGTTTTATAATTCCATGAAGCAGCTACTTCTATCTAGCTGCAAGCTTAATTTATCTGACTGTTTCACAATACATTGGTTATTGCATATCATAGTAAAGGATGTGAAAACGGTATCACTAGAGGGGGAAAAAATTCCTTTTCAGAAAAGTATTCTTATTAGCAGGTTTAATTGTATGGTGTTCGTTCTGTTTGGACCTTGAAATGTTTCAGTTTAAGGCAGGGTTCTGTTATACTCAGCCATGGTCACAGTCAGAGAAGTGGGCCAGGGGTACGAGTCTATACATGTATTTTTATTTAAAAAGGAATTATAGCAGGGGTGATTGTGCTCCAGGGGTACCCCGGATTTCCGGGTTTTTTCGTCGACCTTTCCAGGTTTTTCTTTCGGCTCTTCCGAGGTCATAAAGTCATCCTGTTTAGCGGAAAAAACAAACTGAAAATATGTTGCAAAAAGTGAAAAACTTTCGCCAAATTAGCGATAAACGTTTCAGTTACGGCAACCCTTACTCAGAACCTGATCGGAGGGAAACTAGCAAACCCTCTGTCCTGAGTGTTTCCTAACCCCTTGTCTTGTTTTAACCAAAGAATATAAACGAGAATACTGATACCGAAAGATATTCTTTGTCCTACCCCTAACCAGGAGACAAAAATCAGTCTTTTAAAAGATGCAGGAGTACGAATCTTCATCTCCTCCTCCCCTCTCCCTTTCGTTTAACAATGCTGAACCTCCCCCAAATTCTGTTATGGGCTGCACCCTCAGAGAAAGAATCTATGTATGGAATCTGTTTATTGTAAGGTCTATGTCTGCACCAAATGTCAATGAGTGCATATTTTTCGTAAGCCTTCATTCAATACTCTTCCCCTCGAAATTTGCACTTTTCTACAGCGAAATGGCTCTCGGTAGAGCATAATTTGAAAAGAAGAAAAAAATAAATAGGCTGTAGATTAGGGTCTGCACGGGCCGGAATTTCCAGGGCCAGGCCGAATGAAAGCTACCTTGGCCCAGGGGTGATTATGGTCTGAATTTTCCTAAAATTGCGAAAAATTGAGGCTATGATTTCCGAAAATTAAAAGAAATATCAATCATAAATCTGAAAGTTCGGACATAACATGTGTCGGTATTTCGGAAAATGATCGCCAAAAAAATCAATCTCGTCATTCGTTTGAAGAAAAGTCGCCAATTTTGTCAAAGGATCATGGGAAAAACTAGACTTTCGTCAGAGAAGCGCGAAAAAACAGCAAATTTCATCAAAAACATTGCGAAAAACGGCAAATTTCATCAAAAGTTTGCAAAAAACCAGCAAATTTTGTCAAAACCATTGCAACAGACGGCAAATTTCGTCAAAAAATCGCGAAAAAACGGCAAATTTCGTCAAAAAATCGCGAAAAAACGGCAAATTTCGTCAAAAACATTGCGAAAAACGGCAAATTTTATCAAAAGATTGCGAAAAAGCGGCAAATTTCGTCAAAAATATTGCGAAAAACGGCAAATTTTATCAAAAGATCGCAAAAAAAGGTAAATTTTGTCAAAAGCATTGCGACAGACGGCAAATTTCGTCAAAAGATCGCAAAAAAAGGTAAATTTTGTCAAAAGCATTGCGACAGACGGCAAATTTCGTCAAAAGATCACGAAAAAAACGGCATGTTTCGTCAAAATATCGCGAAGAAACGGCAAATTTCGTCAAGACCATTGCGAAAAATGGCAAAGTTCGTCAAAAGTTCGCGAAAGAACGGCAAATTTCGTCAAAAACTTTGCGAAAAACAGCAAATCTCGTCAAAAGATCACGAAAAAACGGCAAATTTTGTCAAAAGATCGCGAAAAAACGGCAAATTTCGTCAAAACCTTTGCGCAAAAAGGCAAATTTCGTCAAAAGATCACGGAAAAACGGCAAATTTTGTCAAAGAGACGCAAAAAAAGAAGTGGCGGAAGTGGACCCCCCCCTTTTGTAATTTTTCAGAAAATTTGCTGTGAATTTCAGAATTTTTTTTTTACTCAGAATCACCCCTGCTTGGCCCGGCCCGTACACAATTCAGTGAAAACAGGCCCGACCCGTAGAAAATCAATTAAACCACGCCTGACTCAATATCTAAAAAAAATTCAGATTTTCTTAACATACAATTAAGATTCTATATTTATAGGATAATTTTACGGTATATTTTAAAATTGCTATGTGTTTGCAAGACAGAAAATACACTATAGCAACATTAATGATTACTTAGTCTTAGATGTTTTAAAATTCAAATAAGGATTCATTAAAAAGTTAATGTAGTTTAGAATAAAAGAAAAAAAAGTTCTGCATATATGCAAAAAAAACTTCCCTTGGATAATTCTCTATTAATAAAATTATCTGCCCTTTATCCTACCCTAAGAGGTGAAACATCAACATTTTCTGCTCTAATGAAATTGGCTGAATTTTTGCCAATTGTAATTTCAGAGACAGAAAAACTCCAAATGGATTTAGAACTGAGAAATTATCAGACCGATAGTTCTTTGAAAAATTTCGAAAATAAATCTCTAACAGTATTTTGGAGAAAAGAGATTGATCTTAAAGAAGCAAATGTTCAAAAATATCCTGTACTTTCAAAAATGATCAAAGCCATTTTAACTCGATAACTGGATTTTTTTTTTTTTTTATTGCTATGGAAAACCTCGAAAAGTGAGAGAAATGTCAGGGAAATTTGTTGCTGATCTGGAATAGACACCTTGTTGTTTGTTTTATGAATATTTGGAATAAATTTCTTCAATGATAAAAAAATAAAAAGACTGAACTTTCCATACCATATTTAGCAAGACAATGTTTACTCATCATTTAATGAAGTCATTCAATTTTCAGTGCAAATAAGATAAGTTAATCAAATTATGTTTTCTTACAATTTACATTACAAAAAAAAGCAGGAATTATGGTATTATGTTATTTGAGTTGCAGTTACATAATAAGTTATGGTGTAAATGGATATCAGTATTTTGCATCGGTAATTTTCAGGGGTTTTCACTTGTGTGTCAATAATTTTCAGGGTTTTTTACCTTGTGTCACAATCACCCCTGTTTTAGTTTAAAACATAAAAAGTTGCGCCCACCCCATTCCTGTTTAAAAAAATTTCTGGCATCAGTTTTGTAGTCAGGTATAGTATTTGTAGTAGTTTTTTAACAGGTATATCAATTTTTTCTAAGAAAACTCAAGTAATTGCATTAAGTAATTGCTCAAGTAATTGCTCTTTTGTCTCAAGTAAAAGCGTAGCAAGAGGAAAAGGGTAAGATTGCACACATACTATAGCAAAAGAAAATTTTAAGCAACTCTGGCTTTTAACTAACTCTGATTTTCTTTGTCCAACCCATTTCTCACCCACCTATATTTTCGCCGAGATGTTTCAAGGGACAACAAAAAGAGTTTAAATCATTAGGGCAGAGACAATTGTTTAAAAGTGTTTAGATTGATTGATCAGTATATTAGCAACCACCCTGAAAATATCTTACTGTAACACTGACCGTCATACAAAGAATGGCATTATTATTCATTTATTGATATCTTTTCTTCAATCTTTTGTAAAAAATTAAATAAAAAAAAAGTAAGCAAGAAATTTTTTTTTCATAGTACTAATGAAATATTAAAAAATGAGTAAAGAGGTAAACAATGTGGGGGGTGGCAACCCCCCCCCCCCCCTTTGATCTGAGCCTGTATACGCTAACATATCCAGACCTTTTCTGTAAAATAATTCATTCAATAGAAATTTAAGACAAATAATTGATTTTCAAATACAAAAATATGTTTTTTTCTTCTGAAGAGTATAAAAAAAACCCATTTCAAGATTAATCTAGTTGGCTATGAAATAAACTTCTTAGTTACTATGAAAAATTTTCAAAATTTCATTTTTTTTTTGTGCTTGCTTTCATGTTTTAAAAAAGTACTATCTGTTATTGATAAGGAAGAAGCACCATTCCTTAAATGTAGACAAACAAATGGGCCATTATATTGATATTCGTAAATGTTTTCATGGAGTAGAATTTGACTATAAAGTAAGTGACCCTATTCAAAATGATCTAGGATAAGCTCTAATCAAGATGTATCTATGAAACTTAGTATCTGCATAAAATGGGCAATTGGGACATGATTAGTACATATTAAAAATAGTTTAAATTGTGATTATGAATGTGCAAATATCAGCACTACTATTTGAAAAAATATGAATAAAAATACAAATTTACCACAACTCTTGCAGATTCTGTTTAATATCTATGTGAGCAGTGCTTAATTTGCTCATAAGTAAAAGTTATGAAACATACATAAGTACTATGCTGGTCAAAAACTAGTTAAACTAATTTTTAAAATTCATGACTAGAGTCCCTATGGCCAATTTCTTGCAAGCATCTTGACTAGAACTTATGTTAGATCACTCTGAATAGAATGACTTGTTTTATAGCCACCCTACGTAAAAAAGAAAAAAAAATAGATTTTTCTAAAACATGTAAAGTTAAAATATGTGTATTTCCTTCTGTATTTTTTTGTTGAATTTTAAATTCCTCTATGCAAATCTGTTTTTAGCATTAACATGCATTATTTTGAAGGATTAGCTGGGGGCAAGTTATATAAATTTGGATATTTCACCTTGACCTTCACTATTAATTTCATCCATTATTAAAAAATTATTTTCGCTTTTGGGTTAATTCTTTATAGGATCACCTTTGTGGCCATGAACCTGGTCTAACAGATGAACTTGCTACTATTCTGAATGATCTTACTACTCTCAATAAATCTGAAAACTCTAAAGTTGCTTTACGAGCTCGCCAGGTATGTTTTTTCTGTTGTTTTTACATAAAGTTTATAAAAGCATATTTTATCCAAACCGAGTTTTGCAAAATCCTTAAATATTTTACTTATTTGAGTAATTAGTTTTTAAATCGTGACAAATTGTCAAAAGTAACTTAAATTCAGCTGTAAAATGTAATTTAGTCAGAACACAGCATGCTCAAGATAGTAACAAAAAAGTATTTAATTTATTTCAACTATTAAACATAAAAATTTAATACACCTTTTAATAAAAGTACTATTTGATATTTCTATCTTAAAATTTACAATAATAATACATGTTAAGTACAGTTAACCAAAAAGGAAAAGTTCATATACAATTTAATTACCAAATTGTTACAGAAAATCTAGAAAATCCCATACAACTAGGATTTGTCTACATTTTTTATGAATAAGGTAAACTTTAGGGACTATCTCCTAATCAAAACTTTAAAAAAAATTAATAGTAATACTCAAATTTTAAATAATATTTTGATTAAGGTTAAATTTTAATCCCAATTAACAAATTAAAACTATTTAGAGAAGGTTAAGAATAAAATGTCAAGGTCCCAGTGTTAAATTAATTTTTTAATGTTTTCTTTCATAGTTCCTCTAGTTTGAATATTTATGTAATTATATTTCTGTTAATGTGTAATATGTATGCAATGATTTTTTTTTTTCTGTTATCTTAGTATTAATTTTCCAAACATTTATTTTCATGCATTTTTATAATTTTAATGTATGGAATATTGACTGTGGAATTTATAATAAAAATTACTTTTAACCACTAAATTTGATTGATAAGTGGTTTTTATATACATATACATAGTTTTTGGCTTATATTTAAGACTATTATCATAATTTGAGGAACCATGTAGTGAACAACATTTTACTCTAATAAACATTTAATTTTTATACTCTTATTCTGTTAACTGATGCATTTGAACATTGCTTAAATGCACTGCTTTTATAGGAAATTTCATTGTATTCAAAATTAATTTAATTTGGGCCTGTGAGGGTATTTGATTTCAATTTGGAGACCATCTTTAAAATTAGCCAAATCTCAAATATTGAATATATCTTAAAGTATTCTTAGTAACTTCACAAAAATACATTTAGGCTAATTTGGTAGTCCAGATTTTATTTTCTGCTATCATAATTATGTTTGCACAGTTTTTCTTTATCCTAATATAGAGATGGGCTTCTAAAAATTTTTATACTTATTTCATTAATATAGTTTAAAATAGACACAATTCCCATCTAAATGACATATCTGTCAATTAAATGGCAGAGATTTTTTTCCACTCCCTTCCTGACTGTGTGTTCTCAAAATTGTGCAAGATTAAGGGATTTCAATCAGTTAAAATGTATTTTTTAATTTTATATGAACAGGTATTGATTGCTGCTCATCAACCACCCTATGAATTGCGCCATAATCAAATGGAATCTATTTTTCTATCAGCTATTGATATGTATGGTATTGATTTTTGTCCAGAAAACCTCCAAAAATTGATTATGTCCGAAACGTCAATATTTGATGTTTTACAGGATTTCTTCTTCCATAGCAATGTTGTTGTCAGAAGTGCTGCATTAGAGGTAAATTCTTTGAATTATTATTTTTAATCCTTGCAAATAATAAAAATAAGAGAAAAATGCAATATTAAGAAAGTTTTTTTGTAAAATGTTTAAAATATGCGTAATGTTTGTCTTTAAAAATAACTCTCACAACAATAGATTTAAATCTTGCAGACTTTAAATGAAGAATATTTAGTCTCAATAAAAATATTTCATAAATGCATTTGCTTTATTGTATTATTTTTTGCAGGTGTATGTTAGAAGGGCGTATATATCTTACGAATTAACTTGCTTAAAACATCTTACTTTGGTATCTGGTGCTTGTGCTGCTCTCTTTCAGTTCCTGTTGCCCTCATCCCATCCAAATAGGTAATTTTACTTCATAAATATATATATAATCAAAGTTTGTTATTTCAAAGCTTTAGCAGAAAATGAAAGTAATTAACATCATAGATTTTTTTATTCTCTGCTTATAAAATATGAAACTCCTAAGTTATTAAAAATTTGAGATACAAACATTTGACTTGTAACAATTTAACTTTATATGCAATAGTTATGTTGCCAAAGGATTCCATCTAATTTTAAAAAGATAAAATACTATTTAGTTTAATACTAATGGAAATCTTTTGTGTTTAATCATGCTTAAGGTATGTTTTTGATGTTTCTATATTTTTAAATGTTCATGCTTAATACCATTTCTTCAGTAGTTCAATCTAATCATTTTAAATACTCAATAATACTGTATTGTTTTACAGAACTTATTATTTGTTAAATTTTAAGTTTTGGACAAGTTACTACAGTAAAACCTGAAATGACAGAACATGTGTTAAATGGGAAATTTTGATAGTCCTAACAGACGAAATACCATACAATTCTTCCTGCTAAGATAGAATTTTTTTCAATCCTTAGGATTTCCATTTTCACCAATTCTTACTGTATACTGATTCTTACTGTAATTAAATAATTTTCAATTAGAATAATGTGAGCATGAAATTATGTGACAATTTTTATGAGTAAAGAATGCTGCTGAGTTGATAATTTTTCTCCATTTTTAAAGTTCATATTAATGTGATTAAACAAAATTAATATATATATATATATATATATATATATATATATCCAATTTTACCAAAGAAAAAAAGAGTAAATGTATCCCTTGTATATTTCTCCTGTTTGTGTGAAATCTCTATCCAAAACTTAAAAAAAATTTTTTGTTTCATTTGAAGTTTCATTCTTGTTTAATATAAACTTATTCCACATGAAATTATTAATATACTTTCAAGATTCAACCCTTTGTGCTCTTCTTTATTCGTGAAGCACTTTGTTAAACTTCTGAAATGTTCTTGAATTTGGTGCTGCACTTGTATAATTTTTATCTGCTTCCCCATTAGCTTGAAAATTCAAAGTATTTCTTGATCTGAATGTTGATACATATAATGATAGGTGTTAAAAATGCATGTTTTATGATTATTATTTTTTTATATTGGCTGAATGAGAACTAAATTTATAAGAAATATAGTTCTGTACTGTTTCTTGAATGTTCTCTTTTGTCAAAATCTTTCATTATTTCTGATATCGCATATTTATTTTAAATTCCTATCACATAAATTTTCTTTAACCTAATTATTTTAAACTCCTGTAAATTGCAGTATAGAATGACAGTAATGCCACACTTTCAATGTTTTTAAGTCATATTGTCATGCCTGAATTCACTTTGAAAATAGTTGCTATTTTTATTTGAACTGTCTTGTCATTGTGTCTTATCTAATAATCATGTTTCATAATCATAACTAGGATCTTATATTATGTTTTTGAGCCACCCATATATATTAGTATAGTCTAATAATTTTACTTTTTTGCAGGTAAATATGAATGCTGTGAACTTTTAAGCTCAAATTATGTAGCCATCTACTTAATTCTTTGAATGAAGTATTTTAAAATGTCTTCTGTTATATATTGTCTTGTAGAAGATATTAAAAAAAAAAAAAAAAAAAAAAAAAACAGTACAAAACTGATCAGATACAATTGAATCTGTGATCATCTTCATCAATTTGACTTCCCTATCCCAGTAACAAAGTTTTACCTAGATAATGATCTATCATTAATTTTAAGGGTGATTTTTATTCTTGTTGAGAATTTCTGAATTTTCTATTCTTTTCTTTCCCTCCAAAGTAAAACATTTGCATAATCAAAATAATCAAAGCGTTTGAGTGTATACTGTTAAATCTAATTTCTTGACAAGCAAAACAGCCATCATACATGCTACATTCATCTGCTTATATGTGTTAACATTTTTATATCTCCTTATTGAAAATGCACAACAATGAGTCTGACTACAGCTGGAGAAAAACAAATAACCTTTTCAGTTAGACCATAATTTATTATGTCATCTTTAAGGCACTGATATTTTACAAGCAGTTATTTTCAAAATGTAATGTTTAGCTATTTGTTATTTAGTATCTGAAAAGGAAAAGTAAGAAACATAACTGGTAAGGGTAGATTGTCTGTAACATTCAGGTAGCAATATTTGTTAACCCTTTCAGCAGAGTTTCCCCCAGGTTTAAAAATAGGCAGGGTGCTTTTCTCTTAAGGAATTTTTTTAGTTTTAAAGGCACTTTTAATATTTAAAATATAAGATACTCCTTTCAAGACATAAGAGTCTGATCTTACTTATTGCAAGCATGTTTTTTTAAGCATCAAGAACACAATTTTTTAATGCAAAAAAGGGTGTTGCTTTTTTGCATAAAGGACATGAAGGATACTATTTCTTTCATCAAAGGACAGGCAGGGTGTAGCACTCTCCTGAAACCATCTGGGGAAAACTCTGCATTCAGAGGCAAGTAATTCTGTTACTGTAATGTTGAAAACTCAACAGAATGTAAAATTTTATTTGAAATTAAATAAATGCTATTTTTAAAAAAATTATGTAAATTTTAAAAGCAAAATTTTATTAAATTCTAGTGCAAATTTTGATTAAAGTTAATTAGTCTAAACAATATACCATTTCCCTTCAAAAAATTAAATGTTGAGATAAAAGTACCAAAAATTGTGAGTGTATTAATAGTTGTCACCGTATTCTTGTAATAATGTTGTAAAGCAAATTTATATTTCTTTTTATCAAAAATGTTCATAATGATAGTATATAAGCAGTTAGTTTACTCCCAAACTTATTAAGTTTGTTTTGTGTGTCTAAAGATGTTTTCTACTGCGTAAAATAATAAAAAATAAAAATTTATTGCTTTATATAAAATGTAGACTATAGAAGAAAACCAAAATTTCTATTTTCCATTTAACCATTTTATTATTTAAACCAGTGCTAATAGGATTCGGTTATTTCTTTCACTTACCATCTCAATGATTACTGATTATTACAAATCAGAATTATGGGGTTTTTTTTTACTATCTGTTAAGAATTAATCATGCAATGATTTATAAAAGTTATATAACTTTGCCTGACCCAAATGTCAATTGTTTTGTTTCACAGGTTTATAAAACTGATGTGTGTCTAGTATATGCTAGTATAGTGAAGAAAAAAAAAAGAATTTTGTGTTTCTTTTCATAGTATGAATTTTGTTATACAACTTTCTTTGGTATGTTGTTTTTGTAATATTGTTTTTCTTTTGCTTTCAGAGCGCTGCATTATACGTCATGTAATATGCAACATGAAGATCCTTCGATTTCTAGTTGGGATATTAAAGAACAATATGAGAATTGTCACCGTTTTGGCATTTTAGCTGCATATTCTAGTTTTGAAATATTCAAAAGGTTAGTAACAATTACTGCTTAGTAAAAATTTTATTGTGCTTCTCACAATAGCATGCATCTTATGTTACTGTATATTATTGTCTCATGGGCTTAAATTCCATTCAGCATATCTAAAGTATATTATATGTTATAGATAGAAGCAGACTGTGTTTTAATTTTTAAAATAAGCACATTTAATCTTTAAAAATTTTACTTTTTCTATGATTATTAATTTTTTTTTCCATTATCATTCTTTTATATTACTTGATTCACAGCTGCCAAACCTTCTGACTTTTGAATACCACTATTTCCAAATAAAAATATTTGCTTTGTTTATTCCAGAAATTCTTTGATTAATCATGATGATTACTATTTGGAAATAGTGGTATTCAGAAACCAGAAGGTTTGTTGATAAGTTTAAAATGTTTTGTTGATTAGTTTAAAACAGTGATTATCAAACTTTATTTTTGTCTTATTGCCCAACTATCCATATCCCTTTAATATTTTCATGTATTTTTGTCTCTTTATACAAAAAAGGTATGTGCAGAAAGTATGCTTATCAACTAAAACTATAAAAACTTGCCACAAAAAGAACTTTTCTGTCAAATCATGTACAAAGCAGCTTCTATTTCCCACTTTAGGAATCGCTGGTTTAAAATATGTTTCTTTGTTGATTAGTTTAAAATATGTCTGGAAATAGGAACAATAATCTTAGTGGTTCACAAGAAAATCTAATAGTCCAGAGTGTTCTCAAAGTAGTAAAAGCCTAAAAAAAAACCACAGGATAATTTTGTTTTATGTCTTAAAAAATAATTTACTTTTTCAACATTTTTTGTTTATTTCAATAATGTGACATGCATACTTGGTTTTGAATTTTTTTAATTTTTTACATGTCTGTTTAATAATTTAGATAAGATTTATTTTATTTAAATGTTTCTCTCTATATATATATTTTTAATTTTAGGCAGTTTAAAGATTTAGTTGACCTGTTTGAAACATCTGCTAATCCAAGAAAATCGGAGTATTTGATAAAATCAGAGGATGATGATCGTGGAACTTTTTCTGAAGCTGATGAAAAATCCTTAAATGTTTCAGTAGGTTTCTTCCGTTTAATTATTTTTCCTTTCATGCATATCAATGAACAGGACAACCTTTATGCGTTTTTTTTTTTTTTTATATTGTAGCATGCTGACTTTTTGAATATTGTGAATGTTGCCATTCTCATGGAAAGTTTTGAAGATGATAATCATTATAGTAAAATGTTTCTGAATTTTTGCCAAGAACATGTAAGTGTTTTAATATAATTTTCAATATAAAAATTTAATTTTGTGCTTTTGTTTTAATAATAGTTGTTTTCTGCTTCAGAAAGCCTTTTTCATGGAAAAGAAACTTCGCCGTATTACATTCATTGTTCTGCACAAGGTAATAATTTCTTATTTGAGTTAAATATCTAAATTTCACATATTGACTACAAACATGAAAATAACATAAAAATTATATTTAATGAATGTTTAGCAGTGATTCATTGTTTATCATTATATATATGTATGTATCCGTTTTCATCCGTGTCATCCGTTTTCAATTTATTGCTGAATATAGGTCTCTCTCAGATTTATCCCATTGTTTTCTGTCTAGTGCTTTAGTCTTCCAATTAATTCCAGCAACTTTTCTGATTTTTGTTTCTCCATTTTACCTAAGGCCATCTTCTCAATCGTTTTACATTCCTGGGATACCACTGTGGGATGTTTTTACTCCGTCTGTTGTCTTGTCTTCTTGCAATGCGCCCAGCCCATTTTCATTTTAAGCATTTAATACTCTCAATGATATCAAAAAATTTCATCTGACTTCTTATCCAGGTTATTCATTTTCTGTCTCTTTTAGTTACGCCTAGCGTACATATTTCCGTACTTTGCTGTGTTGTTTGTAATCTTTATACTATCTGTTTTGTTAGCGTCAATGTTTCTGCTTCATAAGTTAGCACAGGCAAAACACATTGGTTAAATACTTTTCTTTTGAATTAAAGAGGCATGTTACTCTTCAGAATAATACTGTTCTTCCCAAATGCACTCTATCCATTTCTTATTGTTTAATAATTCCAATATAGTTCCATAATTTGTATATTCTGTATGACATGAATATTTATTACTATTTATTTCTGAAATAATAAATGTAGTATTAAATTCAACCAAGTGAGTATTTGTAGCTGAAATTAAAATTCTAATATGTGTTGCTTTTTGCATCTTACATTATATATGTCATTCATATTTTTATTATGGTCTCTGCTGGGCAGATGAGTCCCCCTCCTCTCATTTACAGAGAATTTCTAGAAGGGGATGAGGTTAGGCAGCTGTACAGAGCACTAAGAACTAAGAGGCAGAAAATACATAAAATATGAAAACTTAATTCTTTATTTTATCATTTGTAGCAGTGCTGAAGAAAATCTTATCCAGGGCATCATTGCTACTAAAGCTGTCCCTCATTCTATGGTCTTAATATTGCAATATAAATCATGTATTATTAATGATTTTCTTTTTTCTAATTTTCTATCCTGTATAACTTGGATAATTTTTTTAATTTATACGACCGAAGCAACTATTGCCGTAGCTTATTGTCTATGACAATTCTGATAATTAGAGAATAGGAATTTATTTAAAAGTTCATAACAATACAAGATACATAACTTAAAGGCATTTAATTGATGTAAAATATATTTAAAACAAGGTACTTTCAATGCAATTGCATTCGTCATCAGGGTTAAAACAAGAAAACACAGAGAAAACAGTTACGTTACAACATGAAACTTGATTGGTGGGTGGGTGAAAAAATGTACATGACTATCAGAATAAGTTCATCCATATCTTTGGAATATCATAAGACAAGCCATCGTTACTGGTTTTCTCAAAATGTATATTAATGTCACTTCTTTGGGTTAATCTTGAAACAGCAGTGTGAGGACAGTCCATTTTAATATTAGAAATACGTTCTTTAAAACTTATTTTAAATTTCCTTGAGGCAAGAAGTTTTAAAGAGGAGCTATAAGTCAAACTTGAGATTATTTGATCATGAAATTATTAACATAAATTTTCTTCAAACTTATAAATATCATAAGATTATACCAAAGTTTCTTATATATAGGAACAAACTTATTTGGGAATGTTTTCCTCAGTTTAAGTGGAAGTTTGAAATATCTTGTTTGGATAAAACTGAGCTATGCCGCCCATCAAGCATGTCAACCGTTGCATGACCAGGAGGGTCCTCCTGTATGCGCTACGACCAGTGGGAGCACTGCCACCTGTGCTTCACTCCCATTGAACCCATGTGTTGACGACAGAGGTTGTAATATGCGGTGTACCCCAAGCTACGAGGACACCACCACAAAGCACATGGTGAGACATTGGAGTCCTCGGACAGCTTCGTAGCTGGAACCCCAAGGAGGGAACCGGGTCCTAGGCCACATGCCGGACTTCCCCAACAACCCTTAATGTACCATGGCTTCCAATCATTGAGTCCTAGGGAGGGAGGGAGGAAATGAATTGTTTATCAGTCGCGGCGAGCAGGAGAGGTCTCTTGCTAGCCTGGGACCTCAAGGAAAAGAGTCCCTGACACATAGACACGCCCTGGCTAAGGTTGTCGCCCCCAGTGGCTTTGCTTCTGGCTGACCTTGCAGCGAAATGCAAATGATATCCAATCGACTCCACTGAGAGATCATTCACATGTAAAACAAACACAAAAAACAACAAATACAAAGCAAAAAATACAACAAATGTTAGACAACAATGGAAAGTTAAGTGAAGAACCACTATCGGACACTGAAGGAAATGGAAAACTCCTTTAAAAATGTCAAAGAGACAGTCCCGATCGAGTTTAGTTGGTTGAAAGTTATTATTAGACTCCCGCTGATCTAACCATTGGGCGCGGCAAGCTCTGATTACACAAAAACACGTTGGATTGGTTTTCTACCCGAAGATTGAGTTTCGTCTTGATCGCCTCTGGTCCAAATCCTCGTAGTCAAACAGTCTATGGAAAGGGTATCCCCCCCCCCCTCCCCTTCGATGTGGCTTCAGCCACAGCGACCTGAGGGGCCGGGCCACCTTCGGAATTAAGTGTTAGGAATTAAATATATTTAGCTTCCCCTTGTCTCAAAGTCATTAAGCTTTCAATATAGAATCATGTATTAAGTTTAAATTATGTTTTCTTAATTTCATTTTAACATATGTTTTCAGCATTTAAATATTATTTAAATATCGTGAACTTACGTTTTCCTTTAGTTTAATTTAGAAATTACTTTATCTTTTATTTAGTTACAATGGCTTAAAGTTAAACTTTCATTTTCACCGGCATATCGGCACTCGATATCGTAAACATTATCTAACTTACGTCGTCGTCATATGTCTGTGATTGTTATACGATTCACTCATTTTTCTTTCGCAAGTAGAGTTTTAGCAGTTCGCATCTACTTGCGTGTGATTCGATTCTGCATTCGATTACGCTTTAATCGATATCGCTATGGCGTATCGCTGTAAGTTCTGGAAGTTTTATTTTGAATATTTGATTAGCTCTCATTACTATATAAAGGCTGTATTTTGTGTGTTTAAGTGGATTTTTAGTTGTTGTTGAATGATCACAAATGTGAGTGAAGCTAAGTCTTTCTCACTACAGGGAAATAGTATGTATATTTTGTAATCAGTATATCGTTTTACTATCTGCCGAATCATGCTGTGAAAAAATGATTTTAGTAAGTTGTGTTGGTTTTTGGAGATCCATCAGGTATTGATTAAAATAGGTTTTAAAAAGTTTGAGTCCTGTAATTGTGTTTATATTTTTGGTACTGACATTGTTTTATTATTGTATGTGGATGATATGATATAATATTTGGCAGACATCATTTTATAGATAAAGCCATAAAATTGCTGAAAAACCATTTTATTTGAAATTATTGGGAAGAACCAGGAAATTGCTAGGTGTTGAATTTAATGAGAAAAATAATGATCTTGAAATCCACCAACATCAATATATTGCTGAAGTTTGTGAAAAATTTAGTAAATTTAAGTTTCCCATATCTTCTTTACCTATAAGCAAAGGAATGGTTTATTCAAAAACAGATTGTCCTAATATCAGTACTGAAATTGAACACATGTCTCAATACCCTTATCGCAGTTTACTAGGATGCTTGTCTTTCATCGCCAGTCATACCAGACCTGATATATGCTATGCTGTAAATATATTTTCTCAGTTTCAAAGTAATCCTGGAATGCCTCATTGGGATGGTCTGTTGAGACTGCTTGGATATATAAAGTATACTAGTAATTATAGTCTTAAATTGTCATGTAAAGCAAACAATATTGTAGTTTATTCAGATGCAGACTTTGCTGTGAACCGGGACGACCGAACCTCGATAGGCAGCCCGATAGTCATGGTAGACAACTCACCAGTCGACTGGCGCACTTTTAAAGAAAAGTGTGTCAGTTTGTCACCATGACTGAGGCTGTTAAGAACCTGGTTTGGTTCGACCAGATCCGGCAGGAGTGTATAGATTATAATATCTCTCCATCTGGTAATAAATCTGTAATGAAAGTTGATAATCAAGCAGCTATAGAATTTGTTCGTTCACCAATAGAAAATTATCATTCCAAGCACATTGACATTAAATTATTTTTCATTCGTGACCTGGTTTATAATGAGGTATTTTCTTTAAATTTTGTACGTAGTAAATTAAATTTTGCCGGCGTTTTTACCAAGCCGCAAACCTGCCATGATTTACTTATATTTATTAAGTTATTTTTCAATATGTAAATTTTATGAATATATTTTAACATTTTTTCTTTGTGTATCCCATGGCAGTGAGCAATTTAACTTCCTGTCCGAGTATGGGAATAGTGTTTCCGTGGGGTTATCTTCGGGTGGTTCGAACAGCCTTCAGTACCGTTTCGGGAAGGTGACCCTTTGCCGGTAAATGTCAGAGAGCCATCCGTGGTAATTCTCCGGGAATATACCACCATACAAAGACCTTTACCGAGGGCACATTATTTTAAATTTTGTAAGTCCTTAATTTTTCTAAATAGGAGTGTCACTTTTGTCCCGCTCATCGTCATTGGATTGTATTGTTAATTTTTCAGTTAATTTTTCTTTATTTAATGTTTTTAACTTAATTCAAATATTTAATAATACAATCCAATGAAAAACCTATACTTGGTTCTGAGCACTCCCTGTTCTGTTCAACCATTGAGGTCGACACACAACTACTCCAGCAGCCGAGGATGACATGGTGGTTACGGACCATGCAGTTCACTTCCTGCATGCCGGTAACTACATTCTACTGCTTGCCAGTACCGAGGGTTGCTGCACTCCGCCTCACGCACTGACCAAGTGTCACAATAGAGCTACCACACACCGTGCTCTTCAGAGTCTCGCCTCTGTCAATTCCTCGGATAAACTTTTGGAGATGGTCTGGCCACCGTTAACTAGTCATTGCCCAGCATCACCTACCTCGGTGCAGGGCGAGGGACCTGCCCAAGCAACTGGGATTGGCCTACAGGATGTCCTTCCACCACCACCTACGGAGGAGACTCCGGGCATTGGCCGAGTCCTCGTGCCACAGAGAACCTGCACTTGCGAGGGGGAGACCCAGACCCAGTGGCCCACAAC
This sequence comes from Maratus michaelseni, assembly GCA_963931845.1. Classification (NCBI taxonomy): domain Eukaryota; kingdom Metazoa; phylum Arthropoda; class Arachnida; order Araneae; family Salticidae; genus Maratus; species Maratus michaelseni. The sequence goes on from OZ007586.1 coordinate 341,298,766, forward strand.
ACCAAGTCTTTGTGGCATCTCCAGCTTTTTGGACGTCCTTTTTCCACTGGCGCACCACGGTGAGGTGGTGGTCCCTCAGTCTCCTGTCCCTGTCATGTCAAAAAAATCTCGCTGTGTTGGGCTTCCGGTCATCTTCCCCACTGAAGGGGCTGAGTTGGAGTTACCCAACGGAGAATATCTCGCAGTGCCTGGCTTCTGGTCATCTTCTCCACTGAAGGGGCCAAGTCAGAACCACCAAGAGGGACCTGCCAGTCATGTTTGGGTATATTAGGATGAATATTAAAGTAATTGACTTTATTTCTACTGGAGTTTACCATCCTTATAATAGATTAACTCAACAATTGAACAAGGACGATTTAAATGACTTTATACATATTGTACATGTCTTTATAGATATTCAACGTAACACTAAAGAAGCCATCATTAACAGGAAGTTAAATAGTTTCTTTTCTTCACAGATTAAAGAACTGAAAAATAGAATGAAACCAGTACCATATGTTAACCTCTCTAATGTAGTTTTAACTAATCAAGTTTTGTCTTTGGGACCTAAATATATGTTTTGAAATAAAATAGATTTTAAATCTATCATCACCAATTGTGAAAGTATTGTAAATTTAACGTCATATGACAGAAGGGATGAAGTGCGTTGCTCAATTCATCATAGTCTGAAATCATATTTAAATAAAAAAGACTCTGAGGACATAAGACATAGACATTTTGAGAAGACCAGTAAAGAACTGTATAACAACCAGAACATTATAACAACCCAATCAGATAAGTCAAACAAATTAGTTATTATGGATAGAAATGAATATATTGTGAAAATGGAGGAATGTATTGGAAAATTGAATTGTAGCATATTAAGAAAAGACCCTAATGACAACATTATGAGAAAGACCATGGACCTTATTAAAAAGGGCTGTTGGCCTAAAGATATCAAAGGAAAGATTTGTTTTAACGAAACTTCTGTTATTCCCCATCTTATTGGATGAATTAAAGATCATAAAGAGAAAATAGAATGAAGCCAGTACCATATGTTAACCTCTCTAATGTGGTTTTCCTTTCTTCCTGGCTTCAGCAAGTGTCTCGGTATAGAAGGGATGTAGCAAGGACGATCATGCGAAACGCCACGCTCCGCAAATTCTGCGGCAGTAAAGTATACAATAATCTCATTACACTTATTGTTACTAAATATCAAGGACCTACGTACACCATGGAGAAGGTTTTTGTTATCTTTTTTAAATCCATACTCCCCCAATTCGGATTACATGGTTACATCTATTACAGATTTTATTAATAAGATTGTAGTGTTACAAATAACAGTATAATAGCTAGCTTAGATGTAGTTTCTTTATATCCCTCAGTGGATTTAAATAAAGTTAGAGGTTTCATAGAGGATCGCCTAGATAACAATGTTTCTTCGGACATCTACACCAGGATTAACCAGAAGTCTAGTTTTAATTTGATTATAAATGACAATGTATTTAAATTTAACAAATTTTATAAACAGATGAATGGAACCCCAATGGGATCTCCTATTTCAGGATGTTTGGCGGAGATTATTCTTCGCCCAATTGAAAATAAAATTGTGAATGACTTTCCATTTAAACCTACCATTTGGTATAGATACGTTGATGATGTATTTATCATTTGGGACCATAGTATGGAATTGTTGAGTATTTTTAAATGAGGTTAACACAATTGACATTAATATACAATTCACTTTGGAAATAGAACGAACAAGATAATCAATTACCGTTCTTGGATGTAGAGTTACTTAAGAATTTGGATGAGCTGACAATTGAGAGAGATGAATAGAAAGAGTATGCAATTTAACAACACTTCAACACTTAAATTTGAGAATTCAACCCCCTTAAATTTTAAGGCTGCAGCATATAGGTCTTATATTAGGAGAGCTTTTACGGTATGCATGGAAAAACATTTAGAACATGAATTAGATATTATTAGAAATATTGCAGAAGATAATGGTTTTTCTAGAAAATTTATTAATAAGCTTATATATCAAATCGGGCATAACAGCAATAGTAATAACAGTAAGTTTAATCAGAATGAGTTTAGACTCCACAAATTCCAATACATCCCGGGTTTATTTGAAAGATTGGAATATTGCCTACAAAAATTTAAAGCAAAGTTAATTGCTAACCCACCTGTAAAACTAAAGGTTAAACTTCATAGCAGTATTGACCCCATCCCCATGAACAAAAATGCAGGAGTTTATACACTATATTGCCAAAGGTGACCAGTCACTTGCGATTTTAGATGTTTTGTTAACTATCTAGAAAAATACATGAGGAATTAACCTGAAACCACAGGTGTGTAAACAGTATAGTATAGGTTATATATTTCCGCGAAGATTTTTTCACGAAACCCCATAGGGGACTGTCAACAAATTGAAAGAGAACGAATATCTTTTGGATAACCCTGTAAAAACTAATGTAGCAAAGGCGTTCAAACTCGAGATTATTAATAAGTGGCTTATTATAATATACTGTGTTCATTTTTATCAGGATAGCATGTATACTCTTAGAGAAATTAAGGTTTTTATAAAAACAGTTCCAAATTTCACCTAGTTTTTTGCTTATAATTTGCAGAGTTCTTACTATAAAAAAAAAGTTATTTTCAGAAAATATGACAAACAACATTGTACATAATACTCTGCAATCAGAATTAAAAACTAATAAAAATTGGATGAAAAATGAGCAGGTTTACTAAAAAATGTTTCACTGCGCATGCGTGAATGCAATCAAAATATAATATACATAATGTATTAGCTAAGTATATAGAGCAACTTTTGTGAAAGTCTCAAAATCATAGCTTGAAAATTCTGAAAATTATCGTCTAATAGAATAAGCTCGAAATCCGTTGTTCCCAAAAGGAAGCAAAAATATGAGGGGTTGTATCCAAATATAGTAGTACGCGCAATATTGTGTACGCTATCTTGGCACTAATCAACAGATGTCGCAATCTGATAAACTGCATTTTATGATAAATATGGCTTGCAACAAAAAAAAAGCACTTGAGCCCACAGGGAAAAAAAAATATCACTTGGTGAATGAAAAGATGCACTTTGCATTCGTTGCATTCACCATTTTTTCCCTATTTTTCCTGCGTCGTTTCCTCGCTTTTGCGCGTTTAAGAAATGGACTGGGTGAGATGTCGAAATATGCCGTTATAAACGGTATGAAATATGCTTCAAGAAAAAGGGAAACTGTAGATGTACCATGAATACAGTTAGGTGATTCCTTTTGAGAAAAAAGAAATATGGTGAGTAAACAGCATATTACCGGAATCTGGAAATTGTTGGTAGGCGACGTCTTTTGTATAGGTGTTTCGTAACGAGGGCAATTAGTGGATTGTGGCACTTGAGGAAGCACATTTTCAGTATTTACTGGGCTATTCGAAACTGTGGGTTTCATCATAACACTGTCATGTCTGTGGTCTAGCTCCACATTACGTACACTATCACAAACGGTGATACAGTTGACAGATATTTTGGCGTGAGATGCCGTTTGGATCACACGTCAGTGATCCTTGTGAAATTGTCTCTACCGATGATGAGAGGAAGACTCAAGCGAGAAAATTCGATAACATAAGCTATGGTGGTATAGGCATTCTCATCTATATGGATAGTTGCACTAAACGATCTTATTGGTTTTACGTTGCCGTTGCCGAATCCCGTGAGTTGCAAGTTTGCTTCGGTTAGTATAGGGGAGCCAAGTAATCGGTACAAGTCCTGTCGTATGGCTGTTATGTGACTACCAGTATCAAACAATCCATCTATCACTAAATCTGCAATTTTTACTAATTTTGTCATGTTTTGACGAGATTTATCCAATTCCACTACGCGAATTTCGGGGGGAGGGGTGCTGGGGTTTGACACTTTACGACGGGTAGCCTGAGTGCATTGGGAACTCTTATGCCCAAAGGTGTTCATGCAAAACACTTAACTCCATTTTTATGCACACAATGTTTTGCAAGGTGTCTGATTGCTCCACATTCGTAACAGGTCTTTTTCAGAGCTCTTTCAGCGTGTAAAGGTTTAGAAAAAAAAAAAAAAATGGTTAGGCGGTGGCTGTGACTGGCGATAGTAGGGGCTTTGATTGCAAATTTGTTGATAGGTTTGAAGTTTATATTTGAATTCAGTGAGGGTGTGGCAGCCAAAAAGAATTGCTTTATTAGTGGGAGAATCTCAGATACCGATGATAACGTAATGCATGAGCGATGCATCGTCTATGTTAGCTCTTTGCGCAATTTCTTTCATAACAAGAAAATATTCGCTCATTCTTTCATTGGATTTACAGGTACGTGTAGCTAACATTTCATGAATTTGTGCAGGGGAGGAGATGTGTGCGAATTCGTGTATCAAAGCTTGTTTTAATGCTGCATAGGATGTTAATGTAGGCTCACTGCGAACGAACAATAATGCGGTACCTTTCAGAGCTCTTTCAACGAAAAGAAATTTTTGTAAATTGTTAAGTTGAAATGTTAATGCCAATCCATCGAGTTTTTCGAACCATTGTAAAATATTTTCTACCGGTTTACCGGAAAAGGGTCTAATTAAATTTTCAAAGTCAGTAAAGGAAATTGATTGACGCGGTACATAATGAATGTCACTTGACGTAATCGGGACGACGGAATGTCTAATTTGCAAAGGTGCAGTTGAAAAATTAGATGATGAATGGAATCCTAAGGTATTGTGGGAGTCATTTTCATCGTGATTTTCAGTTTCTGAGTCAGTATCAGGTAACAGAGAACTTTGAAATTTGTCTAAATCTTGAAAGCGCTTCAATAATGCGTTTTGAAATATCACTTTCATTGCCTGTAATTTCAAGGCATAATAAATTTGCTATTGAAATTAGCTGAGCCAAAGGAAAGTCACTAGAAGTTGAAGCAACTTTTTCATCAAATTCAGTAGTTCCTGCTTTAAAAGTAAAACCATTAAAAGTTCTTTGATTTTTTTTTTATTAGTGTGAGTCTGATCAGAACCAAATACAAGCTTATGTAACAATGTAATGCATTCGGCTCATGCTGAATTAATTTGAGCAAGAACAGGCTTTATTTCTTGTAAAAGCATGCTTAATTAAAAATAATCAAAGGTGTACTTCTATTCGTTTTATCGTGCAAGACGACACTTAAAAAAAAAAAGCTTTCCGTTCATCGGATTTTTTAAACAGTTTGCAGATGTCTAATAGACGGAACGTTGTTAAGTTACATTTTAAATTAATAGAAATTCCACTTACTTGTGAATAAGTAATTCAAAGAAATAAACATATAAATACATCTTGAAGAGTGGAAAAGAGAAAAAAAAATTATCTACTTGGATTTTAACAATGTTGAAGAAAAACCGAAATGATTCACACTCTCTCTTTGACACACATAAGTTCGGAAGACGAAATACACAGTCATCTCTTATCTTCAAAAGTGAATTGAGCTGCGCTGGTCGAAAACATATTTTTTTTTCTTTTTTTTTTTTCCGGCAGCGGAAAAATTCTAGGGCATTTTAAAACACATTCAGTGGCCGGGCCTCCATATAATAATTAGCATGATATAATTATTGTGGATAATTGAAGACTTTTATAAAAACTATACTATTTTAATCTCTGGAGTAAAAAACAGTTCTATATACAGGATAAATACAAGTTATATACAGGTTTTAAGGGAAAGGAGAAGGATTCTGCCACTGTTACCGGCCGTTACAATGTCTTTCTGATATCAGCTAGGCAGTCTGCCTAAGCCAACCAGACAAGTCAATCTCAAAAGTAAATCTGACGAGGATCTCAATATTCAGTTTCCAGGCCAGAGTGGCAAAACTCTTTAGCCATCATCTTTATTGTGTTGAGTTTTTGCTGGCCTAGTGAGTCACTGTGGGATCTAGTGCACCTCTTCTCGCTGCAGTCGGGCATGTTATGGGAACTGCAAATCACATCCCATTCACATATATAGTGTTTTATTTATATATGTATTATCTAAGTGCTTAGATTTTAATAATTATAATTAGTCAATCTAATGTTACTTGTCAAACCACATTATTTGTGCATTACATAATATTCAGTCAAATATTTGATATGCGGCAGAACAACCAGCCAAATATTTAATTTTTATGTTATTTTCATGTTTATTTAAATAACTGTAATAAAAGAAAAGCTAGTTTCAAAGCTATAGCATTATATTTTTAATGTCATTGTGTTAATGTAGTTTTTTTCTTTATAGCAACAGTTTCCTAAGTATTTTACATATCGAGCACGGGATAATGTAAGTATTTTTATGCAATGCAAAATTTATACATATTTAATGCATTTTCATAGCTTTTTGTAATAGATTTACTTTATTCTCTTTTTCTTGAATGATAAACATATTACTAAAACAGTACTACAGAATTACTATAAAAAGTTTAGAGTACGTATATCTTTTCATCATGTATTCTTGCCAAGTTGCTCGGTGTTTTTAAACCATGGAAAATTAAATATATTTAAAATTTTAAATCTAATTTAAAAAAACATAGAATTGTACTAAAGTTTTATGGAAGAAGAAATGCTAAAAAAGTTACATTTTTAACAAAAGTGTTAAGAATTGTATTAAAATAAGTGTATAAAGGAATGAATAATGTATGCATATGAGTATAACAGTTGTTATAATTTTTATTACTATTTATTGTACTTATAAATATTAAGAGATTATCATTGTAAAGCGAGTCTTTAATTGCATTGCACTCCAGTAGTTGAACAAAATTTGCAAAAGTAAGCACTATAGTATGTTTTTCTCATATCTAATAAGTATAATAACATATCCATAGCTGTGAACTTAAAGGGAAAAAAATCAAATACACCAGTTTTGAAGCAGAAAATTTATTTAATACAATGTGTGCTGAATCCATGTAGTACATATTTTATTTATAAAATAAAACTTCTTCAAATATGTTTGACTTAAAAACTGTCAGCTGATAATAACAATAAGTTCAGCAATTCATAAGGCTCTGCTAAAACATGCCCATAACATGATTGAAACCACTGGAAATTCTGTGCTTCTTACTCATATGTCAACATTCTACAAAAACCTAAAAATTAGCGAAGTTAAATCCTGAACATTAGGTATAAATCATGACTTAAAAATGTTTGAACGACAAAAGTTAATTCAAATAAACTTTTTTAAAGAATTGTATTACCATTTAGTAATATTGCCATCCAGAAATCCATCCATGAAAATGGCTGAATGTTAGTTTGTTTTCATTTGTAAAAAAAAAAAAAAAAAAAAAGGCATAAAGATATCTTGCATAAAGGTATTATCATTTTATCTGATTTGCTGTAAATGCAATTTTAAAAACACTTTCTCTAATAACTTTATAAATTGTCTATCTAAACATTCTTTGAATTCCTTCCATGAATGAAATGAAAAAAATCTTTATCACGGAGTTTGTTAGAAAAGGATTAAATTTAGATTCTTTCAGGCTAAAAGTTGGCTGCACTGCTGCCAAACTTGTTCTGCTAATGTTTTTAAAGTTTAAACCAGTTAACAGCTGCTGTAAATATGCATATATGATGTTGTGTATAAATTTGAAAATATTGATTTTTTTTTTTTTTTTTTTTTTTTTCCCACTTGAGAAGCCAAATTTTAGGAGGGTAGGGATAGGTGTGGGGGAAAAAAAGCTTTTGCTATTTCCCAGAAGTGAAGAATTTAAGTTGTAAGGAATTTAAGTTGTAAGTAAAGGCTAAATTAGTGAACAACTAGATACATTACCAAAACTATATTCCTTATTTTTTACCTTAATATAATATTTTTTAAAAGTCCATTTTCCCCCTCTGAAAATGACAGATTCTTTCTGATGGACTTAATTTTAGTTTAGTACTCTAATTTTTTGTTTTAGCATTTAATTTAGCAGTTTATTTGATTAGTGTTTGTCTAGTGTTTTATTTAGCAGTTTTTAAGAAATGTCTGGAATTACTTTAAAAAATTGAATCTGTATAATGTAATTTAATTTTGACATTCCTTGTGAAATCAATAAAATTAAACTAACTAAAATAAATTATTTTCAAAAGTATTGTATTTGTGACGGTTTTAATAAGTTCTTGATGGTGTTAGATTTTTAACAGGTTCTAATTATAATGTGGATTACAAATATAGTTAGTTATTTTCTTTTCTCATATTATAAAGAAAGCAAACTTTTTACAATATTTGCTTATATTAGTGAAAGTCTCCTTGTTTTATTATAAAACTCTATATAAACATACTCTAGTAGAATTATTTTTGTATCGCTTGTTCCTGTGCTTGAAGATATAAATCACAGAGAAAAACAAATTTCAGTTCTTATTGCTTAATAAAATGTGAAAATTATGCAAGTAAACAGAAAATAAATTTTAACTAAGTGTGCATTAACTTGAATAAAAGAATATTCATTATCAAATTGAGAGCTCAAATGTAGTTGTTTTAAAACCATAAGTTTTTCAACAAAATTCAAATCTCTTACTTCATCAGTTTAAGAAGCTGTTTTATTGCATGCATAATTTAAAATAATGATACCATAAAGTCCCGTTAATCCGCCCCTCCAAATGCGACGGAAAATCTTAAAATAATCATAGGGGGCACTTACATGGTATTAAAATTGTAGTATGATATCTATGGGTGGTGGGGGGGAGATGCTAATGGCCGATTGTCGCAAAGTATGCATTATTTTAATAAAGTGAGAAAAGAAAAACATTTTGAAAAAAAAAATTGTATACAAAATAGAAAAAAACAGTATAACTTTGTGATTAATGGCAATTTCAAATTATAGAAAATTCTGGATTCAGAAGCTTTCCAGAAGCTTTGAAACTGGAATGCATGTAGATAAGTCATAACACTAATATCCAGGGTTGTAAAAATCCCAGCCTGGGCGGGTAGCTGGGCAGGTACCCAGGCAGCTACCCACTACAACCCTGCTAATATCTGTCATTAATATGGTAACAGAAAAGTAAAAGGAACTTAATAATTTAAAATAATTAAACAGTAAGAAATTGCAGTTGAAAATGTCCTGAAATACTTTCTAGAACTAGTAACATTTTATGTGGTGTCGCCATCTGTTGTAAATTAGAGAGATTAAATAAGTTTTTTTTAAATTTAAATCATGATTTTTTATCTATAAATGCCAAAGAAATAATACAAATCACAAAAATTGAGAACATGCAGAAGGAATTAGTAGTGTCAGAAGACTTTTAAAACGAAAAACATTGTTGCCACAAAGATAGCACAAAATACGCTGCAAATTCGACTTTGGTGCCATCTACTGATCAATCAATCGATAATTTTTTTTTTATTATTGGTTTTCATAATAAAGTTAAATACGACTATAAATTATTTGATAAAATAAATAGATTGTTTTTTAATCAAAACATTTCACACACAACATCAAATACACATTTTTTAACTTATTTCATGAGAAACTTTCACTATCGATATTTTTATTACCTTCATATCGCAATGGAGATAAATTTACAGCAAAACTAATATTTACAGCAAAACTAATATTTGGTTATATTGCTTTTTCATATTGGCAACAATTGAAGTTGTGTATGTTGCTTTAGTGTTTGTAAACGTTGCTAATCCGTTGGGGGAAGGAAAAAAAAAACCCCATTCACGAGGTAAATTTTTTTTTATTGATCTTGACGTACGCAGCGAAATTTCTTTTAGGGGCTGGCGCTTTCTCGGGATTTCTTTAATTTTCCAATTTGTTTACAAAGTGGGAGGTGGGGGGGGGGGGGGGCACTTAATCGGGAAGGGCAGATTAATGGGATTTTACGGTAAATATTTAGTTCTCAATGTTCTACTCATAAAAATTCATGCTTTGAGCTTATTTTTTTAGTTTGAAGAAGACTGCATCTATAGACATTTGGAACCAGCATTAGCATTTCAGTTAGAGATAAACCGTTTACGGAATTATGATTTGGAAGCCATACCTACTGCAAACCAGAAGATGCATTTATATTTAGGAAAAGCAAAGGTATTATTTTAAATAATCACGTACAAAATATATTAAACTGTTAAATGATCAAGATGCAGTTTTGACAAAAGTTCCATTTCAGGTTGCAAAAGGCCAAGAAGTTACAGATTTCAGATTCTTTATCCGTTCTATTATCCGTCACTCTGATTTGGTCACAAAGGTAATTTTCATTTCTATGCTTGAATTCTTTGTTTATAGCCTGTTTTTTATATGCAAATCGTATTACCATTTAGCAATATTACCATCCAGAAATCCATCCATGAAAATGGCTGAATGTTAGTTTGTTTTCATTTGTAAAAAAAAAAAAAAAATGCATGAAGGTATTATCTTTTTATCAGATTTGCTGTAAATGCAATTTTAAAGACACTTTTTCTAATAACTTTCTAAATCGTCTATCTAAACATTCTTTGAATTCCTTCCATAGTTTTAATTTTCAAAATGTTCAAATTGTCTTTCATGCAAATTGCATTTCTGAATTAAATCTTTCCAAAACTTTAGCAATCTATTTTAATTCCAATGTCACAGAATGAAAAGTCTGATTCCACTATATTTTGTGCAACTTAGAAAAACTTGTTTAGTTAAATATATCTTTAATTTCTAATCCCTCCATTTAAACTTTTTTTTAATTTAGTTAAATCATAGCATGTATGTCCATCTTTCTCACCCCTCCCCCTCATTTTAAGTCAATTATTTTTTCAGTTGTAATTTTTACTTATATAAAGGGTTCCTTTGCTTTTTGCAGTTTTAGTTGATTCCACTTTTAGTTAGTGTGATGAAAATTTTTTATAGGCGTTCCCTATTAATACAGGGAAATTTTTTACTAGTATGCAAAGCGTGAAACAATTTATCTTTTTTTGCCAACCAAACAGCATTGTTTTGTTGACAACAGCAATTGCAGAAAATGCTGAAAAGGAAATAGCAATAAAAGAACATTTCAAAAATTCGAATTCATCAAACAGCATTCAATAGACATTAGATCAAGACATCAATAGAAGTATGCAGGTGCACCAAGGTATTGAAAGTTAGATCTGTGCTTAAAGAATTTATTTAATGTTAATATTTCTGTTTTGATCAAATCTGATTTTTAGCTTTTGTGCAATTTCTGAAATTTTTTTAAAAGTCTATATATTGATTGATATACTCTGAAATATCAAATTTGCGAGACATTAGGGGCAACTGACCCTCTAGCCTTCCCAAAATGGCACCCCTACAGATAAAGCAATTTTTCTTTCTGGCAAACCCCACTGTCTGTGGCACTCAGGAGTTCTTATCTCCATCGGGTAACGCTTCAACACCATCTTCAGGTTGACTCCAGTACAAGGCCTTGAAATTGCAGAGGATCATTGTCTAATATACTCTAGACATAATCCAAAGCTACTGCTGCCAGTAAAAGCTATGGTCCCACAACTTTAAGTTCAACTTGGTATTCTTAGACAATGAAACAAATATTCATGATCAGACAGAGGTTTTTAAAATTATAATTTCTTTATTTAGAACAAAAAAAAAAAACATTTACTGAATAGTTAGAGCAAAAATGTTGGTTTTTAGCTCACAGGCTATCAAAGCCTGAGAGCTAATGTGCCGCCTGCTCTGTATGTATGTATATACGCAACTTGATAACTCTTGATAGAAATATCCATTTTGCTTCAAATTTTGTTTATAGATTTATTCTGATAAGACGCTTCCCTGATTAGTTTTGGGGGTTCATTGGTTAAGTATAAAGTAGGGAACAGGGGCTAATCCCCCCACCCCTTAATTTAGATAAATGAGTTTTGGAGGGGCATTATTTTTTTAAATAAGAGTGTAATATACAATTAGTATGAATAGCTTGTGAGCTCAATGCCATCAGTTTAACTGGGCACTTTTCTTTTTATTATGTATTCTTATCACCTAAACACATTGTTAGATGCAGAGGTGCCACCTCTGATATCAAGCTACCCAGTTAAAAAAATAATCGTTCTTGTCCCGTATTCTACATGAGCTCAAAGTTCAGCTTCTGTTACGAGCTCTGATCAAGATCTCTTTTTCTTGTAGCTGTCTTCTGTAACAGGGGCAAACCCCTTCTCTTCCAGTTTCTCTCTATTTGTCATAGGAAGTGCTTTCCTATTTAAGTGTTAACATAATTTTGACTAATCCTATGTATCATTTTGTGGAGTTTTAATTATTGTAACTTACAAGATAATTTTAATATTTAGGAAGCCTCCTATGAATATTTACAAAATGAAGGAGAAAGACTGTTGCTTGAATCGATGGATGAGTTAGAAGTAGCTTTTACACATCCTCAGGTAAATTAGTGTATTTTGTGTCATATTTAGTATCTGTTTAATATGAAAAGTCATGTATAGATTTTGCTGCAATTTTCCCTGTTATTTTTTCTTAGGCTAAAAGGACAGACTGTAATCATATATTTCTGAATTTTGTGCCTAAAGTAACAATGGATCTCTCAAAGGTTAGTTCCAAGCCTTTATTAATATCATGAAAATATTTTATTTCCAAATGTTAAATAGTTAGCATTAAATTTTGTATTAAATTTGAAATAAAATGAAAGAATCCATTATGAATTAAGTTTAAATAAAATAAAAATTATTTGCTTTCTAAGCATGCACTTTTTTCATGTATGTCATACATCATTAAGCCTAATTTGTTTCCTGTCAAGTAGTATTTTTATCTGTTGATCATCCATTAATTATGCCATACATTCTGTGTGTGTGTGTGTGGGGGGGGGGGGGGTTACGCCTTCCTTCCTGTATGTCACAGATATTGTCCCACTCAAGTGATATACCCTCTTCTGTTGTGGCGTAACATTTTCTGCAACCATTAATTTACAATATGAATACTGTAAATCCATCTAGATCTTGTATGCATTTACTTCAAGCCATTGTAATTTTAGAAACAAGAATGAAAAATCATGTGTCAAGCATAGATTATGTAACACTTTCCAACAATTCCAAAATAATTTTACAAATCATTACCATTTAATAAGCTGAAAGATAACATCTAAGTAAACAATTTGGAAAATGCATAATATATTTAAAAACGTAATTTCCAACATATACAATATTCGGAAAAATATCCAAATACTTTTATTCAGCCCTGTCTATGATCTATTATAGATTTGTATATATACTACATAGGATGCTAAATTTTAGTTTAGTTAAGAAACACGTAGCACAGTTTAAAATTCTCCTTCTGGAGTTTCTTTCAATAAACGGAAATGTGTTCACGAACTTTTGTGCTGCCTTATATATGATCTACAGAATTTATACACACCAAGTAATAGACAAAAAGGGAGTTAAAATTAAAATCATGTTCAGCAACTTAAAACGCACTTCCGGGAATTATTGTTAACAGACAATGGAGAATTCTTTTGTGTGTCCCTGTAAATGAACGATGACTGTTATACACACAATATTCTGTAGTAAGCCTCTTGTAATGCACCTTAGTGATATATATAAATTTCAATGCGTTTAAAATAGTGAAACATTATTTAATTAAACCACAAACGATTTTTCTCCATAGACTTATGTAACGGAATTCTTTTGACTGTCCCTGTAAAGTAACTATAAGTGCTATGCACACCATATTCCATATTAAGCTTCTTGTTATGCACCTTAGTGATATATATCAATTACAATTTGTTTGAAATTGTGTAGCATCATTAAAATAAACCGCAAATGATTTTTCCCCATAGACTGTAATGTAGCGGAATTCTTTTGAGTGTCCCTGTAAAAAAACTAAGTGCTACACACTTCACACTTTAGTTGAAATAGGGAACATGCTAGAGATAGCGACAATAACATATAAAAATTGCAGGGCAATCTGAGCATATTTACGGGAGTTAGAGCACGGACAGACGGCCATACGGCCAGACAAACCAAAGTCATAAACACTTTTCAACTAGGTTGGAAAATGTTAAAAAGGAAAATATGTCTAATATTATCGAAATACATACTTGTTTTTTAATTAATTTTTGTATGCCTACCTAATTGTTTCATATTTTGGATGTGACAATGCAATGTGTTAACACATCTTCTCCCTCCTGTCACACTTTATGTACTCCTCCACTCTTAAGTGTGACATAATTAATATAACATCCTCTGATCTTCAGTACAGTTAGCGATAGTTGAAAGATGAAAAATTTAATGTTAACTGAGGTTCTTTCCCCATTTAGATTGCAGAAAATGTCCGTGCCATGGTTATGAGATATGGACCAAGATTATGGAAGTTGAGAGTTTTGCAAGCTGAACTTAAAATGACCATAAGGTACAATTTTTTTCAATCTGTTTACCTGTCTTTTATCATATCAAGTACGTATGAATGACATTGATTTAATTCAAGTCTTGTATGCATAATTTTAAAACTATGTTACAGTAAAAGCTCAACTAACCGGCATGCTTGGGAATTGTTGATTGCTGGATACTTGAAAAGTCCGGATAGTTGAGTGCTACAAAATCTGTCATGAAAGAAGTAGGGGTGCATCAATGTAACAGTGAAATAGGAAAATGATTTTTTGGCCTATTTTCCTGTCATCTGGAAATCGATCAAATAGTTCTTTTATTATTATTAAATTTACATTTGATAAAGTTATTTTTGCTGAATTAAAAATAAAAGTAAATAATATTTTGTGTTAGGATGCAATTTCTCAATTTATTTATTAATATTTTTTAAGGTTACATTATTTATAATTAGACATCTTTATAAAGATTTTAATTTAGGACTAAGACTAAAATGAATAACAGATGCTGCTCTTACTTCATGTGCTAAGGAAGTAAACCTCAACGTGGGAAATAACAACAAAACTAATGAAGTCAACTAACCAACTAGTGTTCCTGTTGGATGTTTTTCAAAGGTGTCGCACCCTGCTCTTTTTAAAAGTGAAAAATGCACTCCGCCCTTTTCCTAAAACATCAACTTTGTGCCTCCCCATAAATTTTTTTTTTTACCTCTTTTCCGGAAAAAGCACATAGACACTTGGAAAATTAAGTTCTGTATGATTTACTTGTGTTGCCTCAATTATACCTGTCCCACACAGGCCAAGAACAGGTGCAGCAACCCTGTAATAGTGAATCCTTTCTGCATAGCTAAGAACATTATCAGATGCAAGCTGATAACACCAGACTTCTCCGATCATGATAAAAACAAACTACAAACAGTCGTCACCATTTTCTTTAGTGTCTCGGGAGCTCTTATTTTTTGAAAACTTATTATATTTTAATAGAAATTTGGTAAGCGGCCCAATTTATTATTTGAATTCACAAAAAATTTCAACACAATTGGACAATTAACAATGAAGATATCAATTATTTGTTTTAATAATAAGTAAGGAAAAGAAAAGGGTTCATTTCATTCTTTTTTTTAATTAGTTGTTGAGGAGCGGGGAAAAATATTTTTCCACACTCCTCAAGAATGCAAAACTTTGATACAATCTCAGTAATCGGCAGCCGGCTGGGGAGAAAGTGTCTGAACTGATAAAAATCCAACAATGAAAAAAAAAAAAAAAAAGAAACTTAACCTGGAATATCGTTTTTAAAATTTCCAGTTAAGTGTAGATAATTCAAACACATTCAATTATAAAATATTCTTGAGTAAATATAATATAGTATAAAGATCTTTCGTTAAATAATTTTTTTAAAAATAATGATTCCTTATTCTGTAAAAATTGTTCAACTGTTTATAAGAAGAGAAAAATAAAGGAGGTCTCCAAATTTTTTCCAGTTACTTGTATGCCAGATAATGGAGCTTTTACTGCAATTGAACTTTACTTGGACAACTTCCATGGTTCATATAAATAAATTGTGGCATAATTCATATAATTAATCCTTTATTTTATTAATCCTGTACTGTGTATTTAATCTTTTCAAGTATTTTAGTGCTTATTTGTAATCAGATTTATTTCATATGTGACATATTTATGAAATGAAACTCTAACCAAATATATATCTGTATAGGCAGATAAAGCAGTGTTTTAAAAGCACCAGAACTTTTTAACTATCATAATTTCTGGCATATAATCTGCAGATAAAACAATCATGTTTAGATCCAGCAATTTTATTTATTAATTTAAGTATTTACAGTGTTCTAGTAAGTTACATTTCATAAAATAAAATTTTTAGATCAAAACATGATTGTTTGATCTGCAAATTATATGCCAGAAATTATGGTAATTGCAGACTAGTTTGGTAGTATTCACCATTCAGCAACATACTGTCATCTATGCCAGTGATGACAGTATGCTGAATGCTACCAAAACTAATCTGCAATTAGTTAAAAAGTTCTTGTGCTTAAAACATAGTTTTATCTGCCTATATTGTACTGCACCAAGTATCAAATATGTATTTTGTTTCACATTACATTTATCTAAAAAATGCTGTGTTACCTGTGAAATTTGTTAAATGCTGCATATATTTTGTATTAATTTGTCTTATTTTCTTCATGCACAAAATATAAGTAAAAGGAGTCTCATTAATGAAATGTCATTTATTCGAAATTTAGATATTTAAATTATTTTATAAACGTATATGAAATATTTATCTATGCTCATAAATATCTTTATTTTTCTATAAATGCAAAACAATTCCAGGATGAATTTATAACTAATGCCTTTATCTTCTTTGAGGAATTTGTTTACTTTTATTATTTTAAATATTTACAAATGGCAAAAGGCAGTTACTTAGTGGTATCTGTATACAGTGGTGGGACTAAAAAATATTATTTGTTCTCTGCCCTTGTGACTTTTTCAAATGGACAAGGAAGGAAAATGAAGCATCACACATAGATTATAAAGAACTTTCTTTAATTTATGAACATTTTTATAAAATTTGAATCTTTTACAGTGATTTTGTTTTCCCTTGAACATGTTATTTTCCACTAAAAGAACTCTATTTAGCATATATTTGGCAATCAAGATGTACTGGTCAAAAATTTAATAAGGAAATGCATTAAACTGACATAAAATACTCTCTAAAGTTGAGAGCTGTTGTATGATGATGAACACAGGTATGGCTGAAGTCTCTAATATCATTAGAATACTAACTCCCTGACTGTCAAGCATTTCTTTTTATACACTTGCTTTGGCAAAAAATATATGTAACTTATCAAAGTTAATCTGAAACATTCTCATTAATTCAAGTCCTATCTGTGCTACAAGCTTCATATCAGAGTTATTTTAAATTCGTGTTAGATGCTAAATTTTGTCACCAATTTACCATTTGGTCTGCCATTATCACCAGCACAATATTTGGAAGTTTTAAAAATAATAGTTTTACAAGTGACCTATTGCCAATTTCTGTAATGTGGGTTGCCACTTCTGGATAAAAACTTTGAATGTGAACTTCTGCCCTGTGGCATATGTGTTGACATATAATGGTTCTTCTTAAAATCTCTTCTTAATGCTTCACTGTTTTAAAATAAAAACCTTTATTAATATTTTAACTACCTTTTATTTAATGGGCTGGTCCTCATTCATCTATATTGTATCCATTGCAATCTTTTAAATATCATCCATTACATTATTTTTATTCCCATATACATCGACAGTTTCTTCCCATCCATGCACGTTTTAATTTTAGGAATTAGTTTGCCATGATGGTAGTATGCGTCTGGCACACAGGCATTTCTGCTGGTGTTGATTCATCCAGTTTAATTGTTGAAGATAAATTGTGAATTCTCATATGTAGAGTTAGCTGTTTTGCTATATTTGTTTAAATGCTGAGTTAGTATCTAGTCATTTTTTATGTTTGTTATGTGTATGTGTTCATGTATACTGTGTGTGAGTTTACTATAGATTACAAACTATAGTTTCCTTTTCATGTGTTTTAATCACAGCACACAAACGTAACAAATACAGAACACTGACGTACACATAGAAGAAAACATGGTAATATTGGGGTGATAAACCCACTAATTAAATAATCTAGTTCAATCATTATGAGGAATATACCCACTGCAAAACAACATAAGAATAATTGGGGGTAAAACCCGCTAATACAAAATGTGCCTTTATGGCAGCTAGAGAAACAACCAACTGAGCTGGGTCACATGACTGCAAAACTGCAGAGCTCGTTCAGTGTGCGCAGAAGGTCTGAACATGCCACCCCACCTTGTAATGTGTGTAGCACATTCAAAATTTGTAGAAATATACTGTTAATACAAGGACTATTTAAAAAAACCAAATGCAATAAAATATTAGAATACAAATACATTAATTAATTTGTGATAACAATGTTACTATATAAGCACAATAATAAAGAAAATTCAAGGCTAAATAAGAGTTAAATTATTTTCCAAAAAAGTTTGATATTGTACTTAAGATACCCTAAATGTAAAAATATTATGTAAACATCTTATTGTACAATACACTTTAAATTAAATAAACAAGAAAAATAAGCATACATGTTAAATTTTGTCAATGGGTAAAATACACAATTTAGATATTGACCTAAGGAAAACATTCAAAGCAGTTTCTATCTGGGCTACTCTAACATTACCATCCTTACCAGGTATAACTTCTAAAATTTGTCCCAACATCCATTTGCAGGGAGGTAAATTGTGTTCCGTTATTATGACCATTGCTCCTGATTTAACATTATCCCCTTTTATCTGCCATTTTGAATGATTTTGGAGATGACTTAAGTAATTTGACTGCCAATTTTTCCAAACTAACTGAACAAATTTAGTCACCCTCTGCCACCGAGATAATCTTGACTCTCTAATATCTATTAATTGAGGTTCCGGAATTGCATCAATAGGCCAATCAATTAGGAAATGGCCCAGTGTCAATACATCAAAATCATTTATGTTAGTTGATAATGGAGTTAAATTACGCAAATTTAATATCCCTTCAATTTGGGTGGTGATGGGTTGGAATTCTTCTATCATTAATCTAGCACCCTTTAATGTTTGTTTAAGGTAATATTTGAACGATTTTACACCAGCCTCCCATCAAAGTTGGGTGATCTAGGAGGAATAAACTTCTATTCAATAGCTTCTGAAGCTAAATAATTCACTAATTTTTCATCTGGTCTATGAACTGTGTCACAAATTTTACTTAATGCTGATTTAGCCCCTTAAAATTTTTTGCAATATCCATTGTAATGGAAGAACATTTTCCTCGCCTAGAAACAAAATGTTTAAGTGCAGCAATAAAAACATCGGATGTCAGATCCGTGACTAGCTCTAAATGAATAGCCTTTGTCACTAGGCAAACAAATATCGGTCATAAACCTTATGAAAATTACCCTTCTATCCTTCTGACTTAACTCTGATTTTTATATTTTATCTTAAAAGGACCGCAAAAATCTGCTCTGGTGTGGTTAAAAGTAAAAAATGGAGTTACTCTTTCTGATGGGAGATCACCCATGACATGTTTGGCAGTAACTGGGTAACTGGATTATTTCTGAAACACACTACACAATCATGCACGACCTTACGTGCTAAGTTTTTACCACTTACAGGCCAAACTGCATATGTACATAATGTAATAAACTTTGGGATCCAATATGAAAGTATTTTTTATGAAAATATTCAAATATAAGTTTAGTAAGTTTATGGCTCTTCAGCGATATTATTTGATGTTTATCAAAGGTTAAATTTGAATGACTTAACCTGGCACCCACTCTTAAGATATTATTTTCATATAAAAAGGGAGATAAACATTTAATCTTACTTGAAGGAGGAACCCTTGATTCCCATTTTAAACTCCTAATTCTTCTTTAAACTCTAAACCTTGTACTAGTCTAATTAGACACGTTTCTGCATCCTTTATCTCTAGGGTGGTGAGGCTGCCTTAATGCCGGTCTGCAGAATCACATTTACAATTATAAATGAACCTATAAATATAAGCCAATATGCAAAGAAGGTGAAAGTAATTGTTGCTTATGTCAAGAAAAAAATCTACAGCTTCGGGATTCCTGAAAAGAGAAAGAGAAATGTTAAAATTAGAGTCGCTAACATAATTTTTATATTTTGCCTTAGTCTCTGGTAAATAGTCTAATTCTGGAACAGTAATACTCTCATTTTTAATCAGTAAGTCATCAGCTGCAAGAAATTTCGGTCCCTTATATTCCATGTGGGAATATTATCCCTTAATAATATCCCTTATATTCCATGAGAATTCCATGTAGTTACATGGAATTCTCTAAAATAGAATTTACACTAGTACCTCGAGTCAGGAGATCAGCAGGATTGTCCTTGTTGGAGCAGTGATACCAAGAGTTAGAATCTGTCAGTGTATTTATCTCTGTGACACAGTTTGCCACAAACTGTTTCCATCACTTTGGTGAGCCTTTGATCCAGTATAGTTATTTTGGAATCAGTCCAGTAGTATAGTATAGCTGTTATTTTTTGACCTAGGATAGGTTTTATTTTAGTAGTCAATCTTGCACTCAATAGTGCTCTGAGTAGTTCTAATCTCAGTAAAGTAATCTCTTTTATCGGACGACGTGACTCTTTGAGGTGACAAGGTTGGTTTCCACTCAGTTTCTCTTCTTACTCTTAAATAGACAGCATAGCCATATGCTGCTTTACTGGCATCTGAAAAGGCATGTAATTCAACATCAAAAAGTTGATTTGAGCAACTAAGAATTTTCCTCAGAATTTTACATCTGCTAAATATGGAAGTTCTTCACACCATTTTAACCACTTTTCCTGGACATTAGTTGGCAACTGCCCATTCCATAGTGTCTTCTTTAGCCATAATTCCTGAAATAGGCATTTAATTCTAATGGTGAATGGTGTGAGCATACCTAACAGATCAAAGATTTTACCAACTGCTTGCAATAGGAGACATTTTGAGCTTTGAGCTCTTTTTCAAAGACAGGAATTCTATCAGACTTTTGATTTTGAATGTCAGATAATCCTCAAACTTTCCTGATGATTTAGTCAAATTACTCCCCAGACACAAATTACTCCAGTACCATGTTCTTCCTGAATGTCAAAACCTTCCCTTTGCCAGCACTTTATTAGAACATCATCATTTGTTATTCATTTTCGGAGAGTCATTCCAGCTTCAGACATTATTTTCTCAGCATCAAGGAAAACATAAAGAGCTTCTTGTAGAGTATTTTCACCTGAGATGAAATAATCTACATAAATATATTTATCGAGTAGGTGAACAGTTCTTGGATATAGATTATTAAACTGCTTGATGTGTTCTTTTATTGTGGCTGATAGTAGGAATGGAGAAACATTGACTCAAAAAAAAAACATGTTTGAATCTGAATATTTTAAATTTTTCAAGAGATCTGAAATCATTATCGTACGGTAGAAAGCGTACAGAATCACGATCTTTTCAGTGAGTGACATTTGAAGGAACGCTTTCTCGATATCAGAAGAAATGGCAATTTCATTTAATCTAAAATGGATTAAAATGTAGAACAGAAGTGGATTTAAGTTGGGACCTGGCCACAAGCAATCACTTAGGGACAACATATTGTTATCATGGGATACTGTTATCATGGCATCAAATAGGATGTGGACCTTGGTAGTAAGCTTACCTTCCTTACAGACCGCATGATGGGGCAGATAGTAAACAGCCTTGTTCCCATCCACCTGTTCTATAATTCCTCGATTTAAATAATCTTATATTATTTCAGAATATTGATGGAAAAGTTCAGGATTTTGATAAAATTTTCTTTTTAAACCTTCCAAACGTTGCTTCGCAACATTAAAGCTATCATTTAATTCCTTCTGATCCCTTTTCCAGGGTAACTGAACTTCATAACAATCACCTTATAAATTTTGCAGTTTTGTCAAAAATTTGTTTTTCTTGATGTGTTTCCGTTATTTTTGGATCATCATGTTTTATACCGATAGATTCCAGTTCCCAGAATTGTGTCAAATTATTATTAATATGATCGAAATCTCTGACAAAATAACACATAGCAAAATTATTTGATGGTGCCCTTTCATCTAGCGTGCCAGTTGGAATCCATCCAAAAACAGAAATCATGGAAAATGAGCTTATCCTTAACTGAAGTATGTTTTAAAATTCTATAAAATAATTCAGCTTTGATTAAGGCATGAATTTTTCCCGTTTTGAAAAATGTTGGATCTGCTAATTTTACAAAATTCGGTAATTAGTGTCTGATACATTTAATTGCATTGATGGAATTACATCCGTGATTTTTGGAACAATTAAGAAGTCTATGTTCTCTTTAAAAGTTTCATCTACATTGGAAATTACACTAAAAAATTTATTTTTTATATTATGAGTAGATCCATTTAACCCATTTACTGGGACGTTAATTACACTTTTTTTTAATTTTAATGCATCAGCATATTCCTTAACTAAAATACTCGCATTGCTCACTGAGTCTGAAAGTACTCTAAATTTTCTTTTTCCGAAATTATCTTCAATTAAATCAAAACACGTGCTCAATAAAATAGAGCTCTTTTCAGTATTCGCACTCGCCTTATTCAAGGCCTTTAATGAGTCATTATTTATTGAAATGCTTCTTTCGCTTTTGACAGCAGAAGTTGGGGGAATGAAATGTGGGAGGGATTGGAGATTCAAAAGTAATTTCGTTTTTTTTTGATTTATTAAAACTGAGAACATTTATTCAAATTATGAAAGTGACAGTGCGCATAGAATACCAGTTTTCACTTTTGATTTCTCACTAGAGTAAAGCATGAAGTTTTTTATTTTGTTGAAAGGAAGAATTTTTTTATTTAAGGGTTTTGAAGCGACATGTCTATTTACACTTTCTAGTGTAGAACTTCTGTTTTCTAAAAATGACATTAACTCTGCGAATTGAGGGTATTCTGTTTTCTTGATAGAATATTCAAATTATTTTCGTGTTTCCTTATCTACTTTTTGTAATATGATATTGATAAGGATTGCATCTGAAAGATTGTTTTGTTCGTATTCTAATATCTTTAAAGCACTTAAATTTTTATTTACACAATCAATAAACGATCTCAATTCTTTTGAGGATTCGTGATGGATTTTTTCATAGTTTATTATAGCGGACAAATGAGTGTCTATAAGTAAATGAGGATTTTCAAATCTATCAGTTAGTGCTGTAAATAATGAATCATCAGCACTTTCTAACTGTTTTGCTTCGTTTTCAGTCAATGCTCGCAATAAGAGTTTCTGTGCGTCATTAAGTTGCTAATTGTTTATAATTAAATTTGTAAATTGTAATTTAAAAATTAACATTCTTCATATTTACCATTAAATATGGGTAATGGGATTTCCGGCAATTTAATGTTATTAAAATTTCCAAGTTCAATACTTCCAGTATCAGAATGCAAATTTATTTCAGATACTTTGAGATTTTAAGTAATATATTAAGACTTACCTCAATTTTTTTACTCTACTTTCGAGTTTAACCAGTTCATTTTCGATGTCAAGTAAGTCCTTAATATCCGGGATATCATAATATTTATCTCGTATTTCGGATATTTTTGTTTGAAGATCCGGTAATTTTCGAAGCTTTATTTCGATCTCGGTACTCTTAATTACTTTCCTCCATGTTGACCTGTACAAATTTTTCAAGTTTTGTAATGGCACCTTTCGATCAATTTAATCTATCCATGATATGATAATAATCATCTATATATTTAATCTATCAATTTAATTATTTAGCAGATATTCGGCTGCGTTGACAACGGACCAACAAATGTATGTGTTTGTGTATACTGTGTGTGAGTTTACTATAGATTACAAACTATAGTTTCCTTTTCATATATTTTAATCACAGCACACAAACGTAACAAATACAGAACACTGACGTACACATAGAAGAAAATGTGGTAACATTGGGGTGATAAACCTGCTAATTAAATAATCTAGTTCAAAGTCATTATGGGGAATATACCCGCTGCAAAACAACATAAGAATAATTGAGGATAAAACCCGCTAATACAAAATGTGCCTTTATGGCAGCTGGAGAAACAACCAACTGAGATGGGTCACATGACTGCAAAACTGCAGAGCTCGTTTGGCATGTGCACAAGGTCCGAAGAATGTATTTATTTAATAAACTTAACTTTTAAACATAACTTTAGTCTTTTTCTTTTTACATTGATGCACATATTTATTTGCATACATTTTAGCATGGATTTTAACTGTGCTCTTTTACCTTTTTAGCTCATACACTTTTTAACTTAGTCTATTTGGTGTTCAGTCTTTGAAAGCAATCGTGTTTCTAATTTGCATTTTAGGGAACTCTGCAAAATTATTTTTAGTCTAGCTTTTACTTGCATAATTGCTGGACATCAATATGACATTACTCTCTTATAAAGATACTCTACAGAACAGCAGTGCATTTATATAGTGGGAATTTTGGACATAATGCAAAGCTGAAACAAACAAAATCCCACGGTGTTATGATTAGAATACATTGCTATACTGATTAACATTAAAGGAGAAGAAAACAGAATTTAAATTTAATTTATGCATTAAAAGTGCAATTTTAACATCCAATTTGCCGAACTCAATAAAAAATTAGGTATTGGTTCTACCGAACCGGTATGAATCAGCTGAATCCCACCACAGTATGAACAATCATTGCACTTATAATTTAATTATAGTTTTTTTCATTTGTCTTTTCTGAGAAAGGTAGTCAAAAATTTTTGTTGTGAAAATTTCATTTAAACTTGTATTCAGGTTTTTGTTAATTTAATCAATAAATGCAAATTTTGTTTATTTGTCCAAAATGTTTTTACCTTTAAAAATATTTTTATTATAAATTTTATTAGTTCTATTAAGAATGTTACTTATTAAAAATCATCTTATTTCTGCAGAATTTCACCTACTGGCAAATGTATGGCTATAAGATTATATCTTGCTAATGAAAGTGGATATTACTTGGATATGAGCTTATACAAAGAAGTCACAGATCCCTACACAGGTTTAACAAAGTTTGAAGCTTGGGGTCACAAACAGGGTCCATTGCATGATTTGCCAATATCAACACCTTATATGACAAAAGATTATTTGCAGTTAAAGAGATTTCAAGCCCAGTCTAATGGAACAACTTATGTGTATGATTTTCCTGATATGTTTAGTCAGGTACATTCAGTTGTTTACACAGATTCCTATTTTTTATCATAATGTTTTGTTTCTTTATTTTTCTTAACTTCTTTTCTATTTCTAGTCTTTGAACCGTTTATGGGAAGAGTACATTCTTGGTCGTCCAGAAGTTGAAATTCCTTCTCAGGTATTAAAATACACAGAGCTAGTTTTAGATGCTAATAGAAATCTTGTTGAAAGAAAAAGATTACCTGGAGAAAATGATGTATGTATACTTAGTCTTATGACTGAAATTTCTCATTTTTTAAATTATCTTCTTTTAATGCTACTACCAAATAATTGAAGGATGCTTTTATTTAGTGATATGTTTCATTTATTTATCCCTTAATTTGATTTGTTTTATAACACAGAAATACATCAACATAACTTTTGGTAGAAATTTTTGATAAGTAGAAAGCTATACATGCAAAGACTTGTACAGGAAAATAAAAAAAGAAGTTAAATGTATTGCAAATGCTTAAGGTGGGAAAATACAGATGTTAGTTTAAATGAAACTAAATTATGATGATATGAAGTAATGTTGTCATAATTAATTTCTATTTTGAAACAGTACATAACTAAGTCTTTCCTAAAAAATATATATTACACATTTTAAACTCTGATTCACATAGCCTATTAAGATAAATAGTAAACATAATTCTTGCCCTTGATCTCTGGTTTTAGGAAAAGGATATGGTACTAAAAGATGTAAAAAGAAGCCCTTCTTCCCAGTATCTTAATATATATTGAGAAAAGCTGGTTCTGTGTCTTATTTTGGAAGCTGTAATTTCCATAACCCGGGATGGGTTTGTTTAAAGGTAGATTAGATAAGAATAAATAACCTTTAATTTAATCTATTGAGGTGCTTATGTCCTGAGCTTAATGTTCTAAAAAGTAAGTTAATTGTGAAGCTGACCTTCCAAAAAAATACACTAGTAATAGCAGATCAGTTTTTAGAGAGTAGAGTTTAAATAACACTGAAAATCAAACAAGTAGCATTACTGTAATGCAGTGACAGTTTTACTAAAACTACAGATTTATGCATATCTGGTTATTTATAGTGCAAGGTTCATGGAATATTTTTAAGAATCCCTCTTGAAATAAGTTTACTTTTGAAACGTCTCTTTTTAAAATTTTGGGTTAGGTTATGAAAATCCCACCATATTTCTTTTTTCCTAGCATGGACCCTGTAGTGTCCAGCTGAAACAAGTTTTTCAGGCCAAAGTTAAATTTTGGTTCCTTTTTTAATTTCAGATGAAAGTGGAGCACCCATAAAAACAAAGTTAAAGAGATATGTATATTATTATACATATGTGTCTGTATTTGAGTATGCAGTGATACCTGTGTTAATGAATGCTTTGGCTAATGAATATTTCTTTTGTTGCTTTTTAGACTTGACTAATGAAAATACATTTGAACAGCTAACAAATGTTTTATTGGACGCACGTCCTAACATAATGCAGCTGAATTTCTGGGGGGCGAGTGAATTTCACTTTAATTATCAAAGATTTTGGATAACAAATGTAATTCCACAGAGAATTATCTTTGTTAATCAGGGTATGACTGTACATATCTTCACTTACTTACTAACACACATATGCAACTGCAAGTTTGCATGTTTTTTTTAACACTTTCCAACATATTTAAAAAGTGTTTGACTTTGGCTTGTCTTTTCATGGTCTAACTCGCATAAATATACTTGGATTACCATGAGCTTGGTATATGTTATTCAAGTTTACCATAGGACATTTCCTATTGAAAGTGGAATGAATGTGAAAATTTAACAATATAGATGAATTTGCATTGCACACAGTTTCAAAATGTTTAACATTTAATATTCAAAGTAACTGTAAAAACCTATGAAAAAAATTATTTTTAGTAGAGTATTAGTGTATAATGCTCTTAGGAGGAAAAAATTCTATAACCATTTAACAACTTATAGTTATTATGGCAACTGGAAAAGAAATATATAAATGAATATATTCAGTATGTTATCCATGATTACACTAATTTTAAGGTAGTGAGTTCTCGATTATACATGACTGAAGACTATAAAACTGTGCGTAATGGAAAATGAGACATAAATGAAATAATGTACAACACATAATTTTTCTTCAAAGTAAAATACAATATATTGTGTTTTCTTAATATTTGTATTAAGCTAAATTATTCTTAAATATTAGGATTTAGTTAATAAATTTAATTAGGCTGAAATCCAAATTTGCTAATTTCTGATGCATTCATTGAAATCATTTTAATCTGTAAATGCACAAAACTAATTGATATTCATATTCTAAGGAATTGACAAGTGTTTTTCATTTTACTGTAGAAAAAACTATCAGAAAATACCATTAATCCTTTCAGATCTGTTTTTAATTTGTGGAAAAATTATATTTTAGTTTAAAAATTAAAAGTAGCTATCCAAATGACAAAAAATAAGGCTTATGGAAATCTAACATATGTCAGTAGTTATTTTGCATACAATTAATATGGCAATAGGCTGTGGAAGAAATTTTGAAGAGATTTGGAAAATGTGTATTGGTTTTGAATAGCCCATTTCGCTCAATAGTACCCCTCTCACCCCCTCTTTTTTCACAAAGTTAGGTTTCACCTTCCGATATTTTACCAGTGTGCAACTTTGGTGAACTTCTTAATATCTGTGAATTGGATTTAATGTTTGAAACTTTTTATATCATTTTACACCTATTTTAGTAATTAATAAATTATGAATCATTTTGAATGTTTCATATTTTGATTTGAAAAATGTTATATTACAACAAGATTAAATAGATGTAACAATGTTGCATTATTCTGATTCTGACAAGTAGACCTATTTTAAAATTTAAAGAATAAAACACATTTTTGAAATGTGTCTCAGCAACTGTATATAGAGATTTAAGTGAACTTTTTTTGTATTATTACTAAATGCTGAAACATAAATTAAGTGATAATAAATGTAAAGACATATGTTATCATTACTACATGCAGATAATAATAAAAGTAATTATAAAGATTTAAGGTGATACTTGGCATTTATCTTTCATTTACAGGGACACACAACAGAATTCCATTATATTAAGGCCTATGGGGTAAAAGACTTTTATCGTGTATTTTAAAAATGTTACACTGTTTCAAACATAATAAAATTGATGTGCTTTGCTGAGGTGTACTACAAGATGCTTACTGTAGAATATGGAGTGCATAACAGTTATTTATTCATTTACAAGAATACATAAACATGATTCGGTTACAGTACTGTCTATGAGTGATAATCACTGAAAGTGCATTTTCAGATTCGGTATGATTTTAAAGTTTAACCAAATTTTAGTATATTACATGGTGTATATAAATTCTACATCTCATGATACAGGGATGCACAAAAAAAATCATAAGCATTACCATGTATGGGCATGAATTGCTTAGAGGTGTTAGATCTAAGCATTGTTTTCAAATTCCTTATGTTACGTTGTTATAAAAAGCTGCATATAATGCATATTAATGAGCGGCGCATCATGATATTAAAATTTAGAACACTTTTATTATGGGAAAAAAAAAATATTTCAAATCAACTAAACTCATTTGTATCAACTTTTGTTTATCTTTTCTCTCTAGAGTACAATTTTAGTTATTCTTGATCTGTTTTAACCTTACATATGTTAGTTTTAACATTTATTATTAAAAACAATGAACAATTACCATTCTTACTAAAGGTCTGGTTATCATCAACAGTGTTTAAATAGCTGAACATGTACTTCAGTACAAACACCAGATCTGTTCTTCTATGACCCCTGTTCCCACAAAAATCAACTACAGTTTTTGTATGTCTGAAAAATTTGACTGTTTTTACACAAAAACCGAATTTTTGAGAGAACTCAAAATTTTGAAACAAAAACAAATTTTCGGTCAGGCACCAGTAATTTATTTTTTGACTTTTTATGCAATTAAAATATTATATGACTTAGTTCTATGTCCATTTCTTCTACTTTTAGAGTCTGCTCATTTTAAACAACTTGAACAAAATTCATTACATGCTATAAATTTATTACTTTTAGATTGGAATGGTGGCATGGAAGATGACTTTTTTCACGCCTGAATATCCCCAAGGACGTGATGCAATTGTTATATGTAATGATATCACTCATCTAATAGGAACATTTGCTCCTCCAGAGGATATTTTATTTTTGGTAAGAGATTTTGCTTTTGTGTTAAATATTGAACTTGATAAATACTAATGTCCCCAATAATAGAAAAATAAATGGTTTACTTTTAGAAAATTTAATATACAGTCACCTCTCACTTATATGTGTTTGAAGGGATTGATTTAAAATCGCACATAACTTTGAGCCATTCATAACTGAGAGGATATGTTGTATGTAGTAATTCTTCATACACATTATTATACACAATAAGAATTATGATTAATAATATTTTATAAAATAAAAGGGGTGTAATATTAGTATAGTGTACTTAAAAAAGAAAATTCTTGCACTTTCACTATAAAATTTAGTTTAAAACAATACAATAAATGTAAAATTTCATTTTACATAGAAAAAGATATACTTACATAAAGAAAAATGCCAATTAGTCATCTTTTAAGAAGTCATCATTGCTAGCTTGTTTTTCCTTAGGTCGCGTTTGTACGACAACCTTTTCTAATGCATTAAAGTGTGTCATTGTATTTGATGCTACATCAGTATTTTGAAGGTAAAATCTCAAAGTGTCCAGGGTTCCTAAAGCAGTAGCATAAGATGAGACAATTACAGTATCAGTTTCATCATTATCATCATCTTCTCTTCAATGTCTCTTATTACCATTGATGTTAAGTTTTCATCAACATTGACGAAATCTTGAAAATAAAGAGGATCTTGGATTATGCTGTTCCATTCTTCTTAGTCTTTGTTAAAATCATTGCTGTTGTTTTCATTTTCCTATAATGGAATAACTTCAGCATCATTTGAATGAACAAAACCCGTTTTTCTAAAGCAGTTAGAAATTGTTGTGGGTGTTACATTATTCCAAGAGGAAACCAACATATGCGTAGCATCTAGAATCCAAATTTTCTTTCTTCTTTTTTTTGCTCTAGTGATATAAACATTCTTTGCACCAAATCTTTCCTATACTGCACTTTAATTGTCCTTATTATACCAAGATCTAGTGGCTGGAGTCTGCTAGTACAATTTGCGTGGGAAAATATTGTTAACATCACAAAAGTAATGTTAACGGGGTTGATAAATTTAGGTATAGTGCTAACTGCATGTGGAAAAGTAAGGCTGATTTTGTAAACTTCAAAGTAATTTAAAGTGATTTAAATTACTGTACGTGGTGGATGCAAGGAAGAAACCAGTTTAAAACAAACACATTTATTAATGACTTAAATAATAAGAAGCATAAATTAAATAAACTTTGGAATATAACATATTAAGCAAGAACATAAGCTTTAAATTATAAATGGCACAAGACTTAATAAAGTAAACAACTTAGTAAAATGATATATACCTTTTAAATAAATGGTGGATGCAAGGAAGAAACCAGTTTAAAACAAACACATTTATTAATGACTTAAATAATAAGAAGCATAAATTAAATAAACTTTGGAATATAACATATTAAGCAAGAACATAAGCTTTAAATTATAAATGGCACAAGACTTAATAAAGTAAACAACTTAGTAAAATGATATATACCTTTTAAATAAATATTAGGCGGCTCAGCCCCCTACTCGCTGACGCTCGTCATCCCCCCGTGAATTGCAAAGCAATTCACATTGAGACCGCTACGCGATCCCAGGTCACTTCGCTCACTCGCCCTCGCCTCTTTTTATTTTTCTAGTAATTCTAGCCAGAATAAGTACTACAATAAATCATTTGAACATATGAAATTGGCAATTTTTTTAATGTAAAAAAGTAATTGAAAACTCCGTTGAAAACACAACTAAAAATGCATTTAGTTGATGCTACTAAAGGGCATATAAATCATTTAAATACTATGAAAAAAGGATCTTGGAAACATGATTAGTTTAAAACTTATTGCACCTATAATATTGTACAGCACGGCTTAAATTCATTTAAAAAAAAAAAAAAAAACTATGTGGTAGGAAGATAGTTTATTATCAATAATTGTTTAAATTTCGTTCGACATTTTATTATTCTAATTGATTATAGATTTCGGAAACAGAAATTATTTTTACTTCAATAAAACAGCAGCTGATGGCAGCAGGGGCATTCTAGAAAGTTTATATTTTATTATCTCCGATTTTTTGTGCGAGTGAAATTCGTAAATAAATTCTAAATAAGAGTTGAGAATTAATTTGAAATTAACAATATTACTCATAATTAAAATGAGGAATCATCTCAGATGCTTTGGATTGCGTTCATATTATTTTATTTTTAATAATTGCTAACTTGAGTTTCACTGCTCTGACACTGACTGCCATTTTGGAGGCGGAGCTAAAACAATCTTGTCTGTTCATTGGTCTGAGCTCTGGAAACTACGGTTGTTGCCAACGATAAGGTAGAAATTCAGCCCTATTTCCGCACCACATAAGACAAATATATATATATATAGATATTTTATCTTTGGATGCACAGGAGCTATTTGTAGGTGGCTTTAAAAATGATTTAGACTTCATTAAAAATATATCATGTAACAAATGTTACGATATTTTACTAAAGCATTAAGTAAAGGAAGCACTATCGATGAGTAAAAACATCGTTTCAACTTTAACTAGAATTCCTGAAGTCATCATGCCAAAATAAACAGTTAATCACCTTGCCCTTACTTGATGTGCGAAGGGGATGATATCTTCAATGACACTAGATAAGATTAGATTGATTGGCGAAACAAACTCTGAACTGCTTGAAGTAATGTATGCGTTGTTCGAGTGTAATAGGTATAAATGATGTTTGAAAACTGTAAACAAAGTAAGATGAACTGAACTTAAGGAGATGAAAGTGATAAATAAAATAAATAAAGACAGATGAAAGAGAATGGAGAAATGATAAAATTTAGAAATTAAGGAGAGGTAAGTAAACTGTAATATAATGTATTTAAATAAAGATAAAGGTTATATTATCAATGTAAAAGTATTTTATGTATGTGTGCAGTGATGAGACCAGGTGTATATGTAATTTTAACAAATATAGCTTGTGTATGTATCAGCAATGGGAGATCTGAAGGATGGACTGATCCATAAATAGCAGAACTTTTTTTTTCTTAGCCATCTTCATGTCAAATTCCTTCAAAAAGTCTAAAAAATTTTCTATGTCATTCAGGCTTTGGTGCTACTTGCATAAGAACATGTCAATTTCTTTGCATTTTTTAAACACTGTGGCTTCTTGGATTTACCAATCACTATTGGTGGTAACTTTTCTGATCCATCCACAATGAAACATAAAAACAGTCACTTTTTCTTTGCTGTGTTTGCCACCATGACATGTTTCTCCCTTAAAATGCAGTGTTTGTTTGGCAAAAGACGATAAAATAAACCTGTATCATCACAGTTAAAAATGTTAACTTCAAAGTTTGGAATTAAATTTGGAAGATTTGCAATCCATTCATTAGCAGTTGAATCTAATACAGCTGTGCTTTCGTCACTCAGACAATAATTTGTTAATGTGTCTTTTCTTAAGTTTTTCTAGCCATCCTCAAGAAGCTGAAAAATTTTCGATTCCCATTTTTGATGACAAAGTCAGTGCCTTTTCTTTGAATAACTCACCACTATCGGTAAATTAGAAGCTCTCATTTTTCTGAATCGCTGAATTAAATAGTGGTTTCTAAAATCTAAAATTTTCCATTCCAAATTCTTGATAGTTTCTTCGTTTGTTGCATAAGTGAGAGGTGACCGTATATGTTTATTTTTAGTTGTTGGTTTATCCATGTGGTTAGGATAACAATTTTTTCTTGGTGATTTAGCATTTTTTTGAAGCAAGTTTTCAAGTTAATAAAATGATTTTTACTTAATTGTTTGTGTAGTTCATATTAATTATTTTCTTTTTGTAGAAAGCATCACAAAAAGCCCGTGAACTTGGTATTCCTCGCTTATACATTTCTGCAAACAGTGGTGCTCGCATTGGTTTAGCCGAAGAAATCAAGCACATTTTTAACATTGCATGGATAGATCCCGAAAATCCTGATAAGGCAAGTAATCATGACACTTAATTTTTCTTTCAAGCTATGTAGTATTTAATATTTTGTGCAATATAAATTATGTAATTCTATTCAAATGAAGTGCTGCTGACTAGCTATTTAATACTATTTTCTTTTTCATTTGTTAGGGTTATAAATATTTGTATCTGACTCCTGAAAATTATAAAAAAGTAAGTGCTATGAATTCTATTCATGCTACTCTTATTGAAGATGAAGGGGAATCAAGGTACAAGATAACAGATGTCATTGGTACTTCGAATTTTTTCCATTATATCTTATTTTTTTAAATCAGTACATGTATTGGTACAGATTTATTTAACGTTTATTACTTGGACTTTCAATACCAGATATAACTTTAGTATTGTCTAAAATTACATAAATGTATAAGTATCATTGAAAGTTATATTTATTTAATTTTTAGTTAGTTTTAATAAGAAAATCTTAATTTGTCAAGCAATTTCTTTTTGTATTAGCAATATATAAAGTCAAGTTTTGCCATGCTAATAGGCACATGTATTTTAAAGGTAGTCTGTATTGCATCAATATCGTAACCTTACCTAATATGAAAGATAAATAAAAACTAACAACTCAATAGCAATAATACTTGTTTCTCTTATGCTAAGATGAAAATTAGTAAATGGTGTGTAACTTAAATAAAATTTATTTACAGAATGATATAAAAAAAAAGGAAGAAAAAGCTTAAAAAATCCCACAAAAATAAATAAATAAATAAATAAATAAATTTCTTATTGCAAAATAGAAATCTAAAAGTCAGCTTCCAAAATTTAAAAAATAAAATAAAGTAATTTTGATGCTATAACTTGAAACATGGGAGGCTATGTTTTATCTACATAAGTTTAATATCACTATATATATATACAGTGGCGGCTCGTGCCCTATTTCACAGGTGGGGCACCTATATGATAAGTGTGACAGTGTAGTAGATATCAGTAAACTGGAGTCATATATACTATATTTTTTACTATAATGCAAATAGTACTGTGTGTACCGAAAACAAGATTTGCACAACAATAAAGCAACTAAATTTTGAAAAAAGAAAAAAAAATACACTTTGCATTTTATTAAAATTATTGCGGGTGTTTATTTTACGTATTATATAATTGAAAAAATCTAGATACCGACATTTCTCATACTGTGAAAATTTATAAAGTTTTGATGATTTTGAAAATATAGAAAAAGAAATTGAAGTTTGAGATGAGATCTTCAGTCATGCAGTAAAGTTGTCACTGCCACACTTAATAAAACACAATTTGTTTTTTACTTCTTAGAATTATTACTGCTAATATGCCACTATATAACTTACCAAAGATGGATATTACTCATGTTTAACGTAAAGCTATTATTCCAACAAAACAACTATTCTTAATAGATGTTTAATTAAAGTATTATTTTATTTTAAGGTTTAAAATCTAAATCAACATTACTATTTTTTCCTGTGTCTGCCGCCCTCTCAAGTAAAACGTGCACCCTAATTTTTAATACATTTCGGGAGAAAATTTAAAAAAAAAAAATAAGAGAAAACATTTAAAATTTATTCTGTTAAAATGTAAAAGTCATTTTTAAAGTTACAGAATAGTCACAAATAATTCCTTCATTGTTGCGGAAATTTAAATGTGAAATGACCAATATAATCCTCCATCCGATTGGGTAAAATGATTTAACCCGAATCCGACAGGACCAGCGGATGGGGTTGAGTAGGGCTGACGCTATTTTTTGTTGTGGATAGCGTTGTCTTTAAATGTTTCGGGTACGGGTCGGTTTTGGGTTAGGTTTTGAAGCTTTCGGGTCAGGTTCGGATTGACCCAATTTTTCAAAAGAAAATCCTGAATATTTTTCAACTGAACAAAACTAAATAGTTGAATATTAACGAGTGAACGAAAAAATGTGTTCATTTTCATATAAAAAAAAATATCAAATTGAGAAGATATATAATTGTACACTATTTTTCTATAATCAAATTAAAATAGGATTTTTTAAATTTTTTTTCTTGTTCTGGTTTGAATAATTTGTTTTCGGGCCGGGTTCACGTTGAAGTGAACTGGTCTCGGGTTGACTAAATTTTATTTGTCGTATTTCGAAAAGACTAAGCAGAATTTTCAGTTTCGGTTCGGCACAACGCGATCCGTTCAGAATTTTAAAGGCCAATGGTAATTTTTACAGATACCAATTAAGATGTCAAATCCAAAATCTTCATGTATAAACTAAATTTCGATTGTTTAAAGTAAATTTTAGAGGGAAAAAATCACGCAACACACGTAAGAAAATTACTGAAAAATAAGTTTATCTTTGATTAATTAAAAATTATTAATTACCACAAACATTATTTATTTTTATTTAAAACACAGATTAAATGTAATGTATATAGTAATTCAATTATTTATATCCATTTATTATTTTCATATAAAAAAAAATATCAAATTGAGAAGATATATAATTGTACACTATTTTTCTATAATCAAATTAAAATAGGATTTTTTAAATTTTTTTTCTTGTTCGGGTTTGAATAATTTGTTTTCGGGCCGGGTTCACGTTGAAGTGAACTGGTCTCGGGTTGACTAAATTTTATTTGTCGTATTTCGAAAAGACTAAGCAGAATTTTCAGTTTCGGTTCGGCACAACGCGATCCGTTCAGAATTTTAAAGGCCAATGGTAATTTTTACAGATACCAATTAAGATGTCAAATCCAAAATCTTCATGTATAAACTAAATTTCGATTGTTTAAAGTAAATTTTAGAGGGAAAAAATCACGCAACACACGTAAGAAAATTACTGAAAAATAAGTTTATCTTTGATTAATTAAAAATTATTAATTACCACAAACATTATTTATTTTTATTTAAAACACAGATTAAATGTAATGTATATAGTAATTCAATTATTTATATCCATTTATTCTGTCGATTTTGGCAATAATTATTTTGTAAATGAAAGAGTCTTAACAGATTCTATATAAATTAAAAATATGTAGTTTTAAACTCATATATCCAATTGCACTGCTATATTATTTAACATCAAGTTAACAATTAGATGACAAAAGATTTTCTGGCTGAAACTTGTCTATAAAACCTAGTTAAATTACAAAATAAAAACATTCATCATTGAAGAAAAATACCAACTACATAAACTCAAAAATATAATTAAAAAATACTTTTATTATTATTCAAAAAGTATTAAATGCACCATAAATAAATGTAGAATTTTTTATTGGTATTGAAAAAAAAAAAATCTGATAATTAAAAAAAAATGACTGATTCCCATCAGTAAAAGTCGCCAATTATGTCGATAATTCTTAAACGCTGATATCTTCCGAAACAAACATAGTCTTTTTCTATATGGGGCCAGACAGATTTTGCCCCAAAAGTGTCCTATTCAAGCTGTTCCTTCACGCTGTTTGGCGATAAATACGAGGAAGACGCAAAGATGCGCGGTTGTGCAAAATGCCATAGAGCTCTATCGTGAGACGGGCACAGCTTTCTGGGGCCCTCCTGAATACTATTAGAACAGTGAGCGGTCAGTTGTCAAAAGGGTGATTTACGACATCCGGTGGAAGGGAATGATAACGTTCTTCGGGGATGGAAGCGAGCGAGCGAGAGAAAATTTTGGACTGGGCTGGAAAAGTCTGGAGTTGAAACTATCTGACATTGCTGATATTTTATTAAAAAATAATGTTAAATTTAAGAAAATTTAATAGCGAAGTATAGGTGGGGCCGTGCCCCAAGTGCCCTATATGACGGGCCGCCCCTGTATATATATATATATATATATATATATATATATATATATATATATATATTTTAATGCATATCCTACATTTTAGAAATTAGCTATATTATTTTTTTTTTATGGTTCTAAGGAACAAGAAAATGTTGATCAGAAGGAATATTTGCAATATATGTCTGTACAGTCAAATCCTATTTGAATGAACTCCACTGGACCATGAAAATTTGTTATAATGGACTTACATTTTATCCCTAAGGATTTTGGCTGGGAATCCTGAACATTTCATTACAATGCAATTTTTGTTCTGATGGATCAGAACTTGACTGAATATGTCACTATCCATAAATATGCCATTAACATGAACTTCTTTTTAACAACAGCTGTTCTAGTGTTCTATTATGTTTGATTTTTGAAACAGCTTTTCTTTCATATTTCTGAATGGTTAGGAACATGTTCCCATGTAAGTTTACTTAATGATATATTCTTAACTTATATTGTGGTGTTTCTTTAGAGCTATCCATAAATTATTCAGAATGTTTTCTCTTGCATTTTTTAATCATAATTCTACCCTTCATGGAGGCTGCCAATATTGAAAAATACTGCCAAGTTATGTAAACTGAAGAAATGTAATTTTTAAATAGTTGGCTTTAAAGTTTAATATAAAGACAGCTTAATGATAAGATTAGGTTGTCTGTGTGTGTAAAGAATTTTTTTTTTAAATGGTTTGATAAAAGTTTACTATTTCTTGCATACAATATAGATAGCTAAATCGGGGAAAATATAGTTCAAGTATCATAAAAAGTGTTCAGAATTCTTTCAGATATAAATTAAATACAGGAAATATCATATCAGATTATTAAATTATTTCTTTTGTTAATTTTATTTAGGGAAAGATGAAGGATTAGGTATGAAAAATCTGAGATGTGCTGGAACAATTGCTGGTGAATCTTCTCAAGCTTATAAAGATATAGTCACAATAAGCATGGTAATTTTTTTTGTGATATTTTAAATAGAAAATTTAAAACACTGAAAAAAAAAATCTAACACAAACCATAGATTTTAAACTTCCTCATCAACAATTGCTGTTTAGACTATTTTAACATCAAAGTGCAAGTTAAACTCTAGTCACTGAAAATCTTTATATTCAATAACTTTAAGTTACTTAAGTGAAATGTTAATTTTTAATCATGGTAATAGAATGTCTCAGGTAGGGGAACGTCGTGTTACAGTTTTGACCCCAAAATGAAGTTTGGTAATGCACAGTAATTCAAGTACTGGACAGATTGCAATCTATTCTCTGCATTGGAAATTAAAAGCGAACACTTTTAATTTTTGGTATTTCTGGTTTTTTAGCTGCATTTAAAAAGAAATGCTGCGATGTTTTTTAAAGAGTTTTTTAATAAAAAACAAACACGAAACATGAATTATTTTAAGAATTTGTAAAATATTTATGATAAATTTTACAAACTGCAAATAATATATTTTTTTTCAAATGTATTATTAAAAACGAACAAAAATTAATTCTTTATTCAAAACAAGCCTAGAACACAGTTAATTTTTTTCTTTTAAATTTTATTGTACTCGGATAATTTAAAGTAATTAAGATGATATCTAGATAAAAATCGTAGAACCGATTTATTTTTACTAATTAAAACAAATGCTGCAATGTTTTTATATGCAATTTATTATTAATATTTTAAAAAAAATACATGAAAACAAGAATTATTAGTTTAAGAATTTTTATAAATATTCATAAATCCTAAAAAATTTCACAAACTACAAATAACTAAAAAAAAATTTTTTTTTTCAGGTGTATGAGAAAAATATATCAATTCTTATTAAAGACAAATCCTGAAACATTTTTTTTTAAGTTTACTGTACTGAACAAAATATTTAAAGTAATTAATGATGGTATCTAGTTAAAAAATATAAAATTATGCATACTGTAAAAATAAAATGAGTAAGTGAAGTGATTCAATCTTTGCAAACTTGCCATGTTGCTAGGAACTCAAATTTGTCATGTATAATATTTGTAAAGCTTATATTTTAAATCTATTTTGACCTTGTATTGATTATAATTAATATTCTTTACTTTTAGAGTAAGATTAATAAATAAAATAATTTTATCTAAATATGTATTTATATACTGTGTAATATATACAATGTAATATACAAATAAAATTAACTTTACCTTTTAAACCAATACCCATGTATAATGTGAAGAATTTTGTACATTCAAGAAACTTCTTGTCAATCACTTCCTGTTTCATGAAAAGAAAGTAAATTTAATGCCATTTTTTTTTAAATCAAATTAACATATAAAAATTGACTTTTGCTGGTGCTGCCATCTGTTGCTTCAAAATAAAAATAACTCCAGATTTAAAAAGATTTAATTTAAAATAGTTCTCTCAAAATCTTTAAATAAAGCTTTTATTTCATGCGACTTCGGACAAAAATAACTCACTTTTTTTGTCATAGAAATATTTAGCAGATACAAGGGCTGATTTTATATACTTGTCTTAAATATTTCATTTAAAAGTTCCTGTTTAACATATTGCCAAAGTTTTGTTCTGATTTTTTTATGAAACTTTTTTATAGATTCTTAAACAAGACTATTAGAAAGAATTGAAAGGAGTTGTTTTATACCTTGTCTTACTCACTCATCAATTTTTTTTTCAAATTAAAATAAAAATTGGTTAAATATTAGATCAACATTATATACATAAGCTACATTGGGAGTAGAAAACAATGGTGGATTTCTTATATACAATTCTTTATTCAGTCCTTCGGCTTTCACATAGTCTGTGTCACATCCGTATACAAAACAGTTTCGAGCCATATTGAAATATAATGCAAAAATAATAATTTATAAAGGAAATAATAACGCACTCGTATAGCAAACAATGTTATTTTGATGCTGATGCGGTCACTTTGGTGTTAGGCTCAAGTTTGCTTGGGAGATGCCATAAAGGAAATTTCTCCTAATTTATTTATATCTCCCTGTTTTTAACTAAGACTTTTATTATAAAAAGTGTAATATTCTTCCTCTTTCATTATTGAAATTTTTGTAGGTTACTTGTCGGGCAATTGGCATTGGTGCTTATCTTGTAAGACTTGGACAAAGAGTTATTCAGATAGAAAACTCTCACATAATTTTAACCGGAGCAGGAGCATTGAACAAAGTAAGTGCATTTTAAATTAAAGCTATGAATTTACAATTACTTCTGATATTTATATTTCTTATATTTAGAACATTTATTAATTTTTTTCAAACCTCCTGTAGCTTTTAGGACGTGAAGTATACACTTCTAATAATCAACTTGGTGGTGTGCAAATCATGTATAATAATGGAGTTTCTCATGTTACTGCACCTGATGATCTTGAAGGAATTTATATTATGCTTAAGTGGCTGTCATATATGCCTAAGGTATAAATATTTTTAATTGAATTTTCACAACTTTTGTTTAAAAATTAATTTAAATTTTTAATGTAGAATGCATATTTTATCAGTACTTATTTCACAAAATTAAATTAAATTAAAATACAAATGTGAAATTTCAGAATTTTCTATAGGAACAAAAATTGTGGTGCTGTCTTTTGTTACATATGTAAAATATTACAATGTCGTTTATCAAGAGGGAAAAACAAATTCATTTTTATTTTAAATGAATTGGGAGGGAGGGGGGGGGATCAAAGATTTTTTGTGTCTAGAATCAAATGCAGCTTAATTACTTCAATATGAGCCATGTTGCATTTGATTAACTACAGATTTGTAGACAGTAGGTTTGTGCAACATCATAGGCAAAAAATGATAAAACTGTTCTAATTTGATCATTTTAAGATATTTAAGAAGGTGTTTAATGAAATATGGGAAAATGTTTGAGATTCTCATGTTTTTTTAGTTGTGTTACTTTACGGAAAAAGCACTTTATGATCAGTGCAATTCAGTGGCCAAAGAAATTGCTAAATATATTTAATAATCAGCCTTCAGAATCTGAAGAAATGGATAGAAAGGGAGGAGGAGGGGGGGGGGGTTAATGAATGCTACCATGATCAAAATACTGAATTCTTTATTAATTAAAACAAAAGAATCCTTAAGAATATATTAACCATTTATAAATCTTAATACTGTCTATAATGACAATCTCCTACAGGATATTTTCATTTTTCATGTCAGTAACAAAACAATAGTGATAACTTGTAGTACCACAAACATTCTCTAAGGTTCCTTACGTAGTTTGCATTACAAATGCACTGCATAGTGATTTTGGCTGAATACTAAATATTCGGCACACAGATAAACCAAATATCGAAATTTAGTCAGCTGAATACTTGTATATTTCAGAGTTTAAAGATTTTTTAAATTTTACCTCCTATTTAATACAAATTTGATGAACAGGACTTTTTCATAAGTAAACTTTACACACACAAAAAAAGAA
The DNA here is from genome assembly GCA_963931845.1 of Maratus michaelseni. Taxonomy (NCBI): domain Eukaryota; kingdom Metazoa; phylum Arthropoda; class Arachnida; order Araneae; family Salticidae; genus Maratus; species Maratus michaelseni. The sequence goes on from OZ007586.1 coordinate 341,340,095, forward strand.
AGAAAATAAAAATCTATGCTTTGATACTCATCAAACACTTGCTTTCAACGTAAATTTGATTTAATAAATATGAGTTACTTTAACTACATATATAGAAAACAAACCTCGACGTTTTGGTTAATCTTTATAACCATCATCAGGAGAAAAAAACCTTCATAAATATGAACAGCAAAAATTAAAGTGTGTTACATGATTGAGTCACAATATTCAATCTGCCAAGACGCTCAAATAACTGAAATTATAACGACATATTTAAAATACGCTTGGTGGCGCCCTCTATGAACCAGCAATGTAACTGGAACTAATGTTCAATGGAAATTAAAGGTCACTTTAAAATGCATTTCCATATGGCAGGAACCGAAAATGATGGGATATCGTTACAAATTTCTTGTTTTCTTAGTGAAATTTCTATAGATTCACGGATGTGGGCTTTAAAGGGATTGCTTTGTCTGGAAATAACTTTGACGTTGTTAAAATCAATAAACCTAACCTGTCCGTTAGCAAAAGTTCTTGATAAAGCAGTGGAAAATTTATTGTATTTCAAATCATTCTTGTGTTCTTTAATTCTCTCAACGATGCGACGTTTTGTCATACCAATATATGCAGAATTTGTACCATCTGTCAATTCAAATGGAATTTCATATACCCCAGATAAACAAGTGGCTGATAATGGGTCAATGCTTCTATTCAATAAATTAAACAACGTTTTGGAATTGGATGCTACCAGTTGTATATTATATTTCTTGAAAACTCTCTTTAATCTTTCAAACAGAATGAGGATATATGGAATTTTTCTGTAAATCTGACAAACTTTAGGAGAAGAAACTATTGTAACCCTGTATTTATCAATTAATTTGCGAACAATGTGCGGTTTATATCCATGTTTCATACCTACACTAATAATATAATTAAGTTCATCTGCTAAGAATTCTCCTGAACAAACCAAAAATGCCCGACGTACAAACTATCTAAAGGCTGCAATTTTGAAATTCCAAAGAGAGGCTGCGGTGACCGGGATAACACAATCTAATTTCATGGATTTCCGAAAAATTTTTCGTTTTAAACTATTGTTTTCTTTAAGGAGAAGAACATCAAGGAACGGAAGCGAATTATTATCCTCTAATTCCATCGTAAATTTAATATTACTGTCCATGTGGTTGATACTATCAAAAAATTCGATTAAAGGTTGTCTACCTTTATCCCAAACCACAAAAATGTCATCAACATAACGTAACCATAAGGTGGTTTGCTTTGAGTTTTGTTTTTTGGTGGTTTGCTTTTTGCTTTGCTTTGAGTTTTTATTTAAGAGAATAATCTTAAAACTTGTTTTCACAAACTCCATGGCTTCCTTTGTGAAGTGAAATAAATGAATAAAATTTCCTTATCCTAAAACAAACATTTTAAAATCGAAAAAAAAAAGGTCTTCCTAAAATCATAATAAATTTTATGAGCTAATTCCTTCTACCTTTTTCTCTAAACCAATTATAATTGACTGGAAGAAATTAGCTGGGAAATTTCACAGTCATACAGGTTTCATCTGTCAGTAAGGGAATAAAATGAAAAAACAAAATAGAAACAATTTATTCAAAGGATGCCAACTCAACAAAAATAATTTTCCTGCTCTTGTTGATTTAGAAAGGAAGTTTTTAAGTGCAACCACAAGCAGAGAGCAATTATTTTCAAAAATTAGAAATATACAGGGTGTTTCTAAAATAATGGATTTTTTTTAATAATATGCTCAGAACTCCCAAATGGTTCCTCCCCCCCCCCATCCCCCTAAAGTACCCTTTTTAGAAAAAGGTCCATTTTAGTTTGGACTTTTTATGCATTTTTATGCTTTTAATAAAAATGCATTTGCTTTTATGCATTTTTGTCTGCTTAGTTCACTATCAGTGACTGGAAAATAATTTTAAAAAATTTAGTAACGTGAAAAAATGCAAAAAACAGCTAAAAGTTCAAAAATAGCAAAGGACAAAATTAACTATATTGGACTAAAACATTGTAACCAGAATTCTTCCACAAATGTCAAAAAATCGCCACAGAACATGAAGAAATGTTAAAAACCGCATTGAAAATCTCTTAAAGAATTTCAAAGATCAGAGGACAAAATTTATTACATTAGGCTGAAAGTTTGAAGCTGAATTTATTTTACGAATGTCAAAAAATCGCCGCAGAATGCAAAAAACCTCAAAAATCATATATAAAAATTCATGAAAAATTCAAAAATTGCTATACAAATGGTGAATAATTTTTATTGAAAAGAGCATAACATTTATTAAACTGAGCTAAAAGATTGAAACCAGATTCCTTTTATAAATGTCCAAAAATCATTGCAAAATGTGAAAAAACTCTAAAAGTTTCATAAAAAATCATGAAATATTCAAAAATCATTGTACAAATTCCATATAAACTTTATTGAAAAGATGACAACATTTACTGTATTGTGCTAAAAAATTGAAACCGGATTGTTTTTTACTAATGTGGAAAAATTGTTGCAAAAATCATAGAAACTGATAAAAATCACAGCAGACAAAATTTGCTATAATGGGCATAAAACATTGTAACAGGAGTTCTTCCACAGATGTAAATCGTTGCCAGCATGAACAAAAATGCTAAAAATTCAAAAATCTCAGAGGGGGGGGGGGGGAATTCACTACATTAGGCTAAAAGTTTGAAACTGTGCAAATCTTTTACGAATGTCAAAAAATCTCTATGAAACATGAAAAAACTCTAAAAATTGCATAAAACAATTCCCAAAAAAATTCAAAATTGCAGTACAAATTCTGAATAAACTTTATAAAAAAGGACAAAATTTACTATGGTTGACTAAAAGATTGAAACCAGATTCATTTTACTAATGTGGAAAAATTGCTTCAAAATGTAAGAAAATGCTATAAATCGCATAAAAAAAAATCTTATCAAAAAATCCAGAAACTGTCTTCGAGTAATAGCTTTAGACATACAGGTACCTTCCTGTCAAATCTTGTAGCTCTATGCACAGCTGTCTCTTCAGCACACAGACAAACTTCTATCTTTATTATTTTAGATTCACATTTGTTTTTTATTTTGATGGAGTGTGCATCTATTAATTAAAATCTTAATTACAAAGTTTTTTTTACTTTAATATATTTTTATCAGCTGAAAGTATTGGAATCGTGAAAAGAATTTCCATTTTTTGATGGATTTGCACATTTTAAGTTGACCTGAATATGATTTGACAATTTTTTTAAAATGTCTGTCTCTATATGATAAAAATTTTGTAGTCGTGCTATCTCAAGAACTAATGCATGAAATTTCATCAAACATCATATTTATTTAGACCTTTTAGCATAAACAAGTGCTGATTAGGTTTTGACATCTATGGCCGAACACGTGGTGCTGCTATGCTATATTTTTTCTGATTTTCCTGATAACTATGTCTTGGCATCTACGGGATGAAATTTCATCAACTTCACATTCAGTTAACCCTTGACATAAATGCTGGGTCACACTTTTAACGATTTCCATGATAGCGGCATGTTTGGAATGGAATTTTACCAAGTTTATTATTTAAGATGATTATGAAAAACTGTTGATTCGATAATTGGTTTTGACCCCTCATGTTTTTTTTTATTTAAAAAAATCAAAATAATTGGATTTTTTAAAATTTAAATCTGATATTTTTTATTTAAATCAGATTTTTTTTATTTTGTTAAAAAATTCAAAATATAATTTTAAAATTACACATTTTAAAGTAAAATAACTTTTACTAAATCATTAAAATTAACAAGTAAAAAACCTCATTTAAATTTGAAATTTAAAAAAATAAACGCATTCACTTGGTTACTTTGAAATATTATAATCATATAAACAATTATATATATACGGTTTTTAAAATATGGGGCTATAGAAACAGATTTAATTTGAAAATGTGAATTCTCTTTTACTTTTGAAAACATGAAATAAATCAAACAAATTGTCTTGTGTTATATGAGCACTTACTTACAATAACTATAATTTAACAAATATCCTATTCTATATAAAATATACATAACCCCTTAAATTACCCATTTGATAAAATAACAATAATATGCATCCTTCATTAATATAAACTAAAACTTTTTGTTATAACCAAATTTCTTTATTAAAAATCTTAAAATATAAAAGATAATGCAAGCATTTTATTGAGAAAAAAGAAAACAGTTATGAATGAAATTTTAAACATTCTATTCTAGATTTGGATTATATACAATGTTCCTTTAAACATATCTATTCTGGATTTATATACAGTATTCTGGAATACTTACAATATTCATTTAATGAATTTGGAGCATATATTACATATACATAAAGGTGATCATGATTATATGTTATAAATTTCAATGGATCTGAAAAAAAAAATATTCTTTTGTTATTAAAATGTTTTTTAAAGAATCATCAATTTTCCAGCTTTGAGTTCCTAAGCGATTACAGAGTTTAGAGGGAATCAAAGTTGGATTTATTTGATTTAAAATTTCAAAAAATAATGTTTTTTTTTTAAGACTTAATCTTTAGTTGTTAATTAGCTTACATTTATAAGTAAATTGAAATTATACTTTTAAAAAATATAAAAGTATTTCAGACAATTTCCAACCATGAAATTATTATTTTTATTTTCCAAATCTTTCCATAAATAAACTATATAAATGGGTGGGTGGAAAAAGAATAATGTTCCAGCTGATGTAAATGTTGCGAGAACGCAAAAAAAAAAATTATGTTAAAAAAAGCTATCAGTTTTAGAGATGTTCACCATTATTCAATTGTACATCTAGTCTATAAGGGTTCATCCTATAAATTTCAAAGAAAAATACTTATTAGTTTAATTAAAAATATCTTATTTCATTTTTCAGATTTTTGGGGTGTTATCTTTTTTCCACTCACCCATTCATATTAGAATATTGAACAATCTGTTATTTACATGTGCACAAGGAAGTAATGAAATCTCTACATAAATATCAATAAAAATACTTTTCAATGATTTATTCTAACATTTTCCATATCTTTACAAAAAGTCTGTCTTTGTATTAAAAAAAATACATAAGATTTAGATATTTTATTAATAGATGCCTTTTTAATATGCATTAATCTTTTTAAATTTTTTTTCAACTGAGATTGTCTAAGTTTAAATTAAGATTTTTATTTTAAAGTGTGATATTTGATTTAAATATAATTAAAAAAGCATGAATTTTGAGTTCTCAGTTTCTCACTCCTTAAATTTACAATGTACTTTTATCAAAACATAATATTATTACAAAATACCTTGAGCTAAATTTGAAAAAAAAAATTTAGTTGATTCAAATCAATGATTTTTTTTAAATAATCAGTTTATTTTAATCATGATTTAAATCAACGAACACTGGTTTTGACCACTGAACAGGGGACGCTGCCATGCTGTGCTTTTTCTGATGAATATTACAGCTGATCTCAGTTTTTATTTTGTAGAAAAGAACCAAATTTTATGTTTGAGGTTAATAATTAACAGTATTTGTGTTAATCTAATTTTAATACTCAACAGGAGGCACTGTTAAGCTGTGCTTTTTTTTATTCCCTGATCATTGTTACTCAGTGTTAAATTCTGTGAAATGCACTATACAGGGCTGCCATTGGCGAGTATTTTTATGTTCTATTTGCACCACTATTTAAAAAAAATAAAATTTGTAGTATATTTATCTTTCACATGTTGTCAAAGTGTATCTAAAAAATTTTTGTTTTTAGAAAGTGGTGCAAGATAGAATTAAAAAATAGTCGCCAGGGGCAGCTCTGACTACACTTTGTAATTTTTAATGTGTAACTCCACTAACAATTGATAGATTTAATATTTTCTTAGATGCATTAATTTTACTGTTTATACTTTATTGTGAATCCCTTTTTTTGTTCTAAATATTAAGAGCCTACATCAGTCATGAGAAAAATTGCTCAAACTAATGTTAAGTCTATGGGAAGGTTCTTGTGTGATTTCTCTCTCTCATTTTAATATTTTTAAATGATTTTTTTTTTGCATAGGATAGCTGAGGTCGATCTCTAATGTTGTTAGTTTTTACTTTTTCGATTTTGGTTCCAGTTTTTTTATATAAGGGTACTTTCACTTTCAGAAACGGTTCAAACCGGTTCCAAAATTTAAAATGTCTGCTTATAAAAAAACTGCAAACCAAAATCAAAGAAGTAAAAATTAACAACGTTAGAGATCGACCTCAGCTATCCTATGCAAAAAAAATCATTTAAAAATATTAAAATACGAGCAAGAAATTGCGCAAGAACCTTCCCATAGACTTAACATTAGCTGGAGCGTTTTGCGTGACTGGCGTAGGCTCTTAATAAAGCAACAATTTTAATTAAAAATCCAGATTCTTTTAAGGAGAATTATCAAGGTGGATGCTAAATATTGAATACCTTCTATCTTCTTACAATAGGATATTTAACTGTGTTTAAATAAAGCCGTGCACATAGTTTATAAAGACTTTATAAAGATATCATTAAACAAACATTTTCTGGAGTAATTTTTAAAAATTTGCTTGCATATTTAGGAAAATTCGGTGCAGTTTTTTTAGACATGGTCCCTTTTTAGTCAACTCTTTTAACCCTTTATCTACCAACGTTACTTCTGAGTACCAGTTGCTTTGCTGTCCTATAGAAGTATTTGTACAATACTGACAAGACCTTTAAGGATCAATGCTTTAAATTACCTTGAACCTCACTAGATGGTTGCAGAAGCTTAATTATCAAAATAATTCTTTTTAAATATTTATATCAGCATCTGTTCATGCATTTGAGTCAGTCATATTGTGATCCTCTGCTTGCTTGAAATTATTTCAGATATATGCAAAAATACTGAAGGTAGTTGAATGATAATTTATTTCCATATTTATTATGGTCTTAGAGTTTGGTTTAGCATAGTCTTTTAGTTAAGTACTATTTATAATTTATTTATCAAACCAATTTTTGGTTGGTACTTATAAGTACCATCAGTTCTCATTAACCTGAAATGGCCCTTGTAAATTCACGCATAGCATATATAGAAATAATGAATCTATATCTCTTCTAGAGTATAAACATTGTAACACACAAAAGGTTTACTCGTCAAGTCCAAGGTAGAACTTAAACAAAGAAATAGGCCAAGATCAGTTGAAGAAGCTACAGCCTCTTCAACAGCATTGCCTTCAAAAAGAGAGAGAGAAAAAAAAAAGACTTTTCGGTTTCCAAAGATATTCACTTGCAAAATAGGGGAATGCCATTAGCCAACATTTGTATTGAATCGAGGCCACTGTGAACTTTACACACTTAGCAAACTACAATCAAAGCCTCATTCAAAATGCAGCACATGTATAGTTTTTCTGTGTGTATTTTTGGGAATATCATCAATGATAGATTTGTTTAAAATGTTCCTGTTATAATATATCATATATAACAATAAATATAACAATTTTCTAAATGCTTTAATTAATTTTCAAAGTCTGTATGTTTGTAAATGTTTAGTACTGATGGTACTTAAAAGTACCGTTTCATTCAATTAAGCATATTTAATGTAATTTTTGTAAAGTGGATATTTTTTTGGCATTTATCTTTTAGTTCACACTATATTAACATGAAATAAAATTTATATGCAATTAATTTTATTAATTCGTGATGCAATAGATAAAGAGTTAATATAAATCTCCCTTTTAAAATAAAAATGGCCTCCCTGAAGTCTCCCTTTTAAAATAAAAATGGCCTCCCTGAAGTCTCCCTTTTAAAATAAAAATGGCCTCCCTGAAGTCTCCCTTTTAAAATAAAAATGGCCTCCCTGAAGTCTCACTTTTTAAATAAAAATGCCTCCTAAAAGTCTCCCTTTTTAAATAAAAATGACCCCTTAAATCCCCTTTTTAAATAAAAATGGTCTCCTTTCTCCCTTTTTGGGAGCTAAAATTTGTTGGGAGCTTTATACACTTGAAGACAATTTCTGTGCTGGAAACCAGGTTGCACTTCATTTATTTAGTCAAAAAATACAGGGTGTCAGAATCAGATTTTTGTTTACTACTTTAACATAATGAAGATATTTTTGTTAAGGGTCATTTTCCCTATCATAATCGCTCACTCTCTGAAAATAGAATAAAAGAAAATACACAGTGCAGAATACTGTTTGAACAGTTTAGGTATTTCATGGGCTTCCCAGTTGATGGTAACTTTACATCCTGTCTAGGTGTAGCTGTAATTCTAAAACTTCATAAGGAAGAAGTCTAACTGTAGTCTAAACTACTTAAGAGTTAGTATAATTATAAATATACCCTGTTTTTTGCCTTCACAATTCCTAGTAATTATTCGTGATATTATATTTCTGATGTCTATAAATATTTTAAGATGAAGTTTCTAAATGTGAGAAAAGTATATATTGTGGAAGCCTTAATTTTACTGTGTGGTAAATATACAAAAGTAAATATACAAATTTAGATTAGAGTTTCTTTTTGTGAGTCAGGATTTTTACAGAATTTTCTTCAAATTCTGGGATTTTCTGCCATAAAAATACTATGGTATGCGTTATACATGTGACCCAATTTTTTCTTTATTTCCAATACAAAAAATAAAGGGTGTGCATTATACATAAGTAAATACAGTTACTTTCTAAAAGTTATTTGATATTTAAAATAAAAAATAAAGACAATGGATCAAAAATTTCTTTTTTAAAATTTCTTTTGGAAAAGGAGGGGTGGGAGGCACCAAAATGCATGCTTGCTTCAGGTGGGAAAAAAAAAATCCTTGTTTGTCTTGGTTTCTGTTGAATATTAGTAAATTTAACAAAGTTGTTTAGTATTAGTGTTTAGAAATTCTGTGACAGATGGAACCATACCCCTCCTCACCCCTTAGAAAAATGTCCTGGTTATGCCAGTGCTTTGTCAATCTTCATAAGTTAAATTTCTTATTTAATTGCAGTGTAAAGGTGCTGAATTACCTGTAATAGAATCTCTAGACCCTGTAGACAGAGATGTTGTTTTCACCCCAACTCGTCTTCCCTATGATCCCAGATATTTACTTGCTGGAAGGGAAAGTCCAAGTAAGAACTGTTTGAATTTTTCTTATTTGCAATGCATTTTTATTCTTCCTATTCCTTAAAAATTATGTGTTTTGTTAGATTTGCCTGGATTTTGGGAAGATGGTTTCTTTGATTATGGATCATTTATGGAGATAATGCAACTATGGGCTCAGACAGTTGTTTGTGGTCGTGGTCGTCTTGGAGGTATACCTGTAGGTGTAATAGCTGTTGAAACTAGGACTGTTGAAATTGACATTCCAGCAGATCCTGCAAATTTAGATTCAGAAGCTAAGGTAAGCTTTTGTTAATTACCTAAAATGATTTTTTGTTTATTTTAAAAAGATCTTTAACACACTTGTATTTAATAGCTATTTAGGCAACTAAATAAAAGCATCCATAAACAAACATTTGATTTCTTCTTTTAATATCAAACTAGCTTTCAGTTTTTTTTAATCAAAGTATCAAGAAAGTTCTTTAATTATAAAATTATTATGAAACAAAATAGAAATTAGAATTTCTTAAGAGATTTGTTTTAATTATATTTATTTGGTGCCTCCTCTTGTACCTGACTGCACTTCTTTTTTTATGAAGAAGACAAACCATGCTGTGTAATTTGTATGGAATATGCTTAGTGAATAACTTCAGATCTGAGTAAATTAAATTTTTATGTTCATTTTTATAAAAGTATTGCAACTAAAAGAATTTTGAGGTTTAAGGTGCATAATGAAATAAGACTAAATGAATATATTAGGTTACAGCAGGTGAGAAACTTTAAAGGTAGGGAGAAAGATTCAGCTTGTGAGTTCATCACCTATCTGATAGTTAACTCTAAATTTTTCTGGCCATGGCTAAATTTTGTGTCTTAAAGCTGTTAGTCAGTGAACTTCCTAATTCTCCTCGCTAATGTTAAACCTCTGGATGGGCATAGGATGCATTCGTATATTTAAAATACCTCTTCTGAAAATTAATATTTTTAGCATTTTTTCTGCATACTCTTCTTAAAGGTTCTCTTTTTTTCTTAGTTGTCAAAATATTTCTAAAATATATACAAATTTTTTTATTTTATGTGTTAAAATCTTAGTGAAACTAAGTAATATTTTAACACTTTACATAAAATTAAGTATATATTTTAGATATATTTTGGCAACTTAAAAAAAAAAAGACATCCTTTAAGAAGTGTAAACAGAAAAAAAGTTTAAAATATTAATTTTCTGAGGAAATATTTTAAATATGCGAATGCATCCTACCTATGCCCACATGTTTAACATTAGTGAGGGGATTTAGGGAGTTCACTGACCAACAGCCTTAAGGCAAATGCTCAGTCAGTTTTTATGTTCCACTGGCAGCCTAAAAGTATTGAATGTAGACATGGTCTTTTGCTTGATATTGATGCAAAGTATTGGTGTCTTTTCATAAACAGGTATTTATTAAGTGCATTTGTATGCAGATTTGACATAAAAGTGTTAGACTGGTACAATAAAGAGTAAGGTCATAAACAGTCTTCTTGATTATGTAACTTTAATTCTATTACATCTAATTAGATCTATGTATATTAGTGAAAGAAAGGAAAATGTCCATAGCCATGTATTACTACATTTCAGCATTTTTCATTTAATGAATTTAATTATGGACTGAAAAATATTAAATATATTTGTTAACCTTAGTGTAATAATTGACCTTCCTTGTTAACAGCTCTATTAATATTTTCAATACACTTTAGATAATATCTCAAGCAGGACAAGTGTGGTTTCCTGATTCTGCATATAAAACAGCTCAAGCTATTAATGACTTTAACAAAGAAGAATTACCTCTAATTATTTTTGCTAATTGGAGAGGGTTTTCTGGTGGCATGAAGGGTAAGTATCTTAAATATTATTTTTACTGCATGAATTTATATTGTCAATAAAATATCATAAAGCTTTATACTATAATTATGAGCTAATCCGTATGTATATTAGATATGTATGATCAAGTTCTGAAGTTTGGTGCCATGATTGTGGATGCATTGCGGACATATAACCAGCCAATTTTAGTTTATATTCCTCCGTATGCTGAGCTTAGAGGAGGTGCTTGGGTAGTAGTGGATGCTACTATCAATGAGAAACATATGGAGATGTATGCTGATGTCGATAGTAGGTAAGAAGAAATTTGTATTTTACAAAATAAAATTATATATATAAAGTAATTAAATTACTTTGTAACTTTCATATCTGTATTCATTAAATGAATATTTTATTTTGTTAAAATTAGCACTATTAACATTTCGTATGAAATACTTTAATTAGGCTTTTTGGCTTTTAATTTGCTTATATTTAAATTAACAATTGCGTTCTTTTGCATAATTATATAAGAAAATCACTTATCATTAAAGTAAAGATGGATTTGCTTAAAGTGACAAACAGTACTCATGAAAGTTTATAAATATCTTTTAATATACAAATCGACAAGTTTCGTAAGCTCAATTGGTAACATTTCCAAGATCAATAATTGTAAACTATTCTTACAAAAAATTTTCAAAATGAACTTGATAAACATAAACCATGAGACCACATGTATAATGAAAGCAGGTGCTTAAAAATTGTTACCTGTGAACGTGAAAATTGTTATTTTTCTTATTGCTTTTTTAATCTTTAAAGCATTGTGTGCCAAATTTTAGGTAACTTTAAGGAGACTGATTCATTGCATATGTTCTTGCTTTGCATATAGATTTCTATTGATTTATGGATGATGAATGGGAAATAAAATCTTGATGGACAAATTATTTTATTATTCTTAAAATCAATTTGTAAAGGCTCTATCATATGTAGTCTAGCCAAAGCTGTAGTTTTTTTGTCAGATTTGATATGTGCCATAGAGATCTGCACGGGCCGGGCCAAGGCCCGAAGCCCGTACTTGGCCCGGCCTGCAGGACGTGCTCGGGCCTATTTTTCTTTACGGCACTCAGGCCGGGCCTGGGCCATATTTTTTTCTAAAGGCTCGGCCGGGCCGGGCCGAGTGATTACTCTTTACGGGCCGGGCCTTACTTTTTTCCTGAAGAATAAGGCAGTGCCTTAAATTATTTTTTCCGTACAGAGCCGGGACTGGTTTCATTTTTCCTAGTCTTCACGCCTCAAAATTTTTAGTCCTGGTTTTGACCCGTATGAAAATCATTGTCTCGGCGTGCCTGGTCCGTTCGAAGGTCAGTAAAATAAGATCTGGCATAAAAATCTTTGCAAACATGCATACATTTTTAAATCACCATTATTTTATAATTAAACATTAAAATTTATTCTTTTTAAAGAATAGTAGATTTATACACTTATTAAAATATGGCTAAATTAAAATATAGTAAAACGTGTGAAAAAGAACCTGCTTATGACGGAATCCTGTCTTAAATTGAAAAATGTGTTGATCCATTAAAAATGAATATACTAATACGTAAGAAAAGAATATAATAATACATTTACACCTGATAAGAAGGCAAATTGTCTATAACTCATTTTTTTCTTCCCTATGCAATTCCATCTTAGAAGATTTTACTGTATAGCATTTTTCTGATTTTTAACACTTCAATAAATGGAATATGGATTAACAATATTGATGATAAATTAAACACATACATACAACAAATAGAGATTTATTAAAAAAATACACATTCCAGCTTGCGGCACCTCTATAAAAATGTAGATTATAAACATGAAAAAAAAAAGGCTAAGATAGAAATGTTTGGTTAGATCTCCTCCTACAAGGCAAATTTTTAACCAAATCGACGTAAAAATTATGTTTTGTAGAAATTTACTCGGGCCGAGATTTTAACTTTTTTCCGGGCCGGGCTTGGGCCGAGATTTTAACTTTTTTCCGGGCTGGGCCGGGCTCGGGCCGAACTTTTAATTTTTGTATCAGGCCGGGCCGGGCCAAATTTTTTTTTGTATGGGTCGGGCCGGGCCCGGGCCTGGAAATTTCGGCCCGTGCAGACCTCTAATGTGCCATATGTTCTAAGCACCTGCTTTCAGTATAATATGTGATCTTGTGATTTATGTTTATCAAGTTCATTTAAAAAATTTTTGGGAGAATAGTTTATTTATCATTATTGATCTTGAAAATGTTGTTGATTGAGCATACGAAACTTGTCTATCTATATATTAAAAGGTTATAAGACTGAGTACTGTTCGTCACTTTAACCTTCTCACCACTGTGAACTGATATATCCGTTCACTATGCTGTAGGTTTCACTGCAATAGGACCATTGTTTAAATTATTATAATTCTACAAATATAATGCAGTTTTAAAATTTCGAGCAATGATTATTATCCTCAAGGATCATACTCATATACGTAATTAAGTTTTTTATATGAAGTTTAAATATTAATCCTTTTTTAACATTTTTAAAGAAATTTCAGAGAAAACAGTATTACAAATTTGCCCTTTTGCTTGACGGTCAGGGGGTTAAGCAAATAAATCTTTACTTTACATTCTTTTGGTTACAGTTCTTTCATCTAATTTTTACATTGGGATCAACTTTTTTACTCCATTAAAAAAATATCAATTAGTTCAACGGTACTTTGTGATCTTCCAGCATACAACAATGTCAAAATTGTTTTTGAAGAGGTGTCAATCTTTTTTTCAGAAAATATGAGTTACTCATATTGAAATATACTCATTAAAAGGAAAATACATTCACCAATACCCATTTTATAAACAGTTTTTTTAAATGCTGGAAATAATTTTTAATTGAAATATTTCTAATTTTTAGAAATGAAAGATTGAAACTTCTAATTTGATTGCCCATTTAATTACAATTATGTGTAATTGTCTTGGATTCAGAAGTATTTCTGAAGCCCAAAATTTATCTCTGATAAAGGTTATAAATTTTAAATCTTAAGTATAAGAACATTTTTATTGCTTGGTTTAAAACTCCGAGGTATTTAAATCAATTTAGCCAGTTGTAACAGTTTATTACTGGAAATTGATTTTGCTTTGTAGGTAGATCTACTTTATACATTATGTAACAAATTATGTTGATTGTAAATTTTACCAAATAGCATTGTTTTCCAAATGAATGTAACAAAGTCCGAAAGAGATTTTAAATCAACCATGCTTATTTTTTACAAAATACATTTGACAAAATATATAAAAATGAGCCTGAATAAAATAACAGATCTAATTATGTAGAATATTTAATGCAAATTATTTTTGTGTTCTTGATTTTAACATTCATAAAAATATATATATTAATTAAAAACTAGGTTCTGTAGAACATTTAACTTTCAAGCTCACATTTTTTTTAGATTTGACAAATATTTTTTTTTTATTTCTTTTCGTCAGTTTAGAGAAAAACTAAGAATGAAATGAATAAAAAAGAAATCTTCATATGCTTGTATCGAGGAATGGTCTCCTGTCAGAATAAATTCCATTCCTTGAATAACTTGGAACAATTTTTTTTTTTTTTCTCCTCAAACAAAATTAGAAAAATCTAAGAAAACTATAAACTCATTAAAAAAACAAATCCATGTTTTTTTTTCATATTTTTTCTTTCTTTCTCTTTTGTTTTGGCTTTAATTCGTCTTTCTGAAAAGACCCAGAATTTCAAATATCTTTTCTTCAATAACCCCCCCCCCCCCCCCCCAAAAAAAAAAAAAAAAAAAAAAAAAAAAAAAAAAAAAAAAAAAACTTTGCATCTGACAACAGCTTTAAGCCTCGTTTTTTTTTTTTTTTTTCTCTCTCTTCTGCCTTATCTGCTCATGAAAAAACAATCTGGTTTCAATTGTAAAAATATATTTGAGGTAACCTTATTTGATTTTATCAAGCATGCTTTCTTTATTTCAAATTGATAACAAATAAAGAAATTTCTTTTTTCCATACTCCAAGAATATTTCACAATTTGCTTGTTGATTTCTTCAGGTTTCTAAGATATTGATGTAAAAAACTTTCAAATATAAAATTCAGTTCAATAATAAAAGTTTTGATTTTTTTTACAATCTCTTTATAGAGGTGGTATTTTGGAACCTGAGGGCACTGTAGAAATCAGATTTAGGAAAAAAGATCTCGTAAAAACTATGCATAGGATTGACCCTGTTTGCAAAGATATTTTAAATCAGTTATCATCACCTGAAATTACAGCTAGTCAAATTGCAAGTTTGGAAAAGCAATTGCATCAGAGAGAAAATGCTTTACTTTCTGTATATCATCAAGTTGCTTTAACTTTTTCTGATCTTCATGATACTCCAAGACACATGATGGATAAAGGAGCCATACAAGTGAGTTTTTATTTCATGCTTATATAGACATACTGATTTTTCTTTTTAAATATGCATTTCACAATACTTTCAGTATGTTATTGATAGAATATTAAATTCTTGAAACTATTGATGTTACTGTGAAAACTATTTTTTTTTAATTTTAAAACATTGCCACTTTTCTTATATGTATCAGAAAAATTCATAAGAAGTCATTTCTGTTTATCTAGATTAAGTATAATTTTGTATTCCTTTTATGAAACTTCTTTCATATACATTCTTATAAGTGTATTCTACTGTATATATTCATGATTATTCATCAGTGAATTCAGAACTTTCTTCCTCTGGGAAGTGATTTCAGAAAATGATATTGTGGTAGTTTTGAGAATGATTCCTCTCTAGGCCAACTCTTTCAATTCATATCGCAGGGGAAATTTATAAATTATTATAAATCAAGTTAGAGTAGGGGTAACCTGGGTAATTTTTAGAAACAAAACTCTGGAGTAATTTTTAAACACACTTGGTGTTTAAAAACTGTTAACTTTAGTTGCTTTTTGTGATTGAATGAAAGTATTTAAACATTTTTTCTCATTGTATGAAAAATTCCTAATCTGTAAATCACATGTTAGCAAGTTTCCTATTCTGCTAGAAAAATGTCTCTAAAAAATTACTCATCAATTTTTACTTTCAACACTTTAAAATTTACTTACAGAAGATATTTATTTACTTTAGTTTCAAATAAATGGTATTAAAGATGGTACTGACTATCTTTGAATCTCTTAAGAGGCTACTTCACTCAGGCGAAAACACCCGCTCGCTAATGTTAATCCTATAGGAAAAATAATTTACGATATCTCGTTCGCATTTCAATATTTTAAATAATTTTTTTTGCATTGGATAGCTGAGGTCAAGCTCTATGCATGCTCTTTTGTACTTTTTTGATTTTTGTTTGCAGTTTTCTTTTATTGAGGATACCTTCACTTTCGAAACCGTGAAAGTGAAAGTATCTTAATAAAAAGAACTTGTAATCAAAATAAAAAAAGTACAAAGGAGCGTGCATAGAGATTGACCTCAGCTATCCAATGCAAAAAAAAAATATTTAAAACTAGCAAAACCCGCAGCTTTGCTCGCATAATTCTTCAAAATGCCAAGTGGAATTCAATGGCATATTTTCATTAGAGGAAATTTTACTGCAACAGATAATTCAAAAATTACTAATTAAGCAAATTTATGTAATAACTATATCACAGAAATTGCAATTTTAAAACTTTTCTGTTCCTACTCGCATTAAAATTTAAAAAAATTAAAAAACTGTCCTGTGGATGCATTTGTGTCTCTGACGTAACAGCCATGTAAAATTTCAAGTTTCTATCCCTAACAATTTCAGATAAATCATTGTTTAGACGGTTTTTAGAACTTTTCTAGCTTATTTCACTTTTTTAAATTTAGATTTTTTGAGAAACAGTTTTTAGCGAGCACTGAAATCTTAAAAATAGTCTCCATGCCAAATTTCAACTTCCTATACCCAGCAGCATCACTAAAATTGCACTTTTAGAATGTTTGTTGCTTCTGAACTTTTTTTTTAATTTCGAATTTTGTAAAAACTGTTCTGTGGAAGCATGTACATATAAAAAATAATGGGCATGTTAAATTCTAAGTTTCTATCTCTAACAATTTAGAAAAAAACGTAATTTATAATGTTTTCCGCTCAGTTTACACCTTTTAACTTCGAATTTTTAATAGACTGTTTATACCGAGCATCTGCATCTTAAAAGTTACAACTATACTAAATTTCCAGTTTCTAACCCGAATAAATCCAATTAAATCATACTATAAAACGTTTTTAGACCGTTTTCCACTCATTTCAGCCTGATTATTAATTTAGATTCTTTTAGAAACTGGTCTTAGCGAGCATTTGCATTTTAAGCATAACCACCATGCCAAATACAAAGCTTCTATACCAGCTGTATCACATAAATTACAAATTTTAGTATGTTTTTGTTTTGCTTCTATCCTTTTACATTTCGCATTTTTAGTAAACTGTTCTGGGTGATGATTTACGTGAGTTACAGCCAGGTGAATTTCTAAGATTTTAGCCTTAATAGTTCCAAATAAATCATAATTTAGAAAGTTTTTAGAATGCTTCTTGCGTATTTCACTCTTTTAAATTTTGACTTTTTTCAAATTGTTCTGTGCGACCATTTATGATTTAAAAGCAACAGCCATGTCAAATTTTAAGTTTCTAAATCTAACAATTCCATATCAATTGCAATTTAGAACACTTTCTACTCATTTCACCCTTTCGTGATTTAGAACTTTTTTCCTCTTTCACCATTTTCAATTTTGAGTTATTTTAAAAAACTGTTCTGTGTGTGCACTTGTGTCTTAAAAACTATCAGCCATGTCAAATTTCAAGTTTCTGTCCTTAACAATTTCATAGAAATCATAATTTAGAATGTTTTTAGAACAGTTTTCCCTCATATCACTCTTTTAAATTTCGAATTTTTTAGAAACTGTCCTTAGAGAGGATGCATATCTTATAAGTTACTACTTTGCCCAATTTCAAGTTTCTAATCTCTTCAGTATAATAAAATTCCAATTTCAGAACGTTCTTCGCTCTTGCAATCCCCGGAGGGTAGTGGCACTGACATAATATATATCCTGTGTTAGAGCACAGACTGTCACCATAAATTTGCAAGCATTACGTTTAAAATACGTTCAGGAGTTTCAAAGATTCCATAGAAATTGTAATTTAGAATGTTTATAGAACACATTTAGCTCATTTCACCATTTTAAATTTCGAACTTTTTAGAAACTGTTCTTAGAGAGCATTTATATCTTATAAATAACCATGCCAAATTTCAAGTTTCTAGTTCCCTCAGTATAAAAAAAAGTCAAAATTTTAGAACGTTCTTTGCTTTTGCAACCCCTGAGGGTAGTGGCACTGACATAAAATATAGCCTATGTTACCATAAATTTGCGAGCATTACTTTTAAAATCAGTTCAGTAGTTTCAAAGATTCCATAGAAATTGTAATTTAGAATGTTTTTAGAACACATTTCGAACTTTTTAGAAACTGTTTTTGGAGAGCATTTACATCTTATAAGTAACTACCATGCCAAGTTTCTAGTTCCTTCAGTATAAAAAAAAAATCAAAATTTATAACGTTTTTCGCTTTTACATCCCCCTGTGGTAGTGGCATCGATAAAAAAAAAATATATATAATATCGATTTATTTTAAAAAACTGTTCTGTGTGTGCACTTGTGTCTTAAAAACTATCAGCCATGTCAAATTTCAAGTTTCTGTCCTTAACAATTCCATAGAAATCATAATTTAGAATGTTTTTAGAACAGTTTTCCCTCATATCACTCTTTTAAGTTTCGAATTTTTTAGAAACTGTGCTTAGAAAGCATGTATATCTTATAAGTTCTACCTTGCCCAATTTCAAGTTCCAAATCACTGCAGTATAATAAAAATAACAATTTTAGAACGTTCTACCCCTGAGAGTAGTGGCACCGACATAAAATATAGCCTATGTTGGAGCATGGATTGTCACCATCACTTTTGAAATTGCTTCTGTAGTTCCAGAGAATTACCCCTTACAAACAAAACAAAAACAATTGTTACTTCTTTATAATATTAGTATAGATATTGTAAATTACTTCCCCCATAGGATTAACATTAGTGAGCGGGTGTTTTCGCCTGAGTGAAGTAGCCTCTTAACAGATAATTCCAAATTTCATAAACTGAGAGGAGTGTAGACCTCTCAAAAAGGCATTGTTTCATGCTAGGGTAAACTTGGATATGCTTGTGCTGAGACAATTCGTGAGGTAATCAAGACACCCTGTGGTAATTCTTAGACAATAAAAAATTAGGTTTAAATGAATTTTTATATGTTTTAGGCAAAGGTAAGTATATAACAATATAAAAATAAGTGTTTTATGAGGCTATTTACCATTGATTATCCAATCATTGACTGTATTTGCAATTGGAAGAGAAATCTATAAAATTGTAAAACTATAATTATAATTACCTTATAACTATATTAACATAAATATATATACCCTATAAACTATAATTACCTTACTTTATTTAATAAAAATTTAATGACTTCCAGCACAGCATTTTTTAACAATTTGCAAAGCATAATAAAGTCTCAAGTAAACAAAAACATCAGGTTACAGTTAAAATCAGCAATTTACATGCATTTCATGGTTTGTTAATTGCAACTTGATGTTTTTGTTTACTCATTCTAAAAGTACTTGAAAAATGAAACTAGGTTGTTTTATTATCATTAAAGTAGGGTATTGACTAAAAGATTTTAGGATCACAGATTATTATTATTATTATTGATGAACATATGTCTCATTTAAGTTTATAAACAATTGAACTGGCTCGTTCCAACAGTTTTTCAGTTTTTGAAATTACTTCCTCATACAACTGATATTTTACAGCCATTAGACAAATGTTGCTTTTGTCCACTTAAAGTGCTATCTGATAAAAAATCTTTTGGCATGGGAACAAAAAATCCATGACAAAAGGAACAATAATGCATTATGTGGATTTTAGCAATATTTTATGGAAAAGTATAGTTGTCAGGGATGATGAGAAAAAAATATTGTTCAGATTTTCTTCTACTGCAGCAAATTCCACAAGCTGGGGCAGTACAATATTTTGCATGATATACCTGCAGCTACTGAAATTGAATCTTCCTTATCTAAAGCTACATCGGAATTTGACAAAATGCAGAATGATGCTGTAACATCTGGCAAACCAGCATCAACAATTTCACTTAGTGTGTAAGGGGATGCTTCTACTTCCAGAAAAACACCACAAAAATTTGGTGTTAACTCCAAGTCATAGAAGCTTTGAAAAATTTTTACTAAATAAGATAACCTCAACATGTATTGAAGCTGCTTGTGTTTCTAGTTGATATGTAATTGGCTTTTTTATGTTAATCTAGTCTTAAAATTTGTTTTTTTTTTAGTTAATTTACTTTTCAATTCTTGTGCTTTATCATAAAAACTGGCCTAGTATAACCACAATTAATAATTGAAACATGTTCTTAGTTATGCCATGTTTTTGCTGTCTTTAAAAAAAATGTATAAAGAGCAATACCAAACATGTACCGTAAAATCTCAATTGTAAGCCCCCTCCCCCCTTTTTCAAAACCAAAAAGGGTTAAATGTGGGAGGGAGGCTTATAATCAAGATTTTTAAAAAAATATTTAAAAACCCGCTTTTATCATTAATTTAGTAGTAAAAAGGGACAAGAATCTTCTGTATTTCAGCAGATTTTCACTCAAAAATAAATAAATAAAATCTAAATCTTTCCTAAAATCCCCCCCCCCCCCCAAAAAAAAATAAAAATCTTTAAAAATCTTTTTTTTTTAATATTTTTCTTTATTTTGTTATTGTAACAATAAATAATCAATCATCTAAATCCCTCAAAATTACTGCTTCCTTCTTTGCCCACCCCCCCTCTGGTACCAAGTTTAACCTTTATTACTCTTTAATTTTAAACTTATTTTTACACTTAATTAATACTCTATAGTAGCCATAAATGAACCTAATCTACCACCTAAATTAAACTCCTCTTATTAAAATCTCTGCTTTTTACCCCTGCCCCCTAAACCTCATCTCATGAAGACTCTCCCCTTGCAAATGCATCTCATTAAATGTTTAATTTTTAAAATTCTTAATTTTTTTCTGCTCTATTTGTGATTTTTTTTTTTGTAACAATATTTAAATAATGATCTAAATTAGTCCCCTCCCCCCCAGTACATACTTTATATTCTTTAAATTAATTCCCGCTCTATTTATAACTTTTTTGCAACAATAATTAAATAATTATCTAATTTGCTGAAAAACATAAAATATACACATGTTTAGGGAAGAACAGTCAAACTGCAAAAAAGATTAACAATTTTGCTTTCCTCTCACATATTTAGCCACCCCCCTTCCTTGGGAGAAAAGGACACAGCAAAAATTTCAAAGGAATGATTATTTTAGATGAGTGATATTTATATGAGATGATGTAGATGAGATGAGTTACCTTACTATAAAATAAATAGAACAGTATTTAAACAAATATATGTTAAAGATTTTAAAGTATTTGCTGAGTTGGGGAACAGTGAGGGAAGTGGAACTTTTGGGAGAAAGGAGGGTAATTTGGATGATTGATTATTCATTAATTGTTACTAAAGAGAAACAAATACAGCAGATTAAAAAAAAGTTTTAAAGATTTTAAATATTGTATATATGTTTGGGGGGAGGGGCATTTTTGGTGTAGAGAGAAAATTTAGGTGAGAAATTATCTATTTTTACTAGAGAGCAACAAATAGGACAAAAGATTTCTTCAAATAAGAGTTTTACAAATTTTAAACTTTGTATTCTTGGGGATGAGGGGGTAATATGAATTTCAAAGGAAGGGGTTTGAAATTTAGATGATTTATTTATTGTTAATAGAGAGCAACAAATAGCACAGAAGATTTTCTTTTTATAAATAGTTTAACAAAATCTTTTATAGGGATTGGCAAAAAGGGAGTAAGGAGGCATTTTTGGGGTAGAGAGATAATTTAAATGGTTGATTATTTATTGTTACTAGACAGCAACAAATAGATCATATATTTTTTAATAAAGAGTTTTAAAGATTTTTAAACTTTGTATCCTGAGGGGAGAGGGGGGGGAAGGAGAAGTGTATGTTTTAGACAGAGAGGAGGTGGGGGGGGGGGTAATTTAGATGATTGATTTACTTATTGTTACTAGAGGTCAACAAATAAGAGAGAAAATTTTTTTTTAAATAGAATTTATAGATTTCTTTTGCTGAGTAGGCAAAAGGGGGGAAGAGGTGGTAGAGAGATAATTTAAATGGCTGATTATTTATTTAGTGTTACTAGAGAGCAACAAATATAGCATATTTTTTTATAAAGAGATTTTAAATTTTGTATGCTGAGGGGGGAAGTTAACTTTTGGATGGAAGGGGAGATTGTAGTGTATAGGACTGATTTTTTACTTATTGTTATATTACTAGCGAGCAGCAAGAAGGGCAGAAGAATTTAAGATTATCAAGAGTTTGAACTTTTTGTGTTGGGGGGAGGGCAAAGAAGGGAAGCAGACATTTCATGTGTTGAGGGGGGGGGGGCTTCATTAACATTATATAAAAGCAAAAGTGGAAATCTGCCAAAAATTTCAAAAGATTGAAAATTCTCTTCCTTGGATTATTAAAATAAATTTTTGTGCAAAAAATTTATTTGGGGGGGGGGGGGGGCTTACTTTTGAGATTTTACGCTAATATTTTTTTCCTTCTTGCTTTAAAGTGCCATTTCAAGTACACAATGCAATTGGATACTGACTAATTATTTTCACTTATAACCATCTTGTTTGCTATTCATTTAACATAGAAATCCAGTGACTAATAATTACCCCAATTGCCGGGATAACTTTTAGACAAGTTTTTCTTTATTTACAAAAAACATTTAACGAATATGTTGAGAACATAATTTATATAATATTAATAATCTAAAATCTGAACTATATCCAAAAAACCCTTTTTATAATGAAAGTTAACTTTGTCTGAAATTTATCCTGATTGCCCATATTTTATTGCTTGGTATGCTGTATTTTTCAGAATTTGTTTGATATATACTTTTTTTAATCTAGGAAATCATTCCATGGGCTAAATCTAGGATATTCTTGTATTGGCGTTTACGCAGGCTTTTGCTTCAAAATCGCATAAAAGCTGATATCCTTTCTGTTAAACCTTCTCTAAGTGATGGAGAAGTAGAATCTATGCTACGCAGATGGTTTGTTGAAGAACATGGAGCTGTTAATGTAAGCATTAGTTATAAACATTACTAAACAAATTAATTTTGCCGACATTGCTTTTAACGATTTTTCTCTGCTTTATAACTTATATAGCAAGTTGAAAAACCATAAAAATAGTCTGTATTTTAAATAAGTTACTTTATATTATTTTAATTCTAAAATATATGTTGGTCAGCTAAATCAATACATTTGCCAATAAAATATATTATTAAATTGACTAGCACATAACTTTGAGAGTGGCATAATATATTGGGTTTCTGCAGGTGAAATATCAGGTTTTGTAGATAAACTTCAAACAACAATAGCTATATGAAAATTGACTTTTACTTATCGATATAGGCACTGTTAGATCTAGATGCGATACATCTCTCTAAACGAGATACTAGAGCATTTATGCCTGCTATACAGAAGTCTGCTGCTGTGGGCTCAAGAAACTCCTCAAAGACTTTTTTGACAGATATTTCATTGAACATTTTCCCTTTCAAAAAATGGTCCAAATGCTTAAAAAAGTTAGTCATTTGGGAAAGGTCTGGGAAGTATGGAGGGTGGTAAAATGTTTCATAGTGCAAGCTGTGTATTTTTTGGATTGTTGTTCTAGAAATGTGTGGTCTTGTGTTATCATGAAGTATTAAAACTTCATTTCTGTTGACCAACCTAGGTTGCATAACTCCTAATTTTTTATGCATTGTAGGGGGCTATATTTCCCTGCATTAATAGTTTCATCACTTTTTAAAAACTGTATGTGGATAACACATAGTTTACTACCAACAGTCACCCATTATCTTCTGTGGATGAAGGATTAGTTTCGGGATCTCATCAGCATCTATCCATTGCACAGATCAGTGATGATTATCATACAACATCCACTTATCACATGTCACTATTCCTTTCGAAAACTAAGTGTTTCTGTTACAGGAAAGCGGAGAAGTGCAAAATTCCCGTTGGCTTTCCAGGTTTTGTACAGTGAGCTCATCAGGTATCTACTTATCCAGCTTTTTTAATTTTCTAAATACATGCAAGTGATGGGAAACTGTTGAATAGTGTACACCTAATTGCTCTGCCATGTCCATTATAGTTTGGTGAGGATTAGACTGAAATAGTGTTTGCTGTTTGTTGCTTTTGGTGATGGGTGTCAGGTTTCCATGTAAATAATTTTCTAAAGTCATATTGCTGGATCAGAATTTTTGCAACTATTGCTGAATGGATCATTCTTTTATTGTGTAAAACACATTTTCATTCCTATATGTGAGAATTTTTCTGGTATTCTTGTCCACATTTTATTTTTCTTTAAATTTGTGTAACCTGACAACCTTTTTGTGATCATTGTGTTCTGAAAACCTACTCAAAAGAAACATTTTTGGCATTTTCTGAAAGATTTACTTCCATTGGAAAATTAAAAATAATTGTTCAATTCTAAGGAATAAGAAATGTGCCAGGTTTATGCATTTATGAATAAAAATTAATTCATGAATGTGTTAAAATGCAATGAGTGTTAATTTGAGAAAAACCTTAAAATATTTATTTTGGTAAATTTCCATTTCTGAAACATGCAATGTTTCAATCATGCAGTAAGCAATCATGCAGTATGCAATCATGTAGTAAGAGGGGGATCGTAGTTATTTGAAATGAAGATATCTTAAGTTACATAACCAAAACTTTGGATCCATTTATATACTATTCCTTGATTATTTCTCTATTAGATTACAAAATTGAGACATCAGCTTGGAACCCTTTTAAGGTATTGTCTGAGTGTTAAATTTAAACTCCCCCTTTAAAAATGAATCTAAACTGTTTACAATTCTGATATTTATTTTTTTAATTTCTGAAAGCTTGTTTCCCACTTGAATGTTAGATTAAGCTATTATAATAATCACAAACCAATAACTTTGTTTTTTATCTTGATATTTTTAATTTTAATTTATTTTATTTTATTTTAATTTTTTTTTTTTTTTTTTGGGGGGGGGGGCAGGGGTATGCTGGAAATGAAAGTTAGAAATTTCCCTTACTTCATCATGGAGAGAAAGATTCTGACAATAATCTTGGATACTAATCTTTAAAAATCCAAGTTTCTCTACTTGATTTCAGTAACTTTTAATACTGTTACAATTCAGATTGACTGATTTTGTACTGTATTCTGTTGTTTTTTCCCATATCATTAGTTTGATATTACATTAAGAGTGCTGCCTATTTTTGTTAAAATGGATATATTTTCTTTTAATAACCATTACGCTGCCACTTGCCTGCTCATCTAATGATAAATAGAAAACATCAAAAGTATGTTTAAATTTCTTAGACCTCTTGCTCACCTAAGCCTCATATAAGATTCTTAATTTAAATCATACAAACAGTGGTTTGAAAAAGTCTTCTGGCTACCTTTTATTTTGACTGACATCTCTTAAGCTTTGAGATTTTCTGTGTGGCTTCAAATTTGTTTTTATTTTTTATTTTAAAAAAATGATAGCACAGGATTTTTCAGAACTGAAACTTTCTACTCCATATCTTTCAACATCCAGAAAGCTGAACAGTTATAATTGGAAAAGAAATTATCCATTTAAAATTATTTTTGCTTTGTACAATGAACAATGACTTTGGAACATGGTAAAATAAAGTATCTATAACTCATCCTAAATTGTATTATGGCCAAACAATGTGTTAAATCAAATGTATAACAAGTTTTCTTTTATGGTACTCTGAAGTACTATCAGGACATAAATGGTTAAAAAGATTATGCTAAACAAATTATTCTTTTTCTACGCAATTTAGAATAGCATTTTAAGTATGCCAATATACAGAATGATTTTTTTAAGTTTATTTTTTCATAATTTGTGGGAAAGAGGGTTTAATTATCTGTTTACATATAACTATATAAAGGCTTATAAAATTTGTAAGAAAATTATTTTATCTTTGTGTACTTACCCACATTCTCAATTTATTTAAAATATTATGGAAATGTATATTATTCTAGCTGTTTTGAATTTGGTGAATGTGTACATTATGTATTTAGAATTCTATATTATATGCTTATAAATATTAATTTATATGCATTTTTCAGCAATATCTTTGGGATGACAATAAAGCTGTTGTTGATTGGCTGACAGTACAATTAGATGCCTCATCTGACAGATCTCATGTTCTTGAAAATATCCGATGTCTTAAACGAGATTCTGTTATTACTGAAATTAGAGGGTAAGTTTTCTGAATGGCATTTCTGCTTATATTTTTTTAACTTTTCTTTATTTTGAAGCATTACAAGTTTTTCTAATAACTGATTTTTTAGTGTAGCTCATTATTTCTAAGCCTAGTGATATTTTATAATTGTACAATTCCCTTCACATTAGTTTTTATTTGCCTCTATATTCTGAAAAGTAAGTTAAGTTTTTGGAAACTTTACATTTTATTATTTTGCTAATAATTCTTTTTTCACAAGATAAAATACATATTTTCATAATGCATAATATAAATTTTTGCATATTAGATTGATGTATTGTGTTCAAAAGATCTGAAATAAAACGCTAAAGTGAAAACTAAGTAAAAATATTAAAACAAACATTTAGAATTCAATAAATAAAGAAATATTATAACCAAAATATTGAAGAACGAGTAATGAATATTTGTTAATAAAGTTTTTACTATCATAAAACAATAGTTTCAATTTCAAAGATGTATGTTTATATAAAAACAATATGGAACCTGTCAAAACTTAACGACAAACAACTTGATTGTATCATAAAATAAAGTTCATAACTGCTTTAAAATGTTTGAAATTTTTGCAGAATGATTCAAATAATTAAAAAACCTACCTTGAATTAAAGCTAGTTTGAGGACTAGCAATTGGCAAAGTTACAGTTGCACATGCACTCACAGAATTTCTTTCATCTGACTCTTTTCCATTTACTGGCACAACAGCGATAAATCATACACAATTGTCATTATACAATGTCAGTGAAGGCAAAATGCATTCATATACACTGCACACTTTTCCACCTATTGATTCAATGAACATTTTGTCGTCATAGTTTATCTAAATGTATTTTGTGAACAATCAATGTCGGATACTGACAATCGTATATGATTTATCGGTGTTCTGTCGGTAAATGCAAACCTTTCAAAGTTTTGCATTGTCATTCATACACATATGCATAAGGTTTGTAATTATGATATTTTCAAAAATATCTGGTATATATATTTTTTTTTTTTTTCAAAATAGTCAAATTATTTTTGATTATAGATGTTTTCAACTTAGCATATATAAAGAAACTGAAACATTCTACCTAACATGACAACTTAATAAAACATTATTCTAAATGTCTCTTTCTTTCTTTTTTCCTTTACATAACAAAACTGAAGAACGAAACATAAAATTGAAGATAACTAATTGAAAACAGAAACATTTTGTTTTTTATATTCATCAAAACACAAACAATTCAGTATCGATAAAATTTTGTGTTTTATACAGCAAAATTTTTAATTCAAAATACTTTTGAACATGTTGAACATAAATGTAAGCTTTTCTGCTTCCCTAAAATCCTTGTTTAAATGTAAAGCCTGGAAAGCCTTTTTCTTATTATTTGGGGGGGAGGGGGAGATAAAAAAGTCACTGCCAGAGGCAAAAGTTTTTGATCTACGGAATGATGCAGTCAATAGCAATTGAAACATGCATTTACACCTGTTTTGACTGAAAATATCATACACAATAAATATCAAATAGATGAAAATATAAAACATCATGATATTTTGAAAATTAATATCAGACATATATTTATCATTCAAAACTTGATGGTAAACAACTTATAGAAAAAAGTTCAGAACTGCTTTACAATGTTAGAAATTTTTCCAGAATAATTCTTAGCAAATTCAAATTTAACAAAGTTGCATCGATTTAAATCCAGGCTTGGAGCAATTGATCCAGCAATTGGTAGAGTTACTTGCACATACACTCACAAAATTTCTTTCATCTGATGCTTGTTTTAATATATAGGATAGTTCTTTATAAAGTTTAGTATATCTGTATTGCTGTATAGACCATTAAAGTTTTAGGTCTACTTTTGCTGGAAGCATAATATAGCTTTTTTTTTTTCAAAAATTTTTTAAACCTCAACAAATTTAGGATTTTTATTTAATTTTTTTATGTGCATACTTTTTTTTAAATTTCAAAGAATAATTTTTAAAGTTAATGTAAATCTTTCATTTCTAAAGTGTAATAATTAACATGTGTACACGTCATATTCTCTGATTTCTTGCTAAAAAACTGCAATATATTTGTTGCATTCACTTGTTCTTACTTAGTTCCAATCAGGTGGCATGTGATCCTAATGTAATTTTACTTTAATCTTCTTGTAATTATACTTTATGCTAATTCATACTTTTCTTTAAGCTGAAAGAGTAAGATTTAAATTTCAGTCATAAAAGACATAAAATTCTGAGTGAGAAAGTGACCTCAGATTATCATGTAAGATTTCTTTATATGGTTAAGCATAAACTAAAAATGAATGATACTGTTGAAATTAAGATTACCTTTCCAATAATCTTCAGAAAATGTTTATTATTTGATCAATATTTTTAATTCACAAGCTTCTTAAACTGGTGACAAAGTGTGAGAGTGAGTGTCATGTGGTAGTGTACATCTTATCTAGCATATTGTTCATGATATAGTTATTTGTTTTTAATATGCTTCACACTCAATTGTAATAGTATTTACTATCCCTGGCAATGTGGAATCGGCACTATATTTGACAGCTCACAATCAAATATATACATTTCTATTATAATTGAAAAGCTGTAATAATTTTGTTTTTAATAAATGATCATGAATATTACTGAGATAGACACAACCGAAATTAAATAAGCATTCAATAACTATTTATCTTTTTTTTTTCTAAAACTTGTACAGGAAAAAAGGGTTGGAATTGTGTTGATTCAGCGAAAAGAATTTAA
The DNA here is from genome assembly GCA_963931845.1 of Maratus michaelseni. Lineage (NCBI taxonomy): Eukaryota > Metazoa > Arthropoda > Arachnida > Araneae > Salticidae > Maratus > Maratus michaelseni. The sequence goes on from OZ007586.1 coordinate 341,369,093, forward strand.
TAGCTCTCTTGTTTATGCAAATTTCCATGCCTGGTGATCAGCTTAGTGTTATGTAATGATCTTGCACAATTCATCCACTTGAGGTGGATATAAATATATTAGGCTTTATTTCCTTTGTTCATTTCAAACCATGGATGAAATGGCACCTGTAAGAGAGCTGTTATTGAAAGCCAGAGAGGCTCTTATTAAGCTACTAAAGCAAAGAAAATTCCATAGAAATATAGAAAGGACAATTTTCATGCTCACAATCTACTGTTTCAAAAATGTCCAGAAAGTTCATACAGCTTAAAAATGTGAAACTGCCTCAGCTTTGGTAGCCTTCAAGCTAATCAACATGTCAGGATCATACTTCATTAAAATATTAAAAAATATGAGATTGAAAACATCTAATGATATGAATATTGAATGAAAGAAAGCATCCAAGGCCAAGTATCAAATAGAATGTTGCATAACAGATTAAATGAAGCTGGATATTGTTATCACAAAACCCAAGCTGACAGTACAGCACAAATAAGCCAGATGATGATGGGCCAAAAAAGGGCGGGGGGGCTGGTTGGTTGATGATTGAAGTATTCAGAGAAATATGCTTCAATTTTAGATGATTCCTAGTTTAGAAGATTAATTTGGATGATGGGTTTTCAGTGATGTCATAATGAAGGATGACAATGAGTCTTGCCATATATCCTGGAGAGTGAGAATTTTTCTTTCTGAAATTAATATAAGGTGAGTCCCCCTGACATGGCCTTGCTAAAGTTTAAGAATTTTCCCTGCTGTTATTTTGAAAAAATTTTACGTTCTCAGGTTAATGGGCTTTCATAAAAAGTTATTGCATTCCCCATGAAAATAGTTTTATTGGTTTAAAAAAAAATGGAATTCCAAAAGTCTACCAAGTAGCCGTATCAGGAACGTGTGCATATGATATGGCCACCATTGTTCCATGTTTCACAAATTGTGATTTTTTTTTTCAGTTTAAAATTGCTATTCTGCTAAATTAAATAATTTTAGTGTAAAATAAATAAACATGATACTCAATAATTCTTTTTGTTATTGAAAAGTGGATTTGAAACTGGATTTTTCATCAAAAATGAAATGTTTTACAAAATTGACATTACAGTTTAAGTTTTTATTTAGAAAAAAAATGTGAAATCCTTTTAGAGTTTAAAAAATTTGTTAAAACAAATTACTTATCGCAATTGGAACAAATAAAAACGTATTTATCCTAGGCTTGCATGGTCACTTGATATGGTCTTCCACAAAAATCATTTGAATTTGAACAAATTGTAAAATATATACCATCAACGACAGCACCAGTTGATAGGACATTAAAAACTGAACAGAGTATGATGATATTCATAGAAAATTTCTTTTTAAAACTTACATAAAAAAGGAAACCTATCATATAAAAACAAGAAGCGATTACACCAAAAACATAAAATAGGAAAATGGTGTCAAATTCCACAACCTAGCTGAATGGCAAGTGATCACATAATCCATTAGGAGGCTCCTTCACAGTATGCTCCTTCACGGAGTGAAAAATTGACCTGGGCCAGGACCAGGTCAATTTTTCACTCCATGTTGGTTTAGTGTATTTAATTGTCTGATAAAATGTGTGTTCTTATATTGTAAAATTAAGTAATCAGACGTAGTGTTTATGCTTTAATATATATATATATATATATATATATAATTAATTACGGACTGATGAATAATTACTCATCGTATTATTGTCATCTGAAGCTGCACTGCTGGCCGATGACTGTTTCCAACATGGATAAATGTGGGAAATTGCCAGTCTAGGATATTGATCTGGGTGGCTTAGTTGCAGAGCATCAGCACGGTACACTGAAGGTCACAGGTTCGAGTCCTGACTCAGTTCAATTTTTCACTCCATGTTGGTTTAATGTATTTAATTGTCTGATAAAACTGAGCTGCACCGCCAGGGGCCTGTCAGGACGTCAAGCCTTGCACCCAAGTCCTGAGGGACTTATAACATGCACGAGTGAGAGAGACCTCCCGTATGCACTGTGATTGTAAAGTTTTACCTACTTTTAAAAACCTTATCTAAAATTGTTCTCATTTCATTGCATGTTGAGAAAGGTAGATCCTAATTTGATACTTTTTGCCTAGGATAGTAGAACATTTATTCAAATTCATTTGCTTGACATTGTATATTAGTTTTATCTAATAGTTAAAATTTACTAAAAGAGCTTTGAATCCCCCCCTTCTTTCCACAGGTATAGTATGTCCTTTCAGCATCATTTTAATACATACTTCATCTACTAGTATATCATTTAAAGTTGGTTACTTTAAAAGGCCCATAACTTTTCAATAATGCATTTTGATCTCGTAAAGAGTTCTTTCCAGTTAGTAGTATACTGTAGTACAGTAGTTGGACTTTAAAAAAAAAAAAATATTATCTATGACTATATCAGTATCTTCTTTTAAAAGTAAAGCATTTGCATCTTTAATACATGTTATTTGAATAGTATAGAAATTATGTTATACATTCAATTGTATCTACAGCATTTGAAAATGTTAATGAACTATGAATAGCTTTATGAACTCTTAAAATGTTATTTTAATTAACAATTTTATATGCATTTTTCTTATTATATTCTGTTTATTTATATTTTACTGTGGTACAAAAAGGTTTACATAAAATTTGTATAAAATTAGGAAGCTTTCCCTGTAAATTATTCTTTGGAGGCACCAGTCACCTTCATTGTTCTTTATCAGATACAAGCATTCTGAGAGAAAAACCAAAGAAAATTATTTAAAGCATTATTTTATTTTATAAAAGTGAATTAAGGGGTGGGGATGCAAACTTTCCAACAAAAGAAATATATTTTCAAAAAATTTAAGTAATATTTTCATATGTTACAGATTTCATTGAAATTAACGTTTCTGTCAAGATAGTTTCTTATTGAAAGCCCTTTTTTGTGTGTGTGTGTGTGGGGGGGGGGGGGCTAGAATGCAAAATATGTTAAAAAGAAATCTGAATAATTATTCATAATTTACAAGTTTATCTGTTTTATTATTTTAAACATCTTGCAAAAGTTTTTGAGCATTTTTGATGTGCATGGTTTTAAAATCTGTTCTGTTGGAAATTGATTGCAGGATTATTTCATTGACATAATTTAATTTCCTACCTTACTTTGAACACTTTTGCAATTTACATTGCTGACTTATCTCTAATAGGTATAAATTAAACCACATTTTGCAAATTTTGGGGACATCTTTTAAAGGAGTGGGGGATTTTCTTATAATCCTACCAGCCAAATATTTATTTTTACCAGCCAGCAATATACAGTCAAAATTTGTTATGGCAAAATTTACATGATTACAAAAATATTTCATTGCTGCAATTTGCCATATTAACATTTTATAAAATTAAGAAAGATTTTCAACAGAGGAAAGTTTAGTGTAGGATGAAACTTAGTACCCTGTTTACATTGCTGTAATTGAAAAAAAAAGAAAAAAACCCAGAAAATATGACCAACTAATAAAAATACATTAAAGTTTTTGGCATATGTTTATAGCTTACAGCATTTAAAATGCTTAAATTATGTTCTCTCGCTTGATCAGAAAACCCACTCACCACTGGTGAGTGAATTTATCTAATTTCCCACCTCTGATCCTATATACTTTCGATAATTTTTGGATCCTTTTGGCAATTTACGTACTTCTCATGTAAGTTGAGCTGTCATATGAATTATAATACATCTTGTGTGCATGAATGATTTATAAAGCTTTGGAAATTTAAAAGATTGTACTCTCATGTGATCTACATCTTGTGATTTTGGGGGGTTGGACTGTGGGGCATTGGATGAGGAGGGAGTTGTCTCTCTCTGTTCCTTAATAATTCTAATTTTTCAACAACCATTTCTAATTACACCAGAGGTAGGGTTGCTAAAAAAAATCACTTTTAAAATATTTCATGTGAATTATCAATATATATATATAAATAAATTCCTTCCAGAAGAATTTTGACATGTATTGGTATATGTACAGTTTTCAAGATTGTATTTTAAATGTAGAAATTCTTAGTTTATTTTCATATCATCGAAAAGTTTAAAAATAATAATCTTAAAAAAAGGCATCAATATAATTTTATAAGCAAATAATTGTATATGAATATAAAATTATTGATATTTGGAATTTTGAAGTTTTGCTTATCTATTTTTAGATAATTATTCATATATTATTACTTTTGTTTTCAATTTCATCTGTCTAATTTTCATTTTTTCTTTTTCAGCTTGTTACAGTCTCATCCAGATGTTTCCATGGATTCTGTTGTTCATATTGTTCAAAACATGACTCCTCAACAAAGAACTGATGTGTTAAATACCATACGTGCTCTTGAAACGCAAATACCTGATAGTAATTTAGCCTTGAATTCCAGTACAGAATCTAATGAACATATTGCATGATTTAAAATGTACATAAATATTTTTCATTTTGTCACTAAAAGAAGTTTTGAAAGTCTCTTATGTGGCAATTATTTTTTATTACTGAAAAACAAAAATGCATTTAGATTTTTTACTATTGTGTGAGGTGCAAGTGAGAAGTTTGAATGTGTGGCTGGTATCATAAAAATGAATTTATGCATTCCTTGTTATAGAGAACTATTGAGAATGAAATTTTTGGTAAATCAATGATATCTCAGGAATAAACTACTAGAAATATTAAATAGGCCAAAGGAAAAAGTATGTTGTATTTGAATGATAATTTATTTAAAATTAAGAATAAGCTTAATAGTATAATATGAAAATATGCCTCTGTTGTCTGTATTTCTATCCATAAAATTGATTTATTAATCAAGTTCCTCATTTCAGTTTCTTATAATTTATAATCTGTTCTTTATGCCTGATTTTTTTATGCTCAGTAAAATTCAACAAGTTCCTCATTTCAGTTTCATATAATTTATAATCTGTTCTTTATACCTGATTTTTTATGCTCAGTAAAATTCAACAAGTTCCTCATTTCAGTTTCATATAATTTATGATCTGTTCTTTATACCTGATTTTTTATGCTCAGTAAAATTCAACAAGTTCCTCATTTCAGTTTCATATAATTTATAATCTGTTCTTTATACCTGATTTTTTATGCTCAGTAAAATTCAACAAGTTCCTCATTTCAGTTTCTTATAATTTATAATCTGTTCTTTATACCTGATTTTTTATGCTTAATAAAATTCAACAAGTTTCTCATTTCAGTTCCATACAGTTTATAATCTGTTCTTTATACCTGATTTTTTATGCTCCGTAAAATTCAACTTGCATTAGTCTTAGTGACTGTAAGTTTTGTCTTTAAAATATTATTCTTAATTTAATGTTTCAAATCCGTTATGATATTTTCATTATGGCTGTTATTTTGCCTTGTTTTTAATCATGAATAAATTAGTGGATATGTTTGTTATGGTATTTATACATATTAATTAAAATATATTTTGTTTAATAATTTGTTATGACTTTTACTACGTTTTAAGAAAATTATTGTCATGTTGTTTGTTCAGGAATTATTTATTAAAGTAACCACAGCACTAAAAATGTTGACATATAATGTTGTAAATAGTAGATAACTATTAAAAGTTATTTATGTATATTGTTGTAAGTTGTTGCATCATTCTGTGATATGTAAAGCTCTCATATGTATTTGAAAACATTGCATTCTTTGTACTCATTAAAATGCAGGTAATGAATTTCAACTGAAAAAAAAAATATTTTAAATTATTGATCTTCTTGAAGATCTAAATTTTATTTAGATAGTTTCTATTTTAGAACTTGAAACACAAATGAACTTTTCATGAAGATGACTTTATCATAAAAAAAAAATCTATTTATACAATTTTAATCCGAATTTTCTATAATTTTTTCATTCTTTTTCTATTTCAGTTTCTGATAATAATTTTTATGAACAAAATGTACTCTAGCTACATTTGTATTATACTGAAATTGTAAAACTTGCATAAAGTTTATATTAAAATAAATTATTTTACTGTTTTCAATAGTACTCTTATTCATCTGTCATATATTTACTATACTGTGTGTGGAATATTAAATAGCTATTTACAATGTTTTCTTGCTGAAAGTTCTAACACTAGAAACTTAAAATTAAAAAAAGTTGATGGTTTAATGTTAGAACAGTGGTTTCTACATTTTTGTCATTTTGAGATGAGTGGATTTAATATCAATTCATTAATTGAGATTGGTGCATAAATAAGCTAAACATTTGGAAGATTCTGCCATGTGCCCTAAAATAGTACAATTTAAAATAAATTAGTGCTGATCTAAAAATTTCATTTTTGTAATTTAAATTTCTTCTAATTATAAGTAAGCCACCAAATTAGCATTGTATGTATGTTGACATTAATCAAACTGGTGCTCCATGTTTAATTTACATATATTGTATTTAAAATATTTGTTACTATATCATGAATTGTTGAGCAGTGATACAAACTTCCTACATAACAATAAATATACAGTGGTCTAGAATTAAAGCTATTTCTTATTTACGACTTAACATTAATTTTTTTAAACTATTCTTATGATACAACAGTATTTCAAAAGCAAAATTTATATTAAAGCTAATCTATATATTGCTTATTTTTTTGTTAAAGTGCGTTTTCTCACACTGCCTTTTATATGTTCAGAACTTAACCTCAATTTACAATATTTATTTCATTGTATTTTAACTTAGACCTGCACATTAAAAAAAGGTTTATCTCCTGAGTCTGCTGGCTCTATTATAGATGTAATTCACAGAGTATTGTTAAATTATGTCAATACTCAACACAGTAGAATCACAGGACTATTTTAAACCTTTTTTTTTCATTTTGAGTCCAATCAACCCAAGCTTATATATTTCAAGCTTATATAATCAACCCAAGCTTATTCATATATATATATATATGAATAAGTTGAATATGCTTATAGGATAGCTTTTCTTGAATGACATGGTGTAATTGTAGATTTGCATATATTTTTCACAAACACATAATATTAATGAAATGTCGTTTTTACACAAGTTTTTACTTTTCACACTCTACTGTTCATTGCTTATTTTTCTCTGTTAGCTTGGGTCAAATTGACCTGGTTCTAATTCTCATCAATCTATATCTCTGCCAGTTTATACCAAATGTTTAGATTTTATTATAGTTTTTTATAGCTTTTGAGCTGTACTTTTTAGATTGTTTCATTAATTTTAATAGAGAAGAATTCGTTTAAACAGGTATATATTTTCCAAAAATGTCAATTTTACTTATAAGTTGCACTAAAAATTCAATGTCCATATTTTGACATTTCTCATTTTAAGATTGTTTCAGTGTTTCTTCATGTTTATTGACCAGTTTGTGAAGAAAGAAACTCAGTCTGGGTACTACCTATGCAAGTTTGGGAAGGAGGAATTTAAAAGTTGAGCGTTGAAAGGCACTAATGTCCATGACATTGGAAATGTTAATATATGGATTTAATTCATTTAAACAATCGCTGATTCATTTGTATGTTTATCACACTATTGTTGTGTGGGTGTTGAGGGGGGTAGTTACTTCCTTAAAATTTCTACCAGATTGTTTATTGGCTAATGTTTTATCTTAATAGTCTCAGTTCAAAACTAGAAAGTTATTTTAACTTTAATTTTGTATTTATTTAGTTGAATAGAATGAAGAAATTATTATGAAAATAATTACCAATGTCTTTTGTTGTGCAAAATTAAATTTTCTCTTTAGAAAATGAGATATTCCATTTACACCTTTTCTTTGCTTCAGTTTCAAAACATGTGCAGTTATTATTTTGAGGCATAATAAAATATCAGGCAGATGAATTAATTTCAAATGTTACAGCTATGCATCCAACTTCTGTCTTTTTATTAGTATCTTCAAATGTTATTGTTCCATTGTAATGCCCCTGTAAAAGAAAAAAAAGGTGCACTTATAAAATCTGATATCTTTAAGTTATTTTAATTTCTAAAACTGTAAGTTTATTGGAAATTGTTATACTAAGGAATATTTAGGATGCTATTCAATTTAAGTAAAAATGTTGTTGTACCATTCGTAAACAAGAACAAAATCATGTGTATTTATCAATGACTTTGCTCCTGTGATAGTTTTTGATTAAAAAAGTTAAATTTCCTCTTTAAATACTTCTATATTGCTTGGTTAAATAATTATTTGCAAGCTTATGGATACAGGTTGTGTTGAAAAACAGTTAGAAAAATGTCTTCCTCTGTAGTTTGCATGGAAGGGTGCATATTAAGAAATGATTCCATTGAAAAATTATATCTGAAAAAACATTAAACACAAGTATTAAAGATTGGTCATCCTAAATAATGATTATGATAAATTATGTAAGTAAATACAGTAAAACAATTGGGATGTTTTTTTAGGGCATGGAGGGCATGTTCTTTTTGCTTAAGAGGCAACTAGGGTGTTGGTTTAATTTCAAAGGGCATGTGTTAAAAGGGGTGTCAGTGGGCCTTTTATCGGACCAGTCATGTCCAGTTTAAGCATTACTGCCTATACAATTAGAGACTGTAACTTTTTAATTATATAGATGGTCTCTGTGAGAAATTATCTGTGGATATATGCAGCGACTCATCCTTTTTAGCTAAAGCTTTGTAATCTAAATCTGCAGCAAATAGACATATACAAAAGAAATAATGCTAGGCTGTTTTTAAATCAAAACTGGCTACTTTCTGATACATTCATGAATTTGTTTTTAAGCTGAAATTCACTAAATTTGCATGTGTTATTTAGAAACTAAGAAATCAAATAGCTTTATAATATTATATATATATATATATATATATATATATATAGCACATTATGTATGAAATGCATTCGGCAGACCCAGAATCTCGCACCATAATTAAACTAAGAATAAATAACAAACAACAACAAAAATTTTTAACAGATATAACCTGAACAAGAAAATACAACCAAAAAGCTGTGGCCTCATCAGCAGCGGGCATATTGTAAAAGCACAGCAATGTTTCAGAGCAATTACCATACATAACAAACTATTATTCAGTAATGGCAGTGGGTTTCAACCAGAATGTTGTGAAGCATAAAAACTATCCTGCGCCATCAGGCGCCCACGGGGGTCGCCGACGCGCGTAAACGACTATCGCACCCAAGCCTCTGAAGGGCTTTTAACGCACCAGGGCTTTGTCTCGCCCGGCGCTGCGATCGGCCTGAGGCCGCTCCCCACTTCGGACCCCCAAGTCATTTTACCAAGGTTGGTGACATAGGTCGTCGCGGTAATAACCCCACATCTCGGAGGAAACTTCTGCAGAGACGGAACCTTGATGAACCGCCATGGAACCCCCGACGACTTCGTTCGCGAGACCCCATAGGGGGAGACGGTCGCTAGGTCATATGTCGAGCTACCACGACGGCTCTTGCTTTACCACAGCTCGAGGGGTGTGAGCAACCTACAGTTGTGAAGCATAAAAACTAATGTGCACCCACGGCGCCGAGCGAGCCCATCTCCTCATCGTCCCCAAGTCCTGAAGGACTTTTAATGCAGACCATGGCTTTGTCTCGCCAGGTCGCTACGACCGAATCAGAGGGTTCGCGTTCCAGCGACGCCTCCTCATCTTGCCCCAGTGTCGACGACAGAGGTCGTTGCGATTCGGCGGAAGTTCCCACCATCAGAGGAGACTTCCCCACATGACACCTGATGAACCGTAGAGACTGTCGGACGGCTTCATCGCCGAACACCCATAAGGGAGTCGGGTCATCCACCTGATGTCCGGCATCCCTACGGCCCTTGCTTTCCCGCGGAGTCCGATCGTGAAATGCATGGAAGGGCAAGCCACTGGTCTCATCTTCCGCGGGCAACACTACGTGTGCCGGAAGGTGCCCCTGGCCGACCCGAGACCACGGGGAAAATCGGTCTCTGTCTCATAGACGAGACTCGGCTCGGTTGCCCTCGGTGGATGGCGTGAGTTTGAACCCGACTAGGCGAAACTAGACGGTAAACCAGCGACTGAATCCCTATCATGGGACTCCCGCCACACCGAGTATGGCTATCACAGAAACACATATCACAAAAAACATGCACAAACAAATTAAAAATTTAAAAACACAACAAAGAAGGAATCAAGAGGCCGCTATTGGACTCTGGAGGTCGCGGAAAGCTCCTCCAAACGCGCCAAAGAGGCGGGCCCGATCGAGGTTAGTGTTGGTTGAAGCTTAGGAGGCGAGCCACTCGTCCGCCCGCCAGACGTTGTGAAGCATAAATCAAATGCATAAAAACAATTGAAAGCATATCACGAACACTCCCCCACCGGACCCAAAACCACAATAAACAGCACAGCTGAATTCATAATGTATATGTAACATACACTGAACCAACAATAGAATTATCTTACCCCATCCTGAGCCACACAGCCACAAAAAACAAAGAATAACTAAATCCAGTGATCCATAATCTGCCCATGCATGTTCCCTGTCTGTTGCCACATAATTGCAAACATCCTTGTAAAACCGTCCACTTTGGATTGGCTACTTTGGATTGGCCACTTTGGATTGGCAAAACCGGATTGGCTTTAAGTGATACAAATCATTAATTGTCAATCATGTAGCAACTACTCAAAAATGAAGACTGTCTGTAAAACTAGTATATCTATTAATGAAACTCAAAGGAATGTTATTTTTGCAATACAAGATACTGGTTAAATTAAAAAGTTCAAGAAATAAATTTTTATTCGTACAGAGTTTATAGTAGCGAAAAATCTGACCTAGGATAATATTGATGTAATGCGTTTATGCACATTCGAACACCAGTTAACTAATTGGTTAACTTCAAAACTTGAAGTTATCCCATTTATTGTAGATTGAAATGTGTATACCATTAGTATAGCCGGATTAAGGGGGGGGGGCTACGGGGGCTGCAGCCCCGGGCCCATCATTGATTCAGGGGCCCTCGGCAATGGTTCAAGTTGTATCAAAATTTCGTTTAAAAAAAAAATACTTAATTTCTATTAAAAACAAAAGAAAAAAATTTTGCTTCTAAATTGATAACAATACTCTTAAATGGCGAGAAAAAGTCATGGTTTAAGTGTCAACATGCATCATTTTTTCCTTTTGCAGTTTTAAAACGTTGCAAGTCCGATATAACGCTCTGTTCTTTCAGTATTTTTACCTTGTTTTGCCTGAGAACCAAAAACTGGAAAACACCTTTATTCTAATTCTAACCTTTTGCCCTGCAATGTCAACAAACATGTGCAATGCGTATGTTTTCTAAGAAATTAGTAAAGAGTACGCCCCCCCCCGCCCCCTCTCTGACGTCGGACACTGCCGAATGTTATGGACCATACCTTTCAACCGTACTTTGCATAATAACTAAAGAAGCATTGGCAATTGCGAATCGTGTTTGTGCTCTTGTCTCCTGAATAAAGTGCATATAAGACAAACAAAAAATTGAAGGGAACCTTTTTTTTTTATATAATATTTTAATTTGATATTGTAAGATTTTAGGAAGTGAAATTGCTTTACTTTTCTCTGATCTTTACAAATGTTTTTGTTTAATCTATACTGATAAAAGAAAGTTGTTTGTCTGTCTGTGTGTGTGTGTCTGTGCGATTTCTAGCAAAATCTACCGTGCGTAGAAGTTTGAGAATTTGGATGTGGATAGTCCAAGGCAGGTTCTGATGCCCCAGATGCTCAGATTTTTTAAGTTTTTGACCTGGGCCCCCTGGGGCCTCTTTAGGTTTTTTGCTCTAAATTGTTAATAACTTGCTCTATTTTTATCCGATCTCCTTCGTTTTTGGTAACCTTTCTCCATTTAGCTGTTCCCTCAATTCTACGTTCCAGTTAAGACCGGGGCTCGGTAGTGAAGTTTTTGTTTCCTAAATTGTTAGTAACTTTCCCCTTTTAATCTGATCGCCTTCATTTTTTGGGTCCTTTTCTCCATTCAGTTATTTCCCCATTCTTATATTCTAGCTGGGACCCTGCCACCCTACCCCCCCTTTGGGATTCGGTATGGGGCCCCTTGAAGTTTTTGTTTCCTAAATATTTAGTAACTTGCCCTTTTTAATCCGATCGCCTTCGTTTTGGGGGCCTTTTCTCCATTGAGTTATTTCCCCATTCTTACATTCCAGCTAGGACCCTGCCCTCCTGGAGCTCGCTCCGGGGCCCCTTGAACATTTTGTGCGCCATGCATTTCCACCTCCTAATTGTGTCACCCTCTCAATGTATAACTTTAAAGTTGACTCTTAGACTCCTCTTCCCGGACCACCACCCTCATATTTTTATTGGGGCCTTTTTTAAACATTTCTTTAAAATTTTGTTCTAATGATTAATTTATACCATATGCTTAATTTCGACTAATTGAAGATCTAAAGCGCTAAGTACTAGGACATTTTAAGATGTTTTTCTCTTAGGACCCTGCTAAAACTATCAGTTAGCCCATTTTGGGCCCCTTACTATACCTCCCTTAAAAATCGTCCAATTCACTTGATTTTTTTCTAAGAACTTCTTTTAGGACTTCCAGCTACAACTTGAACGACAAAAAAATTTCTCGGACATCAACTACCACTAATTTAAAATATTAATCTCCCTCTTGGGGTCCTTGGTACAGCTTCTTTTTAAAAAAACTTACAAACTTGAGTTCTGTTTAAGGTTACTATCACGGGTCCGAGCAACGACGGGTGGATCAGCTAGTTTTTAATAAAGAAAAGTGTATCTAATTTGTTTATACTTGACCTTGAGTATGAATAAGTTTCGCTTGAATAAAACTTTTGTTTTTACTGTATGTTTTTATGTGGCTTAAAAAAAAGAAAAAGAAAGAAAAAAAAAAATTACACCTCTCATGTTAGTTCGATTGCTTACGAAATGTTTTTTAACACCGTCTTGTTATCTTGTTAATTTAAGTTAGTTGGTTTACTACGAATTTCATTATCTAAATAGCTTTACATACATCCTTATCATATTAAATTTTTCATCATCTCACAGTTACATTTTCTAACAAAACTAAGGGGCTCTGTTCCTGCGAGCCTTGCTCGCCAGCTCCTGTCCAGACTCCACAAGCTCTGAAAACATGCTAATTTGCTGTGTTATAAAATGATTATCCGATTATGGAAGATCGAATGATATTATTATGACCAGTAGAGATCGTCTGTAATCGGATTGCCATTCATTTTCCTTTGACTGGGGGGGGGGATTTTTTACTTTAAAAAGCGCAGGACTGTCACGGGCTGTTTTCGTGATTGATTGAGCAGTATCTATCACACATTCGAAAATCAGCTTGTATGAAACGGGTAAGTAAAAATGTTGCTGCCTCTCAGAACTTCTATAGCCCCACCAGTGGCTGAGAGGTTCTGCTCTCAAAGCTGGTAGACAGGAGGCGCTGGGTTCAAACCCCTGTCACGCTCGTCGACCTAACCGTTCGGAGTTTTCCGTGATTTTCTTCGAACCTTGCCGTAAATACAGGTTAGGATCCCTTAGAAAGATCCCACGGAGGGCACTTTCCCCTAAGGCCTATATCCCTTGAGTAGATAATCGGCCGTCATAAATCAACCAACCAACCAACCAGAACTTCTATATTATAAAGGACAAACATATTCGTGGGTAACACTGATGTCATTTTGTTGTTGGCAACACCAGACGATTAAATTTCTCTTTTACTGCAATTTTTTAAACTTCTAAACATTGCACATTTTCAATTTTTACACTGTCAAATAGGGAAAAAAATGTACTTTCAAACGTAATTTGTTTGAAAATTGTATCGTAATTTATTCATTTTTTAAAAATAATTTTCAAGCATGATTTATTAAAAAATCTATCTCTGTCGCATGCAGAGACGATTACGAAAACTAAAACCGCTTGCACTTAAAATAATATATTGTTCAGCATTTGTTTATATACCATGAAAGTATTGCTTTTAATAAATTTCAAAACTTTATTTGAATACATAATCGTATTTTTCATGTAAATATGATTTTTGGTGTTGTTAGTGGGAAATCTAAAACAATGTATTAAATGTAACAAATTATAAGAGTTTTCAATAATAATGAGAGGTTTTCACCTATATTCTGTAACCCAGGAAGCCCGGGTTGGATCCCTTAGTTATAAAAACGGCTAGAAGAAACTTTTTTATATTTATTTCTACGCTATAAGAAAATATTTTTAAATATGATGTTTTAAATATATTGTTTTAAATATGACGAGATTCTCCCACATAATAATTTAATTAATTTAAAGTTTTCTTTCTCTTTGAATATTCACATGGAAATATATTTTTCAAGTGAAAAGTGTTTGGAAATATTATTAATTGAGCTTTTTAAAAATTGGCAACACAAGGTAAAAACATGGCTTTTTCGAAATATAAAATAAATCTTCATTCAGAAAATTAAAAAAAAACTGAAAAAGAAAATCTCCAAAAAAGAAGATTAAAAAAAAATGATTGATCATTGCACATCACAATCTAATCACGTATATTCCTACAAAATATGGTTAATTTGCTATGCATAGTTTTTGATCCTATAAAACTTATGTAACAATATTTTAAATCTTGACCGATTTCAACATTAAATAGCACTTTAAATAATTCCTAGGCTTAAAAACTGTCTGCTACATACTGTTTATCACATATTTCTCTATCAAACTACTATTTTTCATGTTTTTACAGTCAATAGTTTTTTTTTTTTTCTTTTTTTTTTATGTCAGCCGAGAAAGAGCTCCGATCACAATAAATTCAATTACGGCAACAGCAGCGTCAGTTACTCTTTCTTTCTTTCTTTTTTTTTTTTTTTTTTTTTTTAGAGAGAGATATATAAAATAAATAAAAAATTGATACACAATAGATTTTTTTTTTTTTTTTACTTTAAATAAATTAATGATTTCCTGTAGTATTAATTTAACTTTTCATAGTATTTTTTGCTAATTGGTTAACATTGTTGTTAAAATCATTCCATTAAATCGCTATAACAAAGACTTCAATTGCATTTTTTTCCCATTTGAAACTACCATTAAAATTAATACTGAAAATAAAAAAAAAAAAAAAAAAAAAAAGTTACAACTGTTATAAAAGAAACAATGTAAACGAAAATAAGATAAATTTAAGAAACAAATTCTGTAATTACATACTTTTTTTGTGTGTTTATTTGCCGTAAGTAAAAATAACACAATTTATCTAAAATCTTGTGACATTTAGTAAAACCATATGGTACTAAAAACGCATTTTTCCGTTTCAGTGCCAGTATACCGAAAATTATTAAAATTCAAAGTATCATAACTGAGTAAGTTTTGGGAATTAGGAATCAGGCCATAAGGAAAAAAATATATTTGGAGAGGTGAAAACTTTCCTAGATAGAAATTATATTCCTTTGATTTATGTGGTGGACGATACACAGATAATGTGGCGATTATGTCGAAGAATTCCAAGCCCAAATAAAGAAAGAAAATAATTTTGCACACTTTGTACCTTGAGCGGTCCATTCCCTAAATTTAGTTGGTGTAAATTATGTGAATTGTATTTTTCCCATCTTTTTTTAGTTCATCTAGTAAATGGGCACTACTACTAATTGTATTTGATGTCCTGCAATCATTTACTAATCAGGCAAGGGCAATTTTTTTTTCAATTATCTTGTTTTATATTAATGGAAAGCTAAAATAAAAATGTATAAAAATAATTAAAAATAGACACCAGCAGAGAAAAATTTATATATCTTAAAAATATGTGTTGAACAAGATGGTGTTGACATTACAAATGTGTAAAGTCATTGTATTTAAATAACAACAATATTTTGTGTGTTTTAGAAAGTATAAGAGCAAACTCTGAAGAAAAACTTGAAATTATATCTAGTAATACCGTTTACAAATTGTGAAGCATAATGATAGTTTTCCAAACTCAAATTAATAAAAAACAAACTATGATCATCTATTCAAGAACCCAGACTCAGTGGTTCAAGATTAATATCTCTAGAACATGGCATCTCAGAACGCATTGCATTTGATGTTGTTTTGCAATAATTTTCTATTAAACCAACGGCAATTTTTTTTATTAATTTTTTTTTTATAATTTTTTTTTAAATAAAAAGATGTATTATAATTATTTTAAATGTAGTCAGTTTTTATACGACTAGGGTCTTCCTGTTTTTTTTTTTTAATGTTTGTAAAGTATTTTTGAATTGTATGTGTTTAAACAAACTAATTAAGAGCACAATGAAAATAGCAACAACAAAACTTGATTGTTGATTAACAATATATATATTCAATTTTTAATATCTGTGTTTTAATATAAAAAAGACATTACAAATGAGACCGAGGTGGAGAGGGGGGGGTACAAAATTTCAAGTGGCAGGTTAACGGGGGCTCAAAATTTCCAGTAGCCCCGGGCCCCACAAATGCTTAATCCGGCTCATTAGAAATGTGTATTTTCAAATCGAGATAATCAGCTTCACTATTATTTTCATTTGTTTTTTTCAAAATTAACATATTAGGATAAATGTCACATGATATCCCCAAAAAATCGCAATCACACTTCAAAATTATTAAATCATCAATATATATCTGAAAGCCAGAAAATTAACATCATTATCAACCCTACTCTGGCTTTCAGATATATTGATGATTTAATAATTTTGAACTGTGATCGTGATATTTCGGGGATATCATGTGACATTTATCCTAATATGTTAATTTTGAAAAAAACAAATGAAAATAATAGTGAAGCTGATTATCTTGATTTGAAAATACACATTTCTAATGGTATACACATTTCAATCTACAATAAACGGGATAACTTCAGTTTTGAAGTTAACCAATTATGTAACTGGTGTTCGAATGTGCATAAACGCATTTACATCAATATTATCATAGGTCAGATTTTTCGCTACTATAAACTCTGTACGAATAAAAATTTATTTCTTAAAGAACTTTTTAATTTAACCAGTATCTTGTATTATAAAAATAACATTCCTTTGAGTTTCATTAATAGATATACTAGTTTTACAGACAGTCTTCATTTTTGAGTAGTTGATACGTGATTGACAATTAATGATTTGTATCACCTAAAGCCTTTTGTGGACAGTTTTACAAGGATGTTTGTAGTTATGTGGCAACAGACAGGGAACGTGCATGGACAGATTTTGGATCACTGGATTTGGTTATTTTTTGTGGCTGTGTGGCTCAGGAGGGGGCAAGATAATTCTATTGTTGGTTCAGTGTATGTTACACATACATTATGAATTCAGCTGTGCTGTTTATTGTGGTTTTGGGTCCGGTGGGGGAGTGTTCGTGATATGCTTTCAATTGTTTTTATGCATTTGATTTATGCTTCACGACATTCTGCCCAAAACCCACTGCCATTACTGAAGAATAATTTGTTGTTTATGGTAATTGGTCTGAAACATTGCTGTGCTTTTACAATATGCCCACTACTGAGGAGGTCACAGTTTTTTGGTTGTTTTTCTTGTTTTGGTTGTATCTGTTAAATTTTTTTTAGATTTGTAATTTATTCTTAGTTTAATTATGGTGCGAGATGCTGGGTCTGCCGAATGCATTTCATTCATAATGTGCTATATTTAATCTGTGTGATTATTTGCAGCTATAGCGCTTATCGTATGCATTTTATTTTTATTTGTTTTATTTTTAATCCTTTTTGAGCTTATATATATAAAGGCAAAGGATCTTTCAGATGTGACAGTTCAAGAAAGTTTGTCATGAAAGAGCAACTGATTATAACTCAGGATGTAATAAATTTGTCAAAAAATAAACTCTTTGATTTCAAATCACTTCAATAGTCATGCCTCCAAATTTCCTCTTTTTATGGATACAAATCTAATCCAGAGTCTTTTTTTGGGTGGGAGGGGGTGATACATAGTATAATTGACAAAGTATTGTACAGTAAGACCTGTGAATACAGAATCCTGTCTTAAACAGAAAAAAACATGGCCCTGGCAGAAAAGAACACCATACAGTTAAACCTGCTAAGACAAAAACCTGTGTAAAACAATTTTTTTTTAGTCCCTAGTGATTTCATTTTCAGTTTTCTCTATATGTAAGAGGTTGTGCATATAGAATTGTCACTTTAGGGGGAGATGGGGGTCTGGCACTTTCTATCATAGGATATCTGTAAGTGGAGAGGGGGGAGGGGTTGTCTTTTGATATCATTATCATTTTTTACCAAACAAAATTTTCTGTTTTTTGTAACTTTTTCTTTACATCAAAATAGTCTGTTGTTGTTCCTTTAGTGTATCTATTTTTATGAAAGTACAAAGTTATTATTAAAGTCCTCAAAAGATTATAAAATCATTTCAACTGTTTCATTCCAAAATATGGAATACCATGGGTGCAAGTTTTCCGTCCACAGGATGGAATTGTTGAAGGAAAGATTGGAAAGGTTGAAAATTCTCGAGGACGGAAAAAAAAATGTCCGAAGATGGGAAAAAAAAATGTCCGAATACGAAGAAAAAAAATCGTTCTTATATTTCTTGCATAAAATTTTAAAGATTCGCAGTTTCACCCAGAATCCGCAAAGGGTCGAAAAAAATATTACTTCATAGCAAATCAGATCACGAGACAGTTTGAAAGTTCCCGGTGGAGCATAAGGCAGTTGCATTGAGACATTCAGATTCGACATTATTGCACGCAAGAATCGCGGATGTCAAATCTGGAAAAATAAAACGCATGAAAAATATTTAACGCCAGATATATTCGTGCTCTGTAAATGTTTAATGTATGTGCAAGATTTTCATAAAGGAGAATTAGTTTTATCAGCATTATGAATTTAGCCACTCTGTAATAGTATTGCCAGGTGTCCCGATTTTTCATGATTCACATATTATTTTAAATTTCTTTGCATCGACTTGAATTAAATACCATAAAACCTCTGAAAACAAAACCTGCTTATTATGGAAAAGCTTTTATAATACCTGACAAAAATACCGCTAAGACGGAATATTTTTTCGTTTCCAAGCTATTTTGTCTGTACTGGTTTTACAGTACTTTGTTCAATAAAACCTGACAAAACTGATTTTTTTATAATAGAATCCTGCTTTAAACGAAAAAAAGAATTGTCCCTAGGGTAGGTAGGAATACTATCCAATTATTACTGCTCGATTAGAAATCTCTCCAAAACGGAATTTAGTTTTGTTTTCTTGCGATTCTGCTTTCACAGATGTTACTGTACATATTATGCTTATTCTGTACAATAAACCTACTAAGACAGAATCTCAAGTGACGAAAAATATTTTGTTTTAGACAAGTTTCAGTCTTAGCAGGTATAATTTAATATTATTCCTTCCATAGGGACCATAAATTCTGTAAGTTTAAGATAAAATTCCGTTATAGACAAGTTCCAATTTGCTGTATTTTTATGTCCCAATTTAGAAGCTTTCCGGTTTTTGAGTTGGCAACACTACTCTGCAATTTTTCTTACTACTTATCCTCGTTATTCTGTCATCAAAATTATTAATCATGATAAAAATATCTTTTATGGATATACTTTTCTTTTTTGTTTTTAGAATTCACTTATCATTTTTACATTTTGCCTTAACTAGGATATCCTAAATAGGATTCATGGACTGTTAAAAATAAATTTATTTATATACATAAATAAAATATTTTCCTAAAAAATACTTCAGCAAGTTTTCGTAATAAACTCTTGTTTATAAAATAAATCTCAACATCAAAAATTATAAAAACTTAATTCTCTAGTGTCCGGAAGATTATTGTGCAATAGGCATCCATAAATGCTCAGACCTGCCAAGTCTCTGGCTGTTTGGACACCAGTAATTTAATGCAGAAAATGTTGTCTTATTTAATCGGAGCACTTTGCGATTTAAAATAACAAAATTTTCTTTAAAAAATTACTGGTGTACAAAAATCCGGAGACTTGGCAACTCTGAATGCTTTTTCAGATGCGTCAAGCATCCAGAAAGAAAGAAAAAAACAAGTTTGATAAAAATCCGAGGCAAATAACAAAATAAAAATGAGCACTCCGTCATCAGAACACGTAGCTGCCTATTCCAATCAAAGTTATCATACTGTTTTTGATTCCAATGTGTCTTCAATGTAATGATGTAATCGAGTTTAGTTTCAGCTTGGATTTTATTTTTCTGTTTATGTCATCTCAAGTTTTTTCCTTCGAAAGAATATTTTAGTCAGCGGGTAGTTTTTGATGATCTAATTAAGTTAGCCACTTTTAAAAGAATTTGTTGAAATTTTTCGTAATGTTATACCAACAGTAGCGTAAATAAAGACATTTTGAATTAATTATTCCTTCAATCTTAAATTTTTATAAAATTTATGCAACAATAACATAATATGAAAGATAATTATAAATCAGATATCCATACATTTACGAGAAGCGCGTACCTTTTATCATTTATTCTAGGAAAAAAAAAGGAGAACACGTCACAGCATACACGAAAAATGGCACTGTTCTTTTTAGCACTTTCCAACCTAGTTGAAAAGTGCTTATGACTTCGGTTTGTCTGGCCGTCTGTCCGTGCTCTAACTCCCGTAAATATGCTCGGATTGCTCTGCAATTTTTATATGTTATTGTCGTTATCTATAGCATGTTCCCTATTTCAACGGAAGTGTGTAGCACTTATAGTTTTTTTACAGGGACACTCAAAAGAATTCAGTTACATTGCGGTCTATGGGGAAAAATCATTTGCGGTTTATTTAAATAATGTTTCACTATTTTAAACGCATTGTAATTTATATATATTACTAAGGTGCATTAGAAGAAGCTTAATATGGAACAGGGTGTGCATCGCACTTATAGTTACTTTACAGGGACAGTAAAAATAATTCCGTTACATTACGTCTATGGAGAAAAATCGTCTGCGGTTTATTTAAATAATGTTTCACTATTTTAAACGCATTGAAATTTATATAGATCACTAAGGTGCATTACAAGAGGCTTACTACGGAATATTGTGTGTATAGCAGTCATCGTTCATTTACAGGGACACGCAAAAGAATTCTCTACTGTCTGTTAACAATAATTCCTGGAAGTGCGTTTTAAGTTATTGAACGCGATTTTAATTTTAACTTGCTTTTTGTCTATTACGTGGTGTGTATAAATTCTGTAGATCCTATACAGGGCAGCAAAAAAGTTCGCAAACACATTTCTGTTTATTGACAAACTCCAGACGGAGAATTTTAAACTGTGCTACGCGTTTCCTAACTGAACTAAAATTATCATCCTATGTAGTATATATACAAATCTATAGATCCTATACAGGGCTGAATAAAAGTATTCGGATATTTTTCCGAATATTGTATATGTTGGAAATTCCTGAAATTATGTTTTTAAATATGTTATGCGTTTTCTAAATTGTTTACTTAGATGTTAGCTTTTAGCTTATTAAACGGTATGATTTGTAAAATTATTTTGGAAGCGTTGGAAAGTGCTATATAATCTATGCTTGACGCATGATTTTCGTTCTTGTTTAAGTTAGATAGGGTCAGGACCGGACCTGAATGCAAAAAATTCATAGAAGTCAACCCAAAAAAAAAGTTTCGTAGCCCCCGAATTTTCAAACTATTTTCGACAGTAACCTGATCCGAAACTGTAACCCAGAACCGACCCAAAATTAATACCATACTTAAATGCAATTATACATAATAATGGCATATCTAATATAAAATTTATTTGTTATGAAGTAAATTGAACACATGTTACTAGTTATTTTCACCTGAAACAAAATTCCTTCAGTAACAAACCAGGTATTCTCGATACTTGATACCTGACTAGGGTCCTACATCGAGTTGGGTAATCTTATTTTGTTCGACCTGACCTTAAATTTGCGTTGGGTTGGCGTTTTGTTTTTTTTTCTTGCCGGTCAAGTGTTTGCGGCAACTTAATTTTTCCACAATATATTTCATATGAAAAGACATATTTCAGTATCAATGAGTTATTATTTTTCTGATTTTCTTTAATAGATTTTTTTTCTCCCCTCATAAGACGCACATGTGTGTGTGTGTGTGTTTCGGTTTACATATATTTATATAGTTTTCTCTCTTTTGTAAGTGAACGCTTCATAGAGCATTCCCGATACGAAACTCATAAACAACATTATGTCCATAATAAATGGTCGTAATACCTCAATTATGGTGTCAAACTGTGATAGTACTGCAATAATAGCAAGAGACAAACGAGGAGGAAAGCTAATTCGCAGAAAAGATGGGGGGGGGGGGAAGGAGCAGCGCTTTTCAATGCCAATATGCACGCACACGTACTTTGGTATTTGCAAGGAGGATCGGGTCTCTGTATATTGTTGATACGAAACCTTGGAGGATAGAAGTATAAGATTATGGGGAAAGTAAATAACAGTGGTTGGTTGTGACAGCAAAAATGCAAACTGGGTGTCCGTTTCATCCTCTCTTCAATGTCTAGCTGGGGTTGAGAGGGACGACGGAGTGTGCAGTGCACATTGTAATCTCTGTCTCTGATCGTAATCAAAGCATTTTCTCTTAGGTAAAGTGTTTGTTGCACGTGGTTTGTTTGGGTGCGCCAGTTGATTCACTATTTTTAACGGGACGCCTCTTCTTTTAGGTAGATTTCGTAAGAAATACTACCTATTACATTCTCACCTAAGTTGGAATTTTTGAAAAATTTTTGCAGATCTACGCCGATCATGACTCCCAGAACCCAAAAACACCCCCAGTTCAAAACTTTATATATCTATCTATCTGTCACTTTTTTATGGACACTATAACTGCAATAATTCTGCACAAATCTCCTCGAAACTGATACATAAAATCTCGGTCAAGTTCGTTAATGGGCAAAATCGAACCAAGGGGGTGAGAATGGGGGGGGGGGGTTGTGAAAACAGAAAAAAAAACCCATAATTTCTTAATTATGATATGTATTGAATCCGTTTAAAGTTATTATTACTTCTAGGAGAAGGGCCGAAAATGTATGTATGACAGATTTTTGATATAATTAAAAATGGCCCCAAGGGGGGGAAAAAGGGGGTGTTTTAGAAGAAAAAAATTCATAATTTCGTGTGTTCACAAGATATCAAATCCGCTTAAATTTATTATAAATCCTCTTAATATTATCTAAAACTTTTATATTGACAAGTTTTTTATAGGACCAACCCTTATAGCAAAAAAAAATTAAAAACAAAAAAATCCCTGCCGGCTTCGCCTGCAAACAAGTTAGTTTTCGAAGTAGACGGCTCCAACTCCCACATCTCTTTGAAACTGATACATAAAATCAAGGGGCATAAAATCTCGGTCAAGTTCGTTAATGGTCAAAATCGAACCAGGGGGGGGGGGATGGGGAGCTTTTTGTGAAAACAGAAAAAAACCCATAATTTCTTAATTATGATTCCTATCGAATCCATTTGAAGTTATTATTACTTTTAGGAGAAGGGCGGAAAATTTATGTATGACAGATTTTTGATATAATTAAAAATGGCCCCAAGGGGGGGGGGGAGGAGGGTTTTAGAAGAAAAAAATTCATAACTTCGTCAATTCACAAGATTTCAAATCAGTTTAAATTTATTATAAATCCTCTTAATCCATATATTTAAAGCTGTTTGGTAATTCTGTCAAATCTATTCCATCGAAATTCGATCGAATACGCATGCGTCAAAAAATCACCGGCCAATGAGGTGAGGGTCTATGACTGTCTCTACAAACGTGTTTGGGATCGTATCATCTGTTGTTTTTTTCTGTTGTCACGTTGCGTTAAACCTAGGAAGATATTTATCTAGAACTCACTGTGGAGTGTTTAGAAGGTATTTATTTTATTTATTTATTTTATTTATTGTAATTTGTATGAATACTTAGATGTCCATTTCGGATTTACTGTTTAAAAATGAATTTAGGCTCATAAGTTGGCGAAATCCCGATGGAAATTTTTTTTTTAGATCTCTATCATTTTGTTTATATAGTACAGAAAATAATTATTCAAACGTGTAGAACACGTAATACAAAATTGGACCACTTATGGTCTGTTTATTATCGGGAATGAATCTTATGGTGTTCCGATTGATAATGAATTCGATTATGTAAATATAATGTCAAAAGACAGTACGCACGGTAGTAATATTTTTATTATTATGTGTTCGAAAAAAGCGAATCTGAGCGCCTGAATATAAATTATAAAATATTATTTCTATATTTAGCAACTAAATATTTAATAAATATGCAGGAATGTGACTAGCTTTATGTGAATGTATAATATATGTAAGTCTGAACTTTAGCATTATTTGTTAACAGAAATATATTATCTCTATTCGATTTAAAAGTTTTGTCATTACATAAGTGTGCTATTTAATTTGTAAAGAGTATGTATGCATTATATTGTTTGTATGTATACAAATGTTTAGAATGTTTTGATTTGTAAACTCTTAATATTTGAATAATGTTTACATTATATTTGTTTGTATGTATACAAACAATATATGTATACAAAGAAGTATATATACAAACAATATTAATATTTACATTGTATTGTTTGTATGTATACAAATCTTGAATGTTTTAATTTATTACATTCATTTTTTACCAGTTTGCATGTCCGTTCATGGGCGATTCATATGAAACTCATAATTTGTCACAAATTGGTGATTTTATTGATTTAGTGCTTTGCCCAAGAATGTGGAAAACAAAACTATTTTTGACATCGGGGGAAATGAATGAGGTTATTTCGGTTTTTATTTTGTATATAAAAAATGTTATATGTAAAAAAATCCTGGCCATTAATCACATTGTTTTTTGTATATTTAAAGACGATTACTTATTCTTTGTAATTATTTTTTTGCTGGGGGTTTTTGAGCAAAATAATATTACTTCATAGCTAGAACCAGTTTCGCTAATCATTAATATTTTCTTAATCCTTTGACCGCTGAGCAAATGGGCAAATTTGTAATGTTTTTTCTGTTATTTTTTTTAAATGTCAAAAAAAGATAAATTTTCAAAATTGGTATAAAAAACTTAGGTACTTCTCTATTATCCCATCGTCCACTTTTCATAACAAAATACTATTGCCAAAATGTATGATTAAATGCCAAAAATGCAATCCCATTTACTTGATGTCGGAAGCATTATACGTGTTTGTTATGTCGTCAAGTGGTTTTTAATTCAACATTTGCGCGTATTAATGACAACGTTCTCCCGTTTATTTGGCGTTACAGTTTGGCGATAGTTTTTTGTTATGAAAAGTGGTCGATGAGATAATAGAGAAGTACCAAAACTTAATTACGTATATGAGTAGATTCCTTGACTATATTAATCATTACTCAATATTTTAAAACTGCATCATATTTGTAGAATTATATTAATTTAAACAATGCTTCTATTGAAGTGTGAAGAAGCACATACTTCTATGAAGAACCATATATTTACATAATCGTTTTCATTAGCAATCGGAACACCATAAGATTCATCCCCGATAATAAACGGACTATAAGTGGTCCAATTTTGTATTACGTGTTCTACGATATTTTACGTACGTTTGAATAATTATTTTCTGTACTATATACACAAAATGATAGAGATCTAAAAACACAATTTCCATCGGGATTGATTTTGCGAATGTTAAATGAGCCTAAATTCATTTTTAAACAGTAAATCCGAAATGGACACCTAAGTATTCATACAAATTATAATAAATAAAATAAATACCTTCTAAACACTCCACAGTGAGTTCTATATAAATACCTTCCTAGGTTTAATGCAATGTGCAAGAAAAAAAAAAACAGGAGATGATCCCAAACACGTTAATAGAGACAGTAATAGACTCTCACCTCATTGGCCGGCGATTTTTTTGACGCATGCGTATTGGGTCGAATATTGTTGAAAAATGATTTTGAAGAAAAAATCGGGAAATTCACAAAATGGTTTCGGGAAAAACTTCACCAAATGGTTTAAAAATTCTTTGAGTGACAGCGGGAAAAAAATTTCGTTTTACATTCAATCATCGCAATTGGCGAGTGTGACTATTAAGTTTAGCCAGTACTGGCAATAACATCAATTACCAATTTTCAGTATTACTCGCCGATTGGTGAGTGTTAATTTTGTCTTATATCACAAACTGTATTTACATATACTACTAGATATAATGATTATGAACCATGATTTTTCTATTATTGGGCGAGATTCATGTTTTTTCAGCAATTCTTTGACGAAATTCATGTTTTTTCAGCGATCCTTTGAAGAATTTCGCATTTTTCTCATGATCCTTAACGAAATTCGCATTTTCCAGCGATTCTTTGATAAAATACATTTTATTCCGCAATTTTTAGACGAAATTTAGTAAAAAAGCATGACCTTTTGGTGAACTTTCCTTTTTTGCGATTCTTTGACAAAATTTGCTTATCTTTCACGATCCTTTTGCATAATTAATGTTTTTTCTGATGTCTTTTAACGAAAGTCATGTTTCCCCATGATCCTTTGATGAATTTAGTGTTTTTTCCTCAATCATTTGACGAAATCTGTGATTCCCCCCCCCCCCCCCCGCGAAGATTGGTTAGATGTTTTTAGTCTGCAGGTGCCCTAAAAAGTCTGTGACGCCCGTTGCTGCATTGCACACATTCTTTCTTCCATGGTGCATCGAACGAAGAAAATTCATCCTAAAGAATCATTGTTTCATTCTTGACATTTCTGGAAAGAAACAACGTTCAACTCATTGGCTGAATTGTAAAGGGCGAAATGTGTCAAACATTAGCGGAAAGAAAGTGCGCAATTTGTTCGTTCATGGATAAAATCATGAAATTCATTAATCAATAGTTGATAAATTCGTCAATCGATAGCGGAAAAATCGCAAAATTCATTAATCGACAGTGGAAAAATCGCAAAATTCATCAACTGGTTTCGGGGGAAAAAGTTTTCGAATATCGTCAAATGGCTTCGAGAAAAAAAATCACAATCCGTCAATTTCGGAGAAAAAATCGTGAAATTCGCCAAATGGTTTCGAAATTTGTCGAGCGACAGCGGAGAAAAAAATCTTTTTCCATTCAATCATCGCAATTGGTGAGTGTGACTATTATGTTTGACCAGTGGTGGCAATAAAGTCCATTGCCAAATTTTCAGGATTACTCGCTGTTTGGCAAGTGCTAATTTGTCCTATACTTCAAAACCCTTTTGATCATATCATCAGTGTGCAGGACAATTTTTTTTACGTGAACCATTTGATGAATTTTGTGATTTTTCCATTATCGATTGACCGATTTTACTGCTATCGATTGTTGAATTTTATAATTTATCAACTATTGATTAGCGAATTTCATGATTTTTTCCATGAACGTTTGACGAATTACGCAAAAAAATTAAGAATATCGTTAAATTGTCTTGGGTAAAAAAAAATTTAATATTGTCAAATGCCTTCGAGAAAAAGTTGCAAGTTGGAACGCCTGTGACCTCTTTTTCATGTTATGCATCTCGGGTCTATCCCCCCAAGTGGGACACTTTTCTAAATTTTGCAGACACCTCTCATGTGATATATCGCTGGAAAATTCTTTGACCGCTTATTCATGTTATGCATCTCCGGGGTCCATCCCGCCACCCCCCCTCCCCCCCCCAAAGGGTACTTTATAAATTTTGCACACAACCCTCATGTTATATATCATTGGAAAGGTCTGTGACTGCTTAATCGTATTATGCATCTCGGGTCTATCCCCCCCCCCAAGTGGGACACTTTTCTAAATTTTGCAGACACCTCTCATGTGGTATATCGCTGGAAAAGTCTTTGACCGCTTATTCATGTTATGCATCTCCAGGGTCCATCCAGCCACCCCCCCCACCCCTAAGGAAGGCACTTTTATAAATTTTGTTGACACATCTCATGTGATATATCGCTGGAAAAGTCTTTGACCACTTATTCATGTTATGCATCTCCGGGGTCCATCCCGCCACCCCCCCTCCCCCCCCCAAAGGGTACTTTATAAATTTTGCACACAACCCTCATGTTATATATCATTGGAAAGGTCTGTGACTGCTTAATCATATTATTCATCTCGGGTCTATCCCCCCCCCCCCCCAAGTGGGACACTTTTCTAAATTTTGCAGACACCTCTCATGTGATATATCGCTGGAAAAGTCTTTGACCGCTTATTCATGTTATGCATCTCCGGGGTCCATCCCGCCACCCCCCCCCCCTAAGGAAGGAACTTTTATAAATTTTGTTGACACCCCTCATGTTATATATTGTTGGAAAGGTCTGTGACTGCTTAATCATATTATGCATCTCCGATGTCCATCTCCCCAC
Source organism: Maratus michaelseni (assembly GCA_963931845.1). Classification (NCBI taxonomy): domain Eukaryota; kingdom Metazoa; phylum Arthropoda; class Arachnida; order Araneae; family Salticidae; genus Maratus; species Maratus michaelseni. The sequence continues at coordinate 341,397,268 of OZ007586.1, forward strand.
TTTGCCCCCCCCCCCCCCCAAAGGGTACTTTATAAATTTTGCACACAACCCTCATATTATATATCATTGGAAAGGTCTGTGACTGCTTAATCGTATTATGCATCTCTGATGTCCATCTCCCCACTTTGCCCCCCCACCCCCCCAAAGGGTACTTTATAAATTTTGCACACAACCCTCATGTTATATATCATTGGAAAGGTCTGTGACCACTTAATCATATTATGCATCTCAAATGTCCAACTCCCGACTTTGCCCCCCCCCACCCCCCCCAAGGGATACTTTTCTAAATTTTGTTGACACCCCTCATGTCATATATTGTTGGAAAGGTCTGTGACTGCTTAATCATATTATGCATCTCCGATGTTCATCTCCCCACTTTGCCCCCCCCCCCCCCAAAGGGTACTTTATAAATTTTGCACACAACCCTCATGTTATATATCATTGGAAAGGTCTGTGACTGCTGAATCGTATTATGCATCTCTGATGTCCATCTCCCCACTTTGCCCCCCCACCCCCCCAAAGGGTACTTTATAAATTTTGCACACAACCCTCATGTTATATATCATTTTAAAGGTCTGTGACCACTTAATCATATTATGCATCTCAAATGTCCAACTCCCCACTTTGCCCCCCCCCACCCCCCCAAGGGATACTTTTCTAAATTTTGTTGACACCCCTCATGTCATATATTGTTGGAAAGGTCTGTGACTGCTTAATCATATTATGCATCTCCGATGTTCATCTCCCCACTTTGCCCCCCCCCTCCCCAAGGGGTACTTTCTAAATTTTGCACACAACCCTCATGTTATATATCATTGGAAAGGCCTGTGACCACTTATATCATATTATGCATCTCCGATGCCCATCTCCCCACTTTGCCCCCCCCCCCCAAGGGGTACTTTCTAAATTTTGCACACAACCCTCATGTTATATATCATTGGAAAGGTCTGTGACCACTTAATCATATTATCCTCCCCACTATGAAATTTGTCAAGTTAAAGCAACTATAAATTTTATTTTTATGGTACTATCAAGTTGTTTGCCGTCAAATTTTGACGGGTTCCATCTAGTATTATCTAAAACTGTTATATTGACAAGTTTTTTATAGGACCAACTATTATAGCAAAACGAAATTTAAAAAAAAAAATCCCTGCTGTCTCCGCCTGCAAACAAGTTAGGTTTCGAAGTAGGCGGTTCCAACTGCCGCATCATGGCAAAAAGGTCATTGCTTCCGCAATTCCCAACAAACAGGCGCCCCACGGTCTGAGTCTTCGAAATCTACCTGTGCCTGTAGGCCGAGCCGTCAGGGGTTTTTTTTTATCGCTGTTTTACCTATATTTAGCAAGAAATTATTAGTATAATTTCTTGTTAACATGGAATCAGCTATCGAATTTATAGATTCGAAAAAATCTGTCTGTCGTGGATGATGGTTCTCTTAAAAACAAGTGGCAATGGGCATGGTTGGAAGAAACTGATTTTAATGATGATAAATATAGTTTTTGGTGCTGCAAAAGCAAAGAACAAGGACATTGTTTTTGTGTATTGTGCAGTAGAAAAATAAATTACGGAAGTAATGGTAAGAAAGCATTGTTCAAACACAGTAAAGATACAGTGCATAGAAAATGGGTGCGATCACAGCAGCATGCTGTAACTTTGCCCAGAACTGCTCCTGTTCAGGCCAAAGCCTCATTATCTGATAGAGTTGCCCACCAGAAGAGAAAGCAGTTGTGACAGCATTTTTATGCGAAAACACTTTACTATTTAATTTGGCACCAAAATTAATTGAGCTATCAAAGAATTTATCAAGTGATAAGTTAGCTTTATCGAAATTAAAATTGTCCAGGACTACAGCAACATACATTAATACCCACGGTACTGCAAAGTGCATGAGAAGTGAATTAGTTGAGCAACTGAAGGGAATTTTTTTTTTTTAAATGTGGATGAAGGGACAAATAATGCAATGGACAAGATTCTCAATATTATGGTACGCAGAAGAGAGTTGTTTGTGATCATCTTGGCTCCAAAAGAGAAAATTTTGTCACAGCGACCATCCTTTTTTGCTGAAACTAAATCTGCCACCACAGTTGTTTTAAACAAAAATATGGTATAATCAGTGAAGAAAACTTTTTATAGGTAAAACTGCATATTGTAAATTAATAATTAAGGCAGTGAACTTAGTTTTTTTTTTTATTGTAGATAATTTTTTTTTCCCCACATTATGTTTCACAAATTGAAGATTTTAAAAAAAAGAAACTTCCTTAAAAATTGACAAGAATCTGCAGATATTTCAGGTAAAGAGATTTTTTTCTATTTTTATTTTACTTTTTTTTTTAAAGATGTTTTTAAAATTATAAGAATATTGTATATATGTGTATTCATGCACATTCTTAAATATTTTGCAATTTTATGTAGCATAGCATGTCAACTTCAGAGTTTATAAGTCTAGTAACTTTCCAATTACAGTTTACATGAATATGTGTATTTTGCATGCGAATGCAGTTTTTTTCATTTAGTTTATCATTTTCATCATAATTAAATTTTACTGTATAATATTTAATATATTGGAGTTTTGTTTGTCTAAGTGTGCATGGTGTTTGGAAGGGTGGGGGGGATCAGAGTGGAGAATTAAAAATATTTTCAGTCTTGGTCACATCTCAAAACTTACGTTGTGTGTGTGCACGCACACATTCGGATTGGGGAGGGGGGGGGGGGCAGGTCAAAATATTTTCAGTCCTGGCCACATTTCAAACTTGCACCCATGTGGAATACCCTGATGTTTGACATCCTGTTGTTTTGACATATGCGCATATAATCTGCCGTTAGAGAAACCTGGTATGAAGTGCGTTTGAAATGATATTTGTTGTATTTACTAGTAAAGTAAAGGAAAGATTGTTTTGTTGATAAGAAATTCTGCTTTCACCCTAGGGTAAGTTCAAGAAGACAATTGTTAATTTTACACTTGAATGCATTATGTAAAATATTAATTTTAAATAGTAACTGTCTCTTTTAGATGTTATTTTTTATAAATTTATTTCATGTAGATTAGTGATATTTTATTGACTTCTCTTCATTTGAATCTGTAAAGTATGGAATTTTTAGACATTGATAACAATATCATTAAGTGGGAGAAGGATGGGTTGAGGAATAATAACTTATATCATAAGGGGGAGGGTGTCCAAAATTATCAAAATGTTGATAGCATATATGTTCAACCCTTAAAACAATATAGTAAATTATTGCTTAAGATTATATATGTCATAATTTCTGTTGGTTAATTCATACAGTAAATGAAACTTGTGTATAACTAAATGCTGTCTTTAATGGAATAATTTCATAGACCCGATGAAAGAGTACCCTACAAGTCTATATGCTAAAACAGAAACCTGTCCAACACAGGAATTTTTTTCTGATTTTTAGCGATTGTGTTTTCACTGGTTTACAGTACTTTGTAGTTTATTATTAATTGTTAAATTAATAGAAAACTAGTATACTAAAATCTGCTGAGACTGAATCGGTAGGAACCAAAGGAAAGTTCTGTTTTAGACAGGTTTCTGTCTTAGAAGTTATAATTGTATGGTGTATCTTTCACTGGGATCATGAGTTTTCTCTATAACAAATGAACATTCCATTATAAAATCCTGCCTTAATGGAGGAATTTCATGGTCCTGTCAAAAGAAACACAATTATACTTGCTAAAATGAAATTTTTCTGTGATGCTAGCGATTCCTTCTTATCAGGTTTTACTGTATTTTATTACCATTAGATTTGCTCTTTCTGAAATAATTTTAGTTCTTTAAAAGTAAAAAATATATGCTGTGAACTTGCATAGAACTAATAGTTATTTCTCGATATATTTAAAAGCAAGCATTAGGATAATCTTAATTTTCAAAAAAATTTCAGTAATACATATATTGTAAATGAGAAAATACAGTAGAATTTGTGAAAGCTGAAACTGTCTAGAATAGAATCCTGTTTTAAACATAAAACTTCAAGGTTCTGGCAAATGGAATGCTATATATATATGCTCACATGGAAACCTGTCTAAAATTAAACTTTTCTTTATTCCCTGGTGATATCTGTGTCAGCAGATTTACTATAGTTACACTGCCACATCAAAGGAAAGTGGATTTAGAGTTTAAAAGAACATTTACAAACTGATAAGTAAAATAACTTGTGTTCTGATGAATAAATCTCATATAAAAACAACAAAAATAGCTAAAAAAAATAGCATGAAATTGTTTCAATGCTTCATAACAAGGAACTCTTTCACTGCAAAATGCAATTAAAAGTTAGAGAAACAGCAATAGCACACTACTTTGCTGCTGTGGTTTATCATTCGATTTTTTCATTTTGCAAAAAAAAAAAAAAAAAAAAAAAAACTTACAGCTGTTTCACGGCTTCATAATGTAGCTGATTGTGTGTTTTACTGTATATTAATTTACTTTACTGTAAAACCGGTTAAAATGAAGTTGCTCAAGACATTAAAGTTTCTATTTTGGTCAGGTAGTAGGTATAAAACGTATGGTATGATCAGGGATATAGAGATATAAGGGCTAGCTCATTCCTTTGATCTGTCTCATGCTGCTCTGAAGCAACAACGGCTCTATTAAGAAAGCCCGGGGACACTCAGAGTGACGTCACTAACCTCGGTCATTGATGACAAACCTCGTTTATTTTCCGTTCGTCATCATAACTTTCCGAGTTCGTTCCAAAACTTATCTCAGCCATAAGTTAGAGTGTGCAGGGTATATAACCATGTATATACGTTCATGTAACCATTTCATGTTATAAATATTATATTCATTTGAGGAAAGACTCTTTCATTTTAATCCTTTTAAAAGTTTTCATTATAGTGTCTTTTTAAAGATAAAAAATCTTTTTTAACCCCCCCCCCCTCCCCTCCTCCTTTTTATATCTTTTAATAAAAATAAAATATGAATAATTCATAAATATCAGAGTTTTTATTATTATTAACAACTAAATAAGTAAAATATAAATGTAGTTCTCTATTTTTTTCTCTCTTTTAAGTTACATTTTATTTGCTTCATGTAACCATTTCATATGTTATATTCATTTTATTAAAGACACTTTCATTTTAATCATTTTAAAAGATTTCATTATATTGTCTTTTTTTAAATATTTCATTTCCCCCACCCCTCTCTCCGCTTCTTTTTATGTCTTATAATAGAAATAAAATACGTATAATTCATAAAATATATATTTCATAATTCATAAAATATATAGTAAAAATATTCATATTATATAAAATATAATATATAAACATAAAAAAAACTCTTTTTTTTTTATCGTGTATTTTTTTATATATAAAATGTATAATTTCTAAGTATAAGTCTTATTTTATTTTTTAAATTTAATATTAAGAAGAATATTCATCTAATTCATTATTTTTTATTTTCTATTAAGTAATATTTTATATTCTTCATGTGTTATAAATATATTTTCACTTCGTGAAAGACACTTTTTTTCTTCTTTTGGTTAATGTGCAAATTAAAGTTCATATTTGAGTTCTAGCACATTTTCAAGAAAATTAATAATATTTCGATTGACTGGATTGCTTTCCATTAAAGTAAGTACTTATTTAGAGTATATACATGCATTTTAAAGAATATTAGCAATGTTAATCATTATCTATTAAAATATGTTTACTTTGTCGTTGCTACATAAATAGACTAAAATATTTATATATTTTTTATACATAGATTAAATTGTAAATGTGTTAACGTGAAAATGTTAACTTACTTAAATACTTCTCCTGTCACTAATTCATATGCAAAATTATATCAGTTAGTAAAAAGTGTAAGGTAAGAACTTAATATACTGCATTGTCTGTCATTTGATAATTACATATTTGATTTATTTTTCCATATATGCATTTCTTTTATAATCACCAATAAACAGAGATATTTTACTATTATTAGGAAATATTAAATATATAGTTGCCCTGTTTTGAGATAAAAAAATTTTGTGAAGGCCTCTGAATTAAAAAAAGGGTCTTTTAAAAGACATTTTTAATGTATAACATTTATCATTATAACATATTTTTTATCAATTAAATACTACACATTTAATTATTACTACACATTTTAAATATGATATTTGATTTAAATAAAATTTTGTGAAAAGTAAAGGTTATTTTTGTGAAAAATAACATTTTGTAATTAAAGTTAAAATCCAGTTACTCAAATTCGAACCAAGATTAAAAAATACTTTTTAAATCCTTTTTCTGAAGTTGTCCTCTCTGGTGAACTTATTTGTTTGCAAATTACACATTTTAAAATGTCACAAAATAATTAATAAATAATAAATAGTAAGTTTTTATGGAATAAAAAGGAATTTTGTGAAGGATCCTGTTTTATTATAAAGAATTTTGTGAAGGGACCATTTTATTAAATTGATTTTTGTGAAGGAGCCTGTTTTATTAAATTGGATGTTGTGAAGTAGCCCTAAATATTCACCAAATTTTTCTTGGTATATTACCCTTGATATATTTAATATTTTCTAATAATTATTAAACCACCTCTGGTGAGTTTTATTGTAGATTATATATATGTATAAACTATGTAATGTGTACAAAATAAATCGAATATGTAATTATCGTATGATAGACAGTACATTATAGTACAGTTTTACTAACTGATATTATTGATAACATTTTGCATGTGAATTAGCGACATCATAAGAAACATTTAATTAAGTTAATATTTTCATGTTCAGAAATTTTCAATGTAATATCTGTATGTTAAAAAAAAAATGAATATTTTAGCAATGGAAGATATTAAATATGAAAAAAATAAATAAAAGGGAAAAGGAAAAGCATGAGAATGAAACAATCATGAATTTATCAAAACGTATTCTTATAACTAAAGTTTGCATAAAAAACTTTTAATTAGTTTTTGATTATTTTTAACATTAAAATTATTACAAATTTTAAATGATAGCTCTAAAAAAATTGCTAGATTCGTAAGCTAGAGAATAGATTATTTGCTATACACTTTAAAGATCATGGTCAGTAATGACAAATGAAATATTTAGTTACTTTTTACATCTTTTATTAAGTGTGACTAATTACATTTATTCTGAAATACACAATTTATATACTAATTCTTGAATAAATATTTACAAAATTACTTAAGTTAGTTAAAACTACATATAATTAATTTTTTATGTTACTTTTTAGTGGCATAAGAAAGGTGTTATGATATTAGTTACACTTCCAATCCAGATTAGACTTAATGTAAATAAAATTAGTAATAATAAATAAATTTAGTCTTTCTTCGTCATAAGCGTTCAAATACGAAGTATGTGAAATTATTTATGCACAATTTTCCATTGATATGTATGAAAAAAAAGGTAGGTGTTAACTAAAAAGTATTAAATTTACAAATGAAGCAAATTCATATTGAATATTGAATAATGCATAAAAATTGTTGCGAAAGATTATTTACTAATAAATAAATAGTGCAAACGTAATAAAATATTTTTCGCAACATGAGCTTCGGACAAAGCTGTGGAGTTAAGCCTACTCGCGCAGAAACGACAAATTAAACATATTTTAATACACAATGATCAACATTGTTAATATTCATAAAATTACACATATATACTGTAAATAAGTACTTACCTTAATTAAAAGCAATCCGATCTTGAACTGAACTACTTTAAATTAATATCAGAATTCAAAACACATTGATTTCCCAACACGTTGTCTCTGAAACGCACGGTACTATTCCTATGAGCAAGTACGGAATGGGAGAATATTGCGACCTGCTTCATGACCGAGGTTGATGACGTCAGCAAACCAGTATTTCCTCTGAAACCTGGCTTTGTAATAGAGCCGGTGTTGTCTGAAGCCACCCCTGTCAAAACAGGAAATCTAGTGTGACGTCAGTTGGTTCGCTCTTATTAGGAGAGATAAGAAGAGTTATATGCTCATTTTCTTATGTGACTGCATAGATAAACAGTTGAAATATTGTCTTAATCTTATTTTCTATTTAAAAGGCTATTTAAAGTTATATATATATTATATATAAGGGTTTAAAAAAATTTTTAAATGACACCTTGCGCTATTGCTACTTGTAGGAATACGTATAACTAAAGATAAAAATGTTTTGTTTCATCAGTTTCCTCAAGATTTTGATCTACAAAGAGAACACATTCGCAGATGCCGAAGAAAAGATGCTGTAAATCCAAAAAATGCACGAATTGGTAGTGATCATTTTATTGAAAATGATTATATTGATGATATGCAAAACAGATTATTAGGCTTGCCTATCAAGAAGAGATTAAAGAATTCGTCCGTTCTGAATGTAAATCTGCCTTTCACAAAATCGGAGGAGCAAATAACACCTAGATCAGAAAGACAAAGAAGTGAAAGATGTACAAGACAGATTAAATGATTTGAGTCCTGTAAAAACCTGCATTGCAGATATTATCAGTGAAGATAATAGAAATGAGAACAGTGACAGAGAAGATTGCCAAAAATGTGAAATGTTCTTAAAAGATGTTCAGAATTTAAATTTTCAGCTAAAATGCACAAGATTTGAATTATATATATTAAAGAAAGAAAAACGTAGTGCATTTAAAACTATTGCACAAAAAATAAGAAGAACTCAGCACTATAGAAGAGAAACAATAGCTGAAGTGAAAAAAAATTAAAGACAAAGTTGCGCGTTCTGGAGGAACAAAACACAAAATTAAAAAAAAAATAAAGAAAATATCAGAAGAATATTTAGCGAAACTCAAGTAACTGCACTTTTCGATAATAAAAAAGTAAATTGGACTTCTGGTGATATTTCTAAAGCCATTGTCTTGAGAGCATTATCATCTAAATCTTATGATTATTGGAGAGACATCGTTGGGATAACACTTCCAGATGCCAGCACAATAAAGAGATGGTGGGCAAAATTTGAATGTACACCAGGTATTCTAAAAGAATGTGGAAAATTTAACTCAAGTTGAGAAGTTATGCGTACTGAATTTTGATGAAATACATATTGATACAAAATTGTGTTATGACACGAAATTGGATGAAATACTCGGTCCTTTTTAAAAAGTCCAATTTGTTCTTCTTAGAGGCTTTATAGCATCATGGAAGCAGCCAGTTTACTTTCAATTTAATAAGAATATGAACAAAAGTCTTTTGTTTGACATTATAGAAAGAATTTAAGAAACTGGAGTTCGTCATAACCATTGTTTCGGATTTAGGGGGATGTCAAACTCTATGGAAAGAGCTAGGTATTTCAAAAACAAATTAATCTTTCCTCAGCCCAAGCAAGTAGTCATAAAAAATATAGGCAGATATGCCGCACTATTTAAAATTGTTAAGAAACCATTTTCTTGACAAAGGATTCCTGTTACAAGATGGAACAATTATTGATTCTGGCATTGTAAAAGAAGTTTTAGAAAAAGATAAAGAGGAAATAAAGCTTTTGTTGCAGACAAAAATTGCAATTGCTGACTGTGAAAGGTAACGAAAGGCAAAAGGTTGCTCCAGCAAAAACTTCATTTTCAGCCACTACAGCGCATGCGATCAAGCATTTAACGGGTAATGAGAGAGCATCTATTTTTTCCTTATGGTTGACAATTTTTTTTTACATTAATGAACAGCAAGTTTCCAGAACCACCAAACAGTAAACCCATGAAAGCTCCTTTTGGCTTGGAAAAATATTATAACGACCAAACAGCAGTTTTAGAATGCATGAAAAAAGAAATTTCTGAATTAAAAGTAAGCGGGGGGAAAAAAAGTATGCTGCCTTTGCAGTAAGCAGTTCTGGTATTCATAAATTCTCTCCTTCGATTACACGATGCATTAAAATCTCTCGGTCTAACATATATATTAACAACTCGGCTCATGCAAGATGTCCTTGAAAGCTTGTTTAGTCAAATAAGAGGACTTTGTCATTTCAATGACCATCCTTCGCTGACAGAAGTCATAATTAGACTAAAGATATTACTTCTATCTAATAAACTGCGAACTTTGTCTTAAAAAATTAATCATGTGGATTCCATAGAAGAGGGAGACTCGTACGTAATGAGTAAAATTATCCAGAAAGCATTTGATCAGTCTGAGCCCTCTGAAGATCCAGAAAATCCCAATGAACCTGAAACAAATTTAATAAATTTTGAAGGGATTATTGGCGATACTGTCTAATAACGAAGAAGATACCGATCTATCAGACAGTGAAGAAGAGGCACTTGCTTTCATTGCTGGCTTCATTGTGTGCCGAGAGCATGAGAAAAACAATGACTCTTCTTTAGGTGTCTTTACAAAAAATTTACCTGATGCCGTTCCTCATGCAAAATGGTTAATCAGATCATCAGCCGGTGGACTAACAGTTTCTTCTTCATGGATGGAAACCGTAAAAAAAAAAGGGCACTATATTCCGAAGCATACATGGAGAAAATTTCAAAAAAAGCAGATGAATTATAAAAAACATGACATCGAAACTTCAAATTCGCTTTACATCTGTTCAGAAAAGTGCTATTCAATTATTTGCAAGAATTCGAACTTTTATTAGGATTAGACATTTGAATCGAACAGCAACGTTTATCTCGGCTCGGAAAGCTCAACAGAAAAAAGGGTTAAATAAGTTTAAGGAAGAACACACTTCAGGTCAGATGTTTGATTTTTTGTAAATTAATATTTTTTATACATTATACTTTGTTTAGTTTGTTAAAATTAACATAAAATAAAACTAATAGTTTTTTTTTTTTTTTTTTTTTTTTTTTGTTTGGAAGGTCTGGTACTTTATATATTAAAAATACCTTGAGTGAAATTTTTGAAAAATGATTGTGCAATAAAAGAAAATAATAAATTTGTAGTACATAATATTTTATTTTTGCTTATTTAATATACTTTATTTTATGGGATTATCTTGTAGCAAGAATAGTTATATTTTGACTCATTGTATTTAAATTTAGTATAAAAGTCATTTATAATTTAGAGGTGAAAAATTTCTCTATTTTTTATGTTGTTAAGTTTATTGTTGTTAAGTGTTTCATTTATGTTACGATTTAATATGTATGTTTTAGTTTGTTTTAAATTATATTAAATAAAATTATGATTAAAATTAAAAGTATGATATAAAATTGATTAAATTTTATAATAGAAATGTCAACGTGCATTGCCCGTTTTAGTAAAACATAGAGCAATGAATTTTATATCTATCTATAGAATTAATAGAAATTGTTCACAAAGCCCAGAGTGTAAAATTTATATTAAAATTGTTTGTATTTTATTTTTATAATATTTAATTTTCATAATGAAGCTTCAATTTTTTTAATATATATATATATATATATATATATATATTGTGAGTGCACATCAAAAAAAATTTTTAATGCATCTCCATCCGAAAGAAACAGTCTTAAAATTTAAACATTAGCTGAATACTGCATTTTCAGTGCAAAATTTAACCGAATATTCTGTATTCGGCAAAGATAGCTTTCTGCGCATCTCTGTTTGCTTATTATGATATTACGATAAACTAAATCTATTTAAGATGATTTGTATTGCTAAAATAATTACCAATTCATTCAAAAAACAAAATTAATCATTCAAAAAGCAAGAAATTTATTAACCCTTTTAATAATTTTTTATGCTAAATTTGATATATTGAAATAAAACACGAATATATTGAAAAACACAATCTTCCCCAATCCCGACCCTAGACGAGAAGAACCGAGAAGATCCATTTTACATCATCAGCCACCATTTCCTGTCTTCACTCTTCAAGGACATGATTGAGCCCTCTCCTCCCCCCTGTGGTATGATAGCCTTGTGATATTCTTTAATGGGAGCTCATCAATAATTTCTGTGAAAATAAGCCATTTCATAGAGTCATCGAGGGAGACCATCGCATAATACTTTGAGTCAAGCAGAATGTCTTAAGTAAACAAGGTCAAACTGGCGGGGAGGCCTACCTTTCGGCTGTCTTAAGTAAACAATTTGGAAAACACACAGCACATTTGAAAACCTGATGTCAGCAATTACCGTCAATAGTCAGAAAAGTATCAGAATTCTTTTGTGCAGCCCTGTATAGAATCTATAGATTTGTACATATACTACATAGTATTCTAAAATTTAACTTCAGTCAGGAAACTCATAACAGAGTTGAAAATTCTCCTACAGGAAATTCAGTCAATAAATGGAAATGTGATCTTTTGTGTAGCACTGTATAGGATATATAGAATTTATATACACCAAGTAATATGCAAAAATTTAGTAAACTTAAAAATGCAAACCAAAGTTGAAAACGCACTTCCAGCAATTATTGCTCATAGATCGTACTATAACCAAATTCTTTTGTGTGTCCCAATAAATGAACAATAATTACAATATATACCATACTTTTCAGAACTTATAGTGCACCTCATATACATTTAATTATGTTTGAAATAGTGTAACATCATTAAAATAATCTGCAAATGATTTTTCCCTGCCAATCATTATGTAACGGAATTCTTTTGTGTGACCCTGTAAATGAATAAATGCTTTGCATCCCATTTTGTACAGAAAGCATCTTTAAGTGTACCTCAGAAATACATAACAATTTCATTTTTGAAATGGTGTAACAGCACTAAAATGCAATTGAAATGATTTTTTCCTGTTGACTGTAATGTAACAGAACACTTGACTGTCCCTTTAAACGAACTATAAATGCTACATACTTCATTTTCAATAGCAATCAAGCTATATAAACTTCAATAATGTATAAAAATTATAAGGCAATCGGAGTATATTTTCGAGACTTATAGCACAGACAGACAAAGCAAAGCCATAAACACTTTTCAGCTATGTTGGAAAGTGTTAAGAACTTCCTACAAAATGAATTCCAATCCAATTCCCCTAATCTGAGATTTTAAAATAGATCAGAGTTCACAGCATGACGAGTGATAAACTCTTAGTTTACAGGCGAATGACATCACACGTGATGAAATTTATATCCAGAAATAGAGAAATTTAATGAAAAAGAAACTGTTGCCAATTTTTAGCATCAAATAAAGAAATAACATCATTGCTGCATGTTCTGAAATCTGATTGGTTAATAGCATATCACGTGCCATGCAGTTGATTGCTTTGCATGAATGATTAAAATTATTTCATCCATGGTACATTTTTTATTGCACTAACAAGGAGAGTGCCAAGCTTGGTCATCACGGATTTTGATTATTTTTATATATGTTTTAGGGTAGAAGCCCCTTAGTCTCAGGTTCAATGGATTTTATACAACGCTCCTTAGTTCTCGAGAAATGGGGGGTCTAATATTATAACATAACTTAAATATTTACTTTGAAACGAAATGACTGTGTTGGTCATAGCTCAGTTGGTATGGCGTATGCTCGTTGTTCCGAGGGCCCGGGTTCGATGCCGGAGCACGCTACGTTTGTTTTTCTCATTATTTTTAATAAATATACTTGTAATTATAATTTAATAATTTCAATAAAAAATTTCGTTAACATAATTAAATTTTAATTTAGCATCTTTGATTTTTAAACCATTATTAAACATTTCTCATCATTTAAGGAGCATTATAAAAATTGGATCTATTATTCACTAGTAAATATTCAAAAATCGTTCCAAAAGCAGCATATTTACTATCGAATTATAGAATTCTTCCCCCATCGCAATAGAAAACGAAGATATTTCAGATGCTGGATTATTTGTTAAAAATCCATTGTTTTGCAATAAAATTTTACAGTGCTTCTCAACGCATTTGTGACATCACTTTTCTGATTTTCATCGAATCCCGACACTTCAGATTGATCTTCTTGTGAACTACAGCTTGCTTCTTCCATTTTTATACGATTATAAGCTGTTATAGAATGATATGCACTTGTGCGATAAAGATTGAAAACAAAAACACCACTTAACTGCACCAAACTAAAAAAAAGAAATAACCAAAGTCTGTTGTGGCGCCCTCTAGTTACAATGAAATAAAACATAAATATGTTGTTAATTTAATTCTTATGCTAAATTTTAATATAATTATGCTTCTTACTTTAAAAACATAGTAGTATTATCATCGCATTGACTTTAAGGCGTTTCGTTATGGCAATTTATAAATGATGTTTCTTTACAATCACGAATTGACACAATTGTTCAATATCGTTGCATTGATAAAGCATATATGGAATACATTTTAAAAATGATTTTTAAAAAAATCAAAAATGCTAAATTAAAATTTAGTTGTGTTAACAAAATTTTTTTGAGATTATTAAATTATAATTACAAATATATTTATAAAAAAAATGAGAAAAACAGACACAGCACGTTCCGACATCGAACCCGGGCCCTCGGAACAACGAGCAGACGCCATACCAACTGAGCTACGGCCACCACAGTTATTTCATTACAAAGTAGGTATTTAAGATGTGTTATAATATTAGACCCCCCATTTCTCGAGAATTAGGGAGCGTTGTATAAAATCCATTGAACCTGAGACTAAGGGGCTTCTACCCTACAACATATATAAAAATAATCGAAATCTGTGATTACCAAGCTTGGCACTCTCCTTGTAAGATCCTGTCCAATCAGTCCTGTTTATAATGTTTATCGTGCGATTAGCCGAATTTCAATTGAAGATATCTCGAATTATATGCATATTTTGGTATAACTCACCTCTCAAGATGTTTTTATTTTTTCACAATTTTTCTAAAAAGGTAAATTTTATGCAGCTTTATTAAAAAAATTAAATCTCTGAAATTAGCCCAAAATGCCAGACTCTCAAGCGACTTGGCTACTTGAAGAAATTGAATACTATCAGACAGACCTGAAATTTCATTATATAATGGATTAATTTTAAAAATATGTTAAAACATCTGAAGTACTGTTTGCTTAGTCAAAAGGTTTTTCTAACATCTAGTCCTATTTGTGTTACAAAGTTTTTGCATTGAGAAAAGACTCATTTATTAAAGAAAATCTCCTGATTTTTTTTTCTTTAGAACTTTGATATTTTGTATTGTTATATTATAACATTGTATACTTATTGTCAGGTTCTCTCACAGCTGCAAGAGTTGAAAGCTATTCTTAAGGGATTAGCATATTGTATGTATTGTATATGTATCTATTGTGTACCGTTAGAGGCTGGTTTAAGAAGAATCTTAATCCGAAGGGGAGCGACTCAGAATATGAGTGGAAGGAAGGTGGAACAGAATGAAAGCAGTATTTCCATTGCAATGTGGTCTTTCATAGATAAGAAAGCTATTGTACTCTTTTATTTAGGAAGACAGATCCGTCAAGAGGGAGGAAGGGTTGTCAAGGACCCTTGGAAACAGAGGAGAAACCCCGTAGAAAGGAGGGTGCTCTGCAGTTTACGAGAGAGAGAAAGTTAGTTCTAACGTAGGAAGCGAAGGTGTAAGGTCGTTCAGAGTTGGAGCTCTGAGACCGGTGTTGAGTTCGGACGGAGCAGCGAAGTGTGAAGGTTGCTCGGGGAATGAGCGCTGAGAGCGGGTGTGAGATGAATAGAAATCTGAGTGCGGAATGAATTGACGTAGTCTAACGGTACACGTAGAGCGTTTTCTGTAATTGTTTTGATTTAGTGTTAAACCGGATAATTTACATCCGAGTTTAAGTGTAAATATTGTTAATAAATTGTTACTTTAACTTTAATTGAAAGAGTTAAGTTTTCTTGAATATACATCAAGTATCGTGCCCGATATCACGTATTCATATCGGTGGTGGCAGCATATCAAAAGACCGGACTTATTTCGAAGTTGTGTGGACGGAGAAGTGGAATCCGACACTTATTATATAGCTAATACTGCTTTTTAGTGTTGAATGTTTGTCGCAAGAAAAATTGGCACCGGAAAATGTTTTACACCACTATTTCCAAACATGGCATATTTCTACAACATTTGCAATAGAAATCTACAACGAAGTATATTGTTTAGAAATAGTGGTGGTAAAAGTTTTCGGTAACATTTCTTCCTCAACAAACATTCAACCCTATGTATACTATTAACTTTGTTAAATTGCTTTGTTATTCTATGTTAGTTATTTTACTACTTTGATTACTCTTTTTTCACATTATTTCACGTTTTCAAAAAATTGTACTTTTTAAATACGATCCATCTAGCACCTCCTTTAAAAATTGGTCAATTAGAAAAATTTTCTTTTTCCTGGGAAAAAAAATAATAAAAGAATGAAAACTACATATCTTCTACTATCTTTAAAATTAAGAGAGTTTTGCTTAATTAAAAATTTACCATTGTGAATGGGGACCATATATCGAATTAAAAATGCAAATATGAGATTTGCAAGAAAAAGAACACGAGCAATAATACATATGCAGTTGATCTTAAACAAGAAGTAATTGATGCTTTCAACAATATTAGTGGTAAAGAACTCCAACTATTACTGCAGAAAAAATACACTTCATTTTTTTTTTCTTGAATGCCT
This sequence comes from Maratus michaelseni, assembly GCA_963931845.1. Classification (NCBI taxonomy): domain Eukaryota; kingdom Metazoa; phylum Arthropoda; class Arachnida; order Araneae; family Salticidae; genus Maratus; species Maratus michaelseni. Next base: position 341,413,688 of record OZ007586.1, read on the forward strand.
GCTCAGTTCAGTGTCCATTGCCGCATAAAATTTTATTCTTATTTTTTTATTTGTAAATACTTTTCTATCTTTTTGTTTTCTTGAAGTGTATATAATTTTTTTTTTATTGATAAATATTTTCTTTTATATTCTTCTTCTTCTTTTTTTTTTTTTTTTTTAAGTGTTCATTTATATATATTCTATTTCAAATGTATTATTATTTTTTTAAATATGTACAATTTAATTAAAAAAAATAAAATTCTTAATTTTAGCCCTATTTAAAAAATTATGTATCTTCTGAAATAATAATACTTTTTGCACACTTTTTTTTTTCATTTTTACGTACAAAAAATAATAAATATTAAACTGTTTTCAGGATTTACAAAAATATCTATTAAAATATATATATATATATATATATATTTAAAGAAGCCATTTTTTATGAGATTGTAACTACAAGAATTATATATTCAAAATTTTCTCAAGAACAAAAAATTCTGAAGACAGTTTAATCAATATATAACCCAGGGTTGCCACAGGCGACTATTTTTATATTCTATTCGTACCACTATTTCTAAAATATATTCTTTTTGTAGAAGTCTGAAGAAGTCAAAGTGGCCACGAAAGAGATAAAAATAGTCACCTGTGGCAACTTTGATAACTGAAAATAACTGTATGAAGTCTTATAAATGTGCCTTAATGTATCTTAAGTTTTACGTACTCCTTAGACAAGCACAGATAGTGCTACATAGAAAGTGTAATATCTTTTGATCTAATTATTGCATTTACATGTAATTTGCCTTTTTTTTTTCTAAAAACTATAGAGTATTTTTGCGCCAAAAGCAGTAAAAATGCAAAATCTTCGAGATTTTTGTATCCCAGATCACCTTTATAAGTTTCTTTTTACCATGCATTATTTGTAATGTTTTGTTATTTTAACTTCTCTAGGCCAGTGTTCGCCAACCTTTCGGACTTCATGGACCAATAAATTCATAATTTTAATTACTGCGGGCCACTAATGAGAATTTCTTAAAATCATAAATGCATTTGTGCAATGCCAATCCGATAACTTCCACTTCATTAATATGGAAGGCACTTATTTAATATAATAAAGTTATAAATACTAATTTGATACTATGGTAAATGATTATTTAATCATGAAAAATACTTTAAAGGCTGTTTAAGTGTAACAAAATTATTAAAGTTAGTTTAATTACCACAAAATTATTAAAGTTTATTTAAGTATCACGTCCATTTTTAGTGTGGTAAGTTTTTGGTCCCAATGACGTTACTGCAAAATGTAGAGCCTTTATTATTTCAAGCCGAGATTGGTACCGATTTTTAATTGCTATGACAGATGAAAGTATTTTTTCGCACAAACATGTTGTTAAAACTGAATCAAAATTTTCACACAACAATGGGTAATAGCTTTTTATGAAGAGAACAAAAATTAACAAGCAATTAAAAAACAAAATTCAACACAACTTCAATTGACTGTTTCTTAATAAAAAGCTTGCTTGCAATTGTGAAAAAATTTGTGTTATTAATGTCAGGATTTCACTGACAGCTGCAGTTTAAAACTATTGTTATGTGATATTATCTTTTTGTGTGCTTATCTACTGTGTACTGTAAGCTTTAAACTAACGTTCCTTTCCTATCTGGAATCTTAATCCAAGTTCATAGATAAAACAGACTTCACCCCTTCTCTAAGAAGAAAGATACATCATAAGGGGATTACGTTCTGTCAAGTAGACGGAACCCGTGTGGACAAAATAACCAGCCCCGTTTACGGAGGGTTGCCTTGTGGGGACAGCAGAGAGAGTTGGGTTAGTTCTAACGTGGGGGTGAAACGTGTAGGTTGTAGCAGAGAGTGAGCTCTGGTTCACGTGTGTTGAGAGAGATCTCTTGGAGTGGAGAGATAAAGTGTTTGTGAGATTAATAGTAATCTCTCGTAACTGTGAGTTAATTAACGTAGCATGAGAGAAGTATCGCGTAGCTTAGCAGTACACAGAACATATTTTCTGTATTTTATTTAATGTGGAACCGGTTCAGCTATATCCGAGTTTGTAAGTGTAAATATTGTCTTGTTATTTGTAAAGACTGTGTAAATAAATTATTCATTTAAGTTTAATTGAAAGAGTTCGTCTTTTTTTTCCATATATTTCTTAACGTGACCGATATCACGTAGTCATATTGGTGGTGGCAGCATACTAATAATACCGGATTATTCTTCAAAGTTGGGTGGACTTAGAGGGAATCCGACAATTAATATCGCCAAATTTTTTATTGACTTATTGAGCACCAGTTGGCATATTCTAGTGAGAGTGGTTTTGCACAATAGAGTATTTTTTATGACAACCACATTCATTTTAATCTATGTTGTTGCCGTTTGAGTCTCTTTATAAATAAGAGTGGTAGCATGGCACATAGCGCATGCTCAGATTGGAAGTTTTTGTACAAACTTTTGTGCAACCCACATTCCAGAACGTGGCAATATACACCTGGACAAGTTACATTAAGGTGGTTGGTTCTCAACTGACCTGCTCAACAACGTGAAACTTTCTGACACATTTTCAAACGCAAAGACATAAAATTGGCAAGCCTGACTGTTGAAACATTTTAGAATCGAAATGAGTTCTCCATTTTTTAATAAATTACTTAGCGAGTTATAAGCGATTCGTGTCACGTGACGACACGTTTTTCTCCTTTCTTGTGCTGCGGCATTGGAAATTTGGTTCAAAACGCCGACAGTCTTTTCTGCAAGATCTTCTGTCTTTACCAAAAAATAGAAAACGTCTGTTGATTACCAAGTTTCTGAATAAGAACATATGCCAATTGCATGAGTTTCTTAACAAAAATGAATAAAAAAATATATTAAGTAGGGAGTTTGGATTTGAGAACAACCTTAAACGAATGAGACAAGTCGACAAATAATAGCTTGGTGAAAATGGCAGGCTCACCAAATTTTTGTCTAAAATCCCCTTGACCAATCAAATTTTATTGCTCGTATATCACCACTATATTATACATAAAGGCATTCTAGGAACTCATCGCTCACGATTTCATCCAAAATAATCTCTACCAATAAAGTTGTTTTGCTGAAATGTCACCACTTTCATATTTATAGCGGCATTCTAGTTGCTCATTTCATAAGATTTTACAAAATCCTTTCGACCAATCTAATTTTATTTCTTTTATGCCTTATTCTCTTATAAATCCCTCCTCTATGTGTTCCATGGACCATTTAGCACAGATTTTCGAACAGACTTCTTTATTATACTGTGTCTTTATCTCTCATCTTTTCTCTCCCAACTCTCTTATTTATCTCTGTCACTGCCCTTCTAATCATTCTAAGATCTATGCAGCATCTGACGAAAGATTGCTTCAAAGTAATTAAACAAGAAACTTGTAGTCTCATTTCCCCTGCTACAGTGGCGTACCCAGGATTTTATTTCGGGGGGGGGGGGAGCTGACTTAAATTTCCACAATATTCTGAATATTACGAAACACGTTGAATTGTGTTGTAAACAACAATAATTTTTGACAATAAGGACGTAGCCAGAGGGGGGGGGGAAGATGTGGCGGGGAGGGTGATTCTGTTCAAAATTTTCTGAAAATTTAAGACATGAGGTTCCAAAAATTTAAAAAAATTGGTCATCAGTCCGAAAATTCGGATTTAAAAATATATCGCTATTTTTGACAAATGGCCGCCGAAAAAAATCAATTTCGTCAATTGTTCGTAGAAAAACAATCTCCAATTTCGTTAAAGGATCATGGAAAAATCCGAATTTTGTCAAAGGGCCGCGGATAAAATGCGAATTTCGTCAAAGAGCCACGGATAAAACTCAAATTTTGTCAAAGGGATCGCGGAGAAAAGGTCAAATTTCGTCAAATGATCGCTGAGAAAACGCGAATTTCGTCAAATAATCGCGGAGTAAACCCGAATTTCGTCAAATGATCGCGGAGGAAACGCGAATTTCGTTTAATGACCGCTGAAAAAACACTAATTTCGTCGAAGGGCTGCAGAAAAAACACGAATTTCGTCAAATGGTCGCGGAGGGAACGCGAACTTCGTCAAAGGGCGGCAGAAAAAACGCGACTTTCGTCAAAGGATCGCAAAAAAACACAAATTTTGTCAAAGAGCCGCAGAAATCCTCGAATTTCGTCAAAGGGCTATGGTAAAAATGCGAATTTCGTCAAAAAAAAACACTGAAAAGCTTGAATTTCGACAAAGGACTGTGGAAAAAACGCGAATTTCGTCAAAAAAACCCTGAAAAAACGCAAATTTGGAATAAGGATCGCGAAAAAAAGGTCAAATTTCATCTAATGATCCGTTAAAGGGCCACGGAAATACGCGACTTCGTCAAAGGATCGCAAAAAAAAAAAATGCAAATTTCGTCAAAGAGCCGCAGAATAACCGCGAATTTCGTCAAACAGACGTGGAAAAACGCAAATTTCCACAAAAGATCTCAGAAAAAACGCAAATTTCGTCAAAAAGCGGCGAAAAAAAAGCAAATTTCGACTAAGGGTCACGAATAAATAAACGTTATCCGTCAAACGGTCAAAGAAAAACGTTAATTTCGTCAAAAGATCGAAAATAAATGCGAATTTCGGACTAACGAGAATGGCTAATACGCTGTATGACAGAAAACTAAATTACAAATTTAGGGTAAGGGGGAATTAAAAATTTCTCTCTCAACAAATCAGCACTTTTTTTCATGTCATTTTCGAATATTTTGGAAGGGAGAGGGCTGTAACACCATCAGACTCCTTACCCTTCTTTCAGTATGCTGTAGTGTCAATGTGGACTAATATGGGAGTAACGAGAATGGCTAATCCTCTGCATAACAGAAAACTAAATTGCAAATTTATCTAAAAAAAAAAAAAAAAATCAGCACTTTCTCATTTCATTTTTGACTATTTCGGGAGGAAAGCTGTAACCCCATTGCCCCCTTTAACCTCTTTTTAACTGCGCACTGATACAGAACTAAAGAGATGAGCGTGGATAGTCCATTGAATGATAGGAGAAAAAATAATACAAATTTCTCTCAAACAGAAAGGGAAATAGATCAGTGCTTTTTTTCCATGTCACTTTCGACTATTTCAGAAGGGAGTGGCAGCTGTAACACCATCAACCCCCTTCCCTTTCTTTGGGTATGCTGAGGTGGTTTATGTGGACTAATATGGGACTAACGAACATGGCTAATCCGCGGTAAAATAGAAAACTAAATTACAAATTTATCTCAAACAAAAAGAAAAAATATCAGCATAATTTTCATTTCATTTTCGACTATTTCACAAGGGGGGCTGTAACCCCCATCAGCCCCCTTTCCCTCGTTGGGTATACTGCAGTGTAGCCGTGCACTGATATGAGACTACAATAGCATGGGTAGTTCGTCGTATTGCAGAAAACAAAGTTACAAATTTATCTCAAACAAAAAGAAAAAAATCAGCATTTTTTTCATTTAATTTTCGACTATTTTGGAAGAGGGCTGTAACCCCAAACCTCCCCTTACACTTCTTTGGGTATAATGTGGTATCACTGTGCACTAAAATGGAACTAAAGAGAAGAGAGCTGCTAGTGTGTTGAATGATATGGGAAAAAATACAAACTTATTTCAAACAGAAAGAAAAAAAAACACCATTTTTTCATTTCATTTTCGATTATTTCGGGAGGAGGGGGCTGTAATCTCATCGGCCCCCTCCCCTTCTTTTGATACACTGTGATGTCAATGTGGACTAACATGGGGCTAACGAGAATGGCTGTTTCGCTGTATGACAGAAGAAAAAAATACAGATTTATCTAAAAAAGTAAGGATTGCAGAAAACAAAATTACAAATTTATCTCAAACAAACAAAAAGAAAAAAATCAGCATCTTTTTCATTTTATTTTCGGATATTTTGGGAAGGGCCTGTAACCCCATTAGCACCTTTCACTTCTTTGCGTATAATCTGGTGTCACTGTAGACTAATATGAAAATGGAACTAAAGCGATGGGAGTGTCTTATCTGTTAAATAATAGGTAAAAAATGCAAATTTATATCAAATAAAGAAAAATAAATCAGCACTATTTTTTCTTCATTTTCAACTATTTCGAGATGAGGGGGCTGTAATTCTATCAGCCCCCTCTCCATCTTTGGGTATACTGTGATGTCGATATGGACTAATATGCAAGGGCGCCCATATGATTAATTTTAAGGGGGGGGGGGCTGAGAAAAATCTCAACTTCCACCAAAGCTATCATACATTTTAGTAAATATTTAAGGTACTTTGCGTTTTTAACTATCTTTTGAGAAAATTTGAGTTTTTTCCCGCGATCTTTTGACGAAATTTGCATTTTTTTCGCGATCCTTTGGCGAAATTTGCGTTTTTTCTACGAATCTTTGACTAAATTTGCATTTTTTTTGCGATTCTTTGACGAAATTTTAGTTTTTCCCACGACTTTTTGACGAAATTTCGTTTTTTCGCGATTCTTAGACGACATTAGTTTTTTTCCCGCGATCTTTTGACGAAATTTGCGTTTTTTCGCGATCCTTTGACGAAATTTGCGTTTTTCTCTACGAATCTTTAACGAAATTTACGTTTTTTCTGCGGTTCTTTGACGAAATTTGCGTTTTTCCGCTATTTGACGAAATTAGCATTTTTCTTGTGATCTTTGAACGAAATTTGTGTTTTTCTGCGATTCTTTTACAAATTTTGCGTTTTCCCACGATTCTTTGACAAAATTTCGTTTTCTTTTCGCGATTCTTTGACGAAATTTGAGTTTTTTTCCCGCAATCCATTGATGAAAATTACGTTTTTTTCGCGATCCTTTGAGGAAATTTGTGTTTTTTTGCGATTCTTTGACGAAATTTTCATTTTTTTCCACGATTTGTAGACGAAATTTGCGTTTTCTCCACGATTCCTTGACGAAATTTGCGTTTTCTCCACGATTCCTTAACGAAATTTACGTTTTTATCGCGGTCTTTTGACGAAATTCGTCTTTTTCCCGTGATCCTTTGACGAAATTTGCGATTTTTTTCTGCGAACGATTGACGAAATTGGTGTTTTTTGTGACCATTTGTCAAAATTTGTGATATTCTTCCATGATATATTTTATGTTCGAATTTTCGGAACCGAATGCTTTAAATTTTCAGACAATGCGGAACATAATCACCTTCACGACTGTCCTGAGGGTACTGAATAAGGGGCTCACAACCATAGTAGACAAAATCCGTTTAAAAAAAAAATGAGATATTCCATTGAGAAGGTGCATAAAATCTGTTTTATCCACTCTCACAGTAAACATAGTCTGTAAACAGATGACATATACAGAGCTGCCACGGGTGACTATTTTCATATTCTATTCGCACCACTATTAAGAAAAACAGATTTTGTAGTATATTTCTCTTGAAAATTTTCTCGAATTTTATGTCAATAATTTCTTTTTAAGAAAGTGGTGTGAGGTAGAATTAAAAAATAGTCGCCTGTGGCAGCCCTGCATAAATGAGAAAGTGAAAACAGATTTGCCTCAGTGTGGAAATGGATAAAACAGATTTTATGCACCTTCTAAATGGGCTATCTCATTTTTTTCTCAAAGTGGACTTGGTATACTATGGTTGTGAACCCCTCAAATGACCTTCCTACAGTGCAAATTTTTGGCAGAATTGTCTATAATTTAATATGGCTGTCTTAAGTACACTGCTCAAAACAATTAAAGGATATTTGAAGTTTTATATAAAATAAAGATATAAACGAAATTTTTTTTGCCGAAAATAGAAGAAGAGAATCACAAATGCAAATTTTTCTGGTTTTCAAACTGTGGAGTATGCAAATTTTGAGTTCGACGTCAAAAACGTCGCTTCAGCGGCAGCGAATGAAATTTGACTTTCAACTGGATAAAAGAGAATGAAGACAAGGATGATCGGCATTCAGTGATTGCTTTGTTTCGATGAGTACGATGTCTCAGCGAAGTCATTTGACAGATTCAGAAGCTTGGAGAATTGTTGGTAGGTTAGAAGGGGGCCAAACTCAAGCCGAAGTAGCGCAAGCCATTGGAGTGTCACAAAGTGTCATTTCCAGGATCTGGAACCGTTTTTTGGAGAGTGGATGTGCAGGCCGAAGACCAGGGCAAGGTCGTAGACGGGCAACAACGCCCAATGAAGATCGGTATTTAGCGTTAACAGCTCGGAGACACCGAAACATGAACGCTACTCTTCTCCAACAACACCTTCGCTCGGCTACTGGCACCACGATTTCAACTCAGACTGTCCGAAACCGGCTCCATGCTGTAGGTCTGTATGCTCGCCGACCGATGGTATCCCATATAGCACACGTGCTTCCCTAGGACATCCCCAGGAAGATTGACATTCATCCTCCAGGCATCCCTGAGGATGCAAAAATTTGTCACCAGGAGGTCCTCAAGAACCGAAAATGTCCGCCTCATAGCATCCCTGGGAGCTCCCCAGGACCTCCTTCAGGTTCCTCCTCAGGTTGTTCTAGGGAAGATTTCAGGAAGTAATACCGGTGGAATTTGGGAGACTTCAGTGTCACTTAATGTGCATAAAAAACATCCGAAGTTGTTATTATTCGACGTAATTTAAAAAGTATTTATTTATTTTTTTAATAAATACTGACATTATCTTTTAAAAATTTACCTAACAGACATCACTTTTATTAATCACTCACACAGAATCACATGAAAGTTATGATACAGATTTTACGGAATAAACTTTCTTACCGCCGGCTGGATTTGAACCTGGGTACTTACGAATACGAGAAACAAGCTCTAGTGATTACGCTACACGGCCGTTGTACGTGAATCGTTTATAAGGTATTCATATATTTCTTTCTCTTCTTATGAAAGTCAGTAAATAGAAAACATGCATATTTTTACGCTTCGTATAGCAGGAATTCTGTAACTTTTATTGCAAATAAAGATGCATACCCTTTGATATATATTCAATACAATTTTAAATTGATAACTAGAAAAAAAAGCGTATCAGTTATTTAAGGCTGTTCTCAAACCCAAAGGAGCTGCTTTCTGACACATTTTTTAACTCGTTTTTGTTCGGAAATGCATTAAATTGGCAGGTGGTCTTATTTAGAAACTATGTAATACTAGAAAAACGTTTTCCTTTTTTTTTTTTTTTTTTTTTTAAACGCAGATCTTTTAGTAAATACTGTGAAAGTCGTCGTTTTGGCAGGTGTTCTTATTTATAAACTTTGTAATCTCAAAAGATGTTTTCCATTTTTTTTGGTAAAGACAGAAGATCTTTCAGAAAATACCGTCAAAGTCGGTGTTTTGAGCTGAATTTCCGACGCCGTAGCACGAGAAAGGAGAAAAACGTGTCGTCATGTAACATGAATCGTTTATAACCCGATAAGTAATTTATTTATCAAAAAATGGAAAATTCATTTCAATCTCAAAAAAGATAAATATTTATTTATATTTTCTGAATCTGTATGTTGTTAATATTTCTTAAGTTTACTAAATTGAGATTTCACCTTCATTATTAAGAATTAAAAAATATATACCATGTATCGTAATTTGAAAGAGGTAATAGAAAATAACTAATTTGTATTTAAAAAATAAAATAAAACTAAATATGGTAAAACCTCCAGAACTAACACTTCATAAAAATTCATACATAATAAAAAATTGACATCATATAGTGAACATATGCTCATTACCAACACATATATAAAGTATATTAAATGAGACAAGTGGTATTGACCAGGTCCGTGATAATAATCTGCACGAATTTATATCTTTAACCCGATTTTGTAAGAATGTATATTTTTAAATAAAAATCTTTCAAGCAAAACTCTTATTCAGGGGGGAGAGGGGGGAGGTATGTTTGTATTTTTTAAAATCAAATGTGCCATTTCAATAGAGCATGTAATCTCTTTAAGTTGGCGTTGTAATTTAGACTTAAAAGTAGGATTGATTTGATAATGACGATAAATATAAAATTATTAATTAGTTGAAAATGTAATAATGAAATACATAAATATATATGTAATTTTTAAAAAGATCAGAAAAAAATAATTAATAGAAGAATAATAATAAAAGTAAATATGCTCGATATGACTTAAATATGATTCGATTTTGAAACTTAGATGAAAATTAACTTTTACAATCGAAATAAGATTTTTTTAAATAGATTGTTTAATTTAAAAATGCTTATCTCTAATCTATTAACTAGCAAATTCTGAATAGATACAAATGTGTAAATATATATTAAACTGTTGATAAAATACTTATTTGTAACAAATTTTTGATTCCTTTTGATTTCTTACAGTTACGGGAAAAAAACTCATTTATTAGGAATAATAAAAGAAATATATATATATGATAATTTAAAATGGTCAGCGGAAAAAAAAAATAATAAATCGAATTTATATTTTAAAATTAAATATTGATCCAAAAATTATTAAAAAATATAATTCAAATTAATATGAAATGATTAATTATTTAATACAAATAATAATGATAATTCAATATATAAGACTATATTTAAAGGATCAGAAGAAATAATTCTTACTAGGCATCTCTAATCCTTAATTTATAAAATATGGTTATATACAAATATATAAATATATATTAAACTTCGTGTTTCGAAAAAAATTATTCTGATTTCTTATAATTGAAAATAAAAATAATTTATTAGGAAAAAGTAAATCAATTTTATATTTAAAATTAAATTATTTCTATAGAAACTAATAACGTATATAATCAACGTATACAATCCGGCAATCAATGTAAAATTATTAGTTAGATGAAAAAGTAATAGTAAAAATACATAAATATATAAGTATTTTCTGAAAGTTCAGAAAAAATAATTAATGAATGTAATGATAAAATGAATTAATATATAAGTTAATTTTTAAAAGATCAGAAATAAAATAAATTTTCAATTTATATTTAAAGATTAATTTATTTTAATTATTAATATATGATGTGGAATATTAAATTTAATTTTCTATATTCAATTTATTTAACTACATTTTGATTGCATTTTATAAATTAAAAATATATCTGAATAAGGAGATAATTAAATATTATAACAATAATTAAAAGTTAAACAATAACCAGATGTGCTTAGGAAATAAAATAAATCAAATAATAATATAAACTTTATTAATTAAAAATCGAACCACATCAAATCAAATTTTTTTTTTTTAATAAAAAATTATAATAAGTTATTTTAGTGTCAAAATCACCCATGAGATGGCACCAGTACCGTCTCTTCCTAGGTACTTCCCTAGGAATATCATCCTGAGGAGCTTGCTCCCTGGGAGGGATCTGGGAGATCAGTCCTGGGGAAGTGATTAAAGTATCTTCCCCAGGAACGCCTGATAGCGTCATTGCAGTTTCAGGAGGAATTTGGGATGAATTGGAACTCCTGGGGAGATTTTCAGGAGCTTTGGTGCTATATGGGATGTGTTAGATTAACATCAAGGCATCGTCGCGACCGCAGGGAGTGGGCAACCGAGCATGTCAACTGGAGGAGAAATGAATGGAGCAATATTCTGTTTTCTGACGAGTCCCGTTTTTCTGTGCATCCGGATAATAGGCGTATTTTCATCTGGAGGGACCGTGGCAGTAGGAATAATCCTGCGTTCGTGCACGAAAGTGTCTGATTTGGCGGTGGAGGAGTGTTGGTGTATGGTGGCATCTCCATTGACGGGCGCACTGACCTCTACATCATTCGAGATGGAGCTCTGACTGGTCGCCGATATAGGGATGAGATCCTATTGTAGTCCCTTACGCTGCAGCAATCTGAGATAACTTCATTTTAATGGACGATAACTGCAGGCCACATCGTGCAAACCTGGTGGAGGATTTCCTTTTCGAGGAAGGAATCGTTCGAATGGAATGGCCAGCGTGTTCTCCAGACATGAATCCAATCGAGCACGTTTGGGACGCTCTAGGAAGACGAGTTTCTGGCCGCCAACAACCCCCACAAACTCTCCAAGAACTGGAAAGAGCTCTTCTGGAAGAGTGGGGCAGAATACCCCAATTCGTCATTAATAGCCTCATTGAGTCCATGCCTCAAAGGTGTTCAACGTTGCTGGCCGCCCGTGGAAACCATACCCCCTACTGAAAATGACTTTCTTTGAAGAAAACACCTTTTCTTATTCTTTTTTTCTCATATGCACAAATTGTGTTTTTTTCCTTTTGTACACAAATGCGCAATAAAATGCATTTTTTTCTGCCAAACATGTGTAATTTATTCTCATATAACCTACTATGTCTGTCGACCATGTATCAATCAGCTAAAAAGTTTCCCAGATACAAAATCCACCTAAAACTGCAATATCCTTTAATTGTTTTGAGCAGTGTAAATGGGGAAATGTAGTTTCTGCGAGGAGATCATTTATCGTGACATTCTCACCACAGTCTTTGCTTTTCCACAAATCAAACCATGTTCTTGCTTCTGACTCCAAATTCTCAATATTATAAAAATGAGATAGCTCCTTGATTTCTTTGACAAAAACATTTTTTTTTCATATTTTTTATCATATTGGGATGAAATAAAATTACTTTGAATGACGTTTCATTTCGATTCAAAAACCTTGACTCAAGGGATATAATTAAAGAGTCTAGATATGGATTTAGAAATGCTGCTCTGTAATATTCAAGAGGAGTGGCCATAGGAAGGTAAGATTATCTAGTAGACGTTCTGTACATTTTGATATCGATTTCTTACAATTACAATTCTCCATTAGCTCCATGAAAATTTCAGAAAATTCTTCTTCTGATACCATTCTGTGCATGAGAAAAATCTCAAGAAGTTCCATCTTTATGTTCTGATAAACCGAATGCAAATCTTAATCTACAGATTGTAATTTGTTTACAACTGGCTCCAGATAGAAAAAAATCGAGAAATTATTTTGAGATATACCGGGTGGTTATAAAATAAGTATCCCTATTTACAGCTGTCTGTAGCTTGAAGGAATAACAGGAATGGAATCAAAATAGGTACACGTACTATTCGAGAAGGGGGAAGAAAAATGGAACAATAAAAAAATTAATTGCAATAATCGCCGCCAGATGGCGCTTTTGAGTGTGAAATGTAATGTGTAATATTGTGTACGGTGGAGGTGTCACAAACCTCAATGACTTTACTGCATATCATAACATGTATGAAACATCATTCCTGATGCATTACATTCCGCAGTTGAGCACATTGTGCACAGCCTGGATTGTGTCCTCTAGCACAATGACCATGTGGAACCTGAACAGGATCGCGGCACCGCCATGCAAAAGAGTAACCACGTTCACTGCGACATTTTCCAATAAATTAGGTGTGCCATTCGGTCTGCGCCTTAATTTTTTGTTCTTGTATTACACATTACATTTCACACTCAGTAGCGCCATCTGTCGGTGATTATTGAAATTATTTTTTTATTATTATTCCATTCTGCTTCCCCCTTCTCGAATAGTAAGTATACCGATTTTGGTTTCATTTGGATCATTCCTTCGAGCTACAGATAGCTCCAAATAGAGATACTTATTTTATAACCACCCTGTACAATTAACTTTATAGATGACGTTGCAGCATCTAAATGAATGGCTTGTGAGCGTGTTTCTTTGTTATTGTCTAGAGAAAGATTACCGAGATTTTCTTTAACAGTGGCAAAATGATTAGAAAAATATGGTGTGGACTTATACTTTTCTGACCACATTGTTTCACATAGACCAAGAAAGTGTGATTTACAAGAATTATAAGGTTTCAGGTCGACGAAAATTATTTTGCCTTGTTCTGTAGACTTAAGATAGAATTTTCGAGTTCGGTTTGCGTACAATCTGACACATTCAGAATTCTAATCTTTATTAGATTCGGGAAAAAGAATTTTTCAATTAAAAATTGCACTGTACCGTTCACATCTTATTATTAAATCTCTCTCTAATTTCTCAGCGTTTTGTTCATGCAAAATCAGTTTTACCTGTGAAAATGGATCCTGTCTATAATAAAATCCTTCCTTTTGCAGAAAAAGTGTTATCGTATTGTAAGAAAAAAAAAAAAACACACAGTAACACCGGCTAAGATTAAAATCGTCTGAAACGGAATTTGTTTCCTATCCTGTGCTTTTCCTTTTTGTAAGAAGCAGACTTTTCGAAAGGACTAATTAAGAACTTATGAAAACAGAACCTGTCTAAAACAGAATCCGGCTTTAAAAGAAAAAAAATTATGGTTATAAGAAAATGAATTCCCAACAATTATACCTGCTAAGACGGAAACCCGTCTAAAACGGAAATTTCTTCCGGTGCCTTCTGATGTTGTCGAGGCAGATTTTATTATGCTTTGTTTTTACAAGATAAAGTTAAACTTTTCATATCTTGCAACTGATTTATATTGAAAAAAATTGACAAAACCAAAATCTAGGGGGGGGGGGGGCTCAAGCCCCACCTTGCCCCCCCATATGGGCGCCCTTGCTAATATGGGGTTAACGAGAATGGCTATTTCGCTGTATGACAGAAAAAACTAGTCGGATATGACAATCCCAAAACTTTCTTCTATCTCACACAGGTTTCGCATACACTAAAAAGAATCAGCACCCATTTATATCAAGGTCTAACTGAAACTCAAGTTTTATTAAATTCCGTGCATTATTTCTTGAGATAGGACTATAGCTAAAATCGTGTAAATGCTGCATAGCAGCGCCACCTACTGGGCAATTTTTACCAAAAACTAATCAGCACCAATTTATATCAGAGACTAACTGAATATAAAGTTTTATTAAATTACGAGCATTAGTTCTTGAGTTAGAGCTATTGCAGAAATCGCGAAAAATGCTGCATAGCAGGACTAACTGAATATAAAGTTTTATTAAATTCCGAGCATTAGTTCTTGAGATAGAGCGCCCACAAAATTTTTGTCACATACAGACAGACAGACAGAGTCACAGACAGACATTTTCTAAAAATTGTCAAATCGTGTTCAGGACCTTCTAAAACGTATAAATCCGTCGAAAACCGGAAGTCGAAAATTTTCATGAATCCAATACTTTCTTCTTGTAAAGATAGAAGAAAGTAAAAATTACAGATTTGTCTAAAAAAGTAAGGAAAAAACACTTTTTCATTTAATTTCCGACTATTTTGGAAGGAGGGGGCTGTAACCCCATCAGCCCCCTTTCTCTTTCTTTGCGTCAATGCGGACTAATGTGGGACTAATAAGAATGGCTAGTCCGCTGTATGATAGAATTTTTTTTTTAATTTTTTCCAAAAAAGAAAGAAACACATCAGCACTTTTTTCATATCACTTCCGAAAATTTCAGGAGGGGGGGGTGAGGAGTGCTATAACCCCATCAGCCCCTTCCCCATCTTTGGGTATACTGTAATGTCAATGTGGACTAATATGGGGTTAACGAGAATGTCTATTTCACTGTATGACAGAAGAAAAAATTACAGATTTGTTTAAAAAAAGTAAGGAAAAAACACTTTTTTCATTTAATTTCCGACTATTTTGGAAGGAGGGGGCTGTAACCCCATAAGCCCCCTTTCTCTTTTTTTGTGTCAATGCGGACTAATGGGGGACTAATAAGAACGGCTAGCCCGCTGTATGATAGAAAAAAATAATAATTTTTTTCCAAAAAAGAAAGAAAAACAACGGCACTTTTTTCATATTACTTTCGAAAATTTCAGGGGGGGGAGGGAGGAGTGCTATAACCCCATGAGCCCCCTCCCCATCTTTGGGTATACAGTAAACTTCCGATTATCCGTCACTCACGGGACCGACGGGGTGGCGGATAATCGAAATAGACGGATAATCGAAAGTCCATTATTAAAATCACATTTCTATTTGCTGGTTTATAAATAACAATATTTAAATGCCTGTTTTTTTATTCGCTGTGTATTTCATGAATAGAAAACACAATTAATAATAACAAATAAATTTATGAGAGTAATTTAAAATTTTACAGAGTAAATAAATTACCTGTTTTCATCTAAAATAATTCGTTTTACATGTTTGTTTGCAGTTTGCTTGTCCTTTTACAGCAGCAAGATTGCGAATTTTACGTAATAAAAGTACTTGAGTTGCATCGGCTTCATCTTGCATCTCAAACCAATTAATGCACTTCGAGAGCGTTTTTTCCACTTCTGCATGACTGACTCCTGGGTCATCATTTTCCTATTCATCAGATTCATCCGCTTCAGGTTTCCCTGGATTCAAAATATTTTGGATAATTTCGTCATCCGTAAATTCTTCATAACCAATATCATTGTTATCACAATTAAGCCAGTTTTTCATTTCATCTGCAGAAATATCTTTTAAACATGGTACGTTTGATACCAAGGTCAGTATCTCTGTATCATCATCAGGTACATCTTCTGTGCTGGTAGTATTGGTAGCATCTTCCGGTGTATCAATAGTGTTGGGCCACAATTTTCTCCAGATTCTCTGGAAAATCTGTTCAGATAAATCATTCCAGGCATCAGCCAAGTTGTATGTGGCATCTTTGATACTGTATGATTTCCAAAAAACGAAGACATTTGATTCATTATCAGTGAGTAGCAGCTTTTGAATAAAAGCTTTCCGATAACGTTTTTTCATCGATTCAAAGACACTTTGGTCCATTGGTTGTATCAGTGATGTTGTATTAGGTGGAAGAAATAAGCACTTGATGTTACCGTCAGTAGATTCTAAATTTCCCAGATGTGCTCTTGCATTATCAAGCAACAAGATTGCTTTCTGAGGAAGATTACTTTTTATTAAATGTGCTTTAACTCCGGGAACAAAGATATAAAAAAACCACTTCTTAAAAATATCTTGCGTCATCCAGGAACTTTTTTTACTGTAATAATTGACAGGCAGTGCTTTCATGTTAATATTCTTAAAAGCTCTAGTATTCAGGGGGCAGTGGCTGCAGTTTAGCTGACGTCAGACAAGCATTTTTCTCGGAATAGTGCCGCCTCACTCGGGTTCACTGAACATGCGTGTTTTGGTTGTTCGTTTCTGATTGAAAAAAAATGGAAAGGAGGGGTGGCGGTTAACCGAAGGTGGCGATTGATCGAATGGTGGATAATCGGAAGTCTACTGTACTGTGATGTCAATGTGGACTAATATGGGGTTAACGAGAATGTCTATTTCGCTGTATGACAGAAGAAAAAATTACAGATTTGTTTAAAAAAAGTAAGGAAAAAACACTTTTTTCATTTAATTTCCGACTATTTTGGAAGGAGGGGGCTGTAACCCCATCAGCCCCCTTTCTCATTCTTTGCGTCAATGCGGACTAATGTGGGACTAATAAGAATGGCTAGTCCGCTGTATGATAGAAAAAAAATTAATTTTTTCCAAAAAAGAAAGAAAAACATCAGCACTTTTTTCATATCACTTTCGAAAATTTCGGGGGTGGGGGGGGGCTGTAACCCTATCAGCCCCCTCCCCATCTTTGGGTATACTATGATGTTAATGTGGACTAATATGGGGTTAACGAGAATGACTATTTCGCTGTATGATAGGAGAAAAAAATTACAGATTTTTCGAAAAAAGTAAGGAAAGAACACTTTTTTAATTTAATTTCCGACTATTTCGGAAGGAGAGGGCTGTAACCCCATCAGCCCAACTTTCTCTTCTTTTGTGTCAATGCGGACTAAATGTGGGACTAATAAGAATGGCTAGTCCGCTGTATGATAGAAAAAAATTAATTTTTCCAAAAAAGAAAGAAAACATCAGCACTTTTTTATATCACTTTCGAAAATTTCGGGGGGGGGGGTCTGTAGCCCCATCAGCCCCCCCCCCCCTTGGGTACGCCCATGCCCTGCTATTTAAAATTTTTAACTGCGGAATAATAACAATAACTTTAATGCGATTTTGATGGATTTTTTAGACAGACTGTAAATTAATATAGTAATCTAAAAAGTAAAATGGGGAACGTAAGATTCTAATCTTACGTTCACCGAAAGTATTCCATACTTCATCGGTAACGTGAGAAATTTTAACTTTTCATTAAGTCGCCATACACTTTTTCACACACACTTACAGAAAATCGATGTGCTGCATATATATAGATATAGACAGATAGATATACACTATATTTCCAATGATGACCGGTCACTTGCGATTTTAGACGTTTTGTTAAATATCTGGAAAGATACATAAGGAATTATCCTGTAACTTCAGGAGTGTAAACAACATGATAAACGTCATATATTTCCGTGAAGATTTTTTCCCGAAACTCCATAAGGGGCCGTCAACAAATTGAAGAAAAATGAATATATTTTGGATAACCCTGTAAAAACTAATATTGCAAAAGCATTCAAACTGTAGATTATGATTAAGCGGATTATTGTAATAATTTGGGTTAATTTGTATGAAGATAGCATGTATACTCTAAGAGAAATTCAGGTTTTTATAAAAACGGTCCCAAATTTTACCAAGTTTTTTGCTTATAATTTGCAGAGTTTTTAATATAAAAACAAGCTTTTTCAGAAAATAAGAAAAACAAAATTATACACAATACCCTGCAATCAGAATTAAAAAATAATAAAATTTGTATGAAAAATGAGCAGATTTACTAAATATTGTTTCACTGCGCATGCGCGAGTTTAATCAAAATATACTGTGCATAATATATTAGCTAAATGTATAGACCAACTTTTATGAAAGTCTCAAAAACATAGCTTGAAAATTCTGTTAGTAAACGTCGATAGAATAAGCTCGAAATTTGCTGTTTCCAAAAGGAAGCAAAAAGATGAGGGGTTGTATCAAATATAGAATGAGAGACACTTCATTCTTATTATATCAACTTTGATAAGCTAGTACATTTGGATACAACCCCTCCATCTTTTTGCTTCCTTTTGGGAACAGCGAAATTCGAGCTTATTCTGTCGACGATTACTATCAGAATTTTCAAGCTATGTTTTTGAGACTTTCATAAAAGTTGGTCTATACATTTAGCTAATATATTATGCACAGTATATTTTGATTGAATTCGCGCATGCGCAGTAAAACAATATTTAGTAAACCTGCTCATTTTTCATGCAATTTTTATTATTTTTTAATTCTGATTGCAGGGTATAGTGTATAATTTTGTTTGTCATATTTTCTGAAAATAACTTGTTTTTATATTAAAAACTCTGCAAATTATAAGCAAAAAACTTGGTAAAATTTGGGACTGTTTTTATAAAAACCTGAATTTCTCTTCGAGTATACATGCTATCTTCATACAAATGAACCCAAATTATTACAATAATCCACTTAATCATAATCTACAGTTTGAATGCTTTTGCAATATTAGTTTTTACAGGGTTATCCAAAATATATTCGTTTTTCTTCAATTTGTTGACGGCCCCTTATGGGGTTTCGGGAAAAAATCTTCACGGAAATATATGACGTTTATCATGTTGTTTACACTACTGAAGTTACAGGATAATTCCTTATGTATCTTTCCAGATATTTAACAAAACGTCTAAAATCGCAAGTGACCGGTCATCATTGGAAATATAGTGTAAGATAGCTAAAGGGGGGAAAAAAACAAAAAAAAAATTATTTCTCCAAGAAATTTTCAAAAGTCAAGTTTTTATTATAAAGGGGTCGATAAGACTGTGAAAGTGGTAAATGGTGAACATAAAATATTCTAAATTCTATTATTATACAAACATTTTATTATATCTATTCAATATTATATAGAGTGTTCATTCTTATCGTTGACCTATATGTAATTCCCAAACCCTTCAGTTTTAAAGGTACAGTTCCAAATGAAAAAAAAAATGTTTCAAATGTTGTTCTTCATCATATAAAAATGCATTTACATCAAAATGGTTATTTTTTAAGAAGTTACAAAATTTTAATTTTTATACGGTCCCTGGGTATATTTACGTAGAAAAACTTTCTCCATCTGCTTTACCAAGCAAAGCAGGTAAAAATTACATTTTTGTATGACCAAATCTTACCGAGTTATGGCATTTTGAATATTACGAATTTTCGGCGTATTCTGGCACTAAAAAATGGAAAAATGTGTTTTTTTTTTGTGGCAGAAAACACTGAAAATTCAAAGTTTCATAACTTGGTTAGGTTGTAGAAAAATGTAATTTTTACTGTTTTACTTAAGTTTTTTTTTAAAGTTTTTTCTAAATATAACTTATAGAATCTAGAGACCTTATAAAAAAAATTAAATTTCGTAGTTTTTTAAAGAATAATTATTTTGACGTTAATGGATTTTATGAAGAAGTACAATACTTGAAACATTTCTTCAGTTGGAACTGTACCTCTAAAACTAATGGTTTAGGAATTAGCTATTGGTTGACAATAAGAAGTACGCCCTGTATAAATACACTATATTGGGCAAAAGTCACCGGGCAGAATATGGGATTTTCAACAAATTGCAGTTTTTTATTAACTGACTTCCAACAAAGCAATTAGTATTTAACGTATGTCCACGCGTAGCTTTGGGAGCACGGATTCTTTGATTTTGATAATTCTTTTTTAACACTTTCCAACATAGTTGAAAAGTGTGTATGAATGCGGTGTGTCTGTCTGCCGTCTGTCCGTACTCTAACTCACGTAAATATACTTGGATTGCCATTCAATTCATGTAAGTTATTGAGGTTCACTATATGGCTTGTTCGGTGTTGAAAATGAAGTGTGTAGCATTTGCAGTTCATTTACAGGAACACTAAAAATAATTCCGTTGCATTACGGTCTATGAGGAAAAATCGTTTGCTGTGTACATTAATAATGTTACACTATTTCAAACCTATTGATATATATCACTGAAGTGCATCACAAACTCAGTACAAACAAGATGCTTACTATAGAAAATGTGTACATAGCATTCATCGTTGATTTACAGGGACACACAAAATAATTCGGTTACAGTACTGTCTATCAATAATAATTGCTGAAGGTGCGTTTTCAATAGTAGTATGCGTTTTTAAATTTAACTCATTTTATGCATATTACTTGATGTATATAAATTCTATAGATCCTATACAGTGCTGCACAAAAGATCACAAGTACATTTCCGTTTATTGGCGGAATTTGCTGTAGGGAAATTTTCAACTGTGTTATGCGTTTCCTGACTGAAGTTAAATTTTAGAATACTATGTAGTATATGTACAAATCTATAGATCCTATACAGGGCTAGACAAAAGAATTCGAATACTTTTCCAACTATCAACGATATATGCTGACATTAGGTTTTTAAATGTGTTATGCGTTTTCCAAATTGTTTACTTAGACATTCTGCTTGACTTAGTCTCCCTCGATATAGAGGAAGCCTTTGACTCTATGAAATGGCCTATTTTGGCAGAAATTATTGATGAGCTTCCCATTAAAGAATATCTCAAGGGTTCACTGAAAAGTTATATCAGTTCATGCCTTATAGGATTTGAATTTTCAGATGGTGTTCGCCGATTTACAGCTTTTAAAGGTTAACCTCAGGGGTCATGTTTAGGGCCATTGCTTTGTTTCATGGTTGCAGATACAATAATTGAAAAATATAACAGGAGTCAAAGATTCATTATCTCTTATGCGGATGATTCAGTGGTCCTTGAGGGCGCTGATATCAGACAGGCACTTGAAACCAGGTTCAACAGGTGCGTTGCTCTATTTAACAATATAGCTACAGATCTACAGCTTTCTTTAAGCGCTGAGAAGTCTACAGCAATGCTTTTTGGGCGTTTTACTCTTCCAAGCAGATGTCCGATCGTTATCTGGCATTTCGATCTCTGTTAAGGACACTATCACGTACTTATGGGTTTCGTTATCGATGCTATGTTCACTTGGCTCGAATACCTGTAAAGAGTCCGGGGCAAAATTCTAGAATTTACGATTAATCTTAAAAGACCGGATGTAGACATAAAGGACTATACACTGAATTTTTAAAACTATGGTACTTAGGTGTTATTGAAAAGCAAATCTCCTATGTCTTTGAGGCGTGGATTCCATATTTAAAGATACCAGCTCTAAAAAGGCGCAGCTCATGCCAGTGGTTTGGTTTACTGTCTATGACAAAGGCATATCGTTCTGTATCTACGGATGCGTTGTGCGCGATTGCTTGGTGTTCCTCCAATCCACCTTGCATTGAAATACAGAGCAGAAAGATTTATGATTTTAGACGGGACGGATGTGATTGAGAAAGACAAGGTCGTCCTTAGGGCCGCTAACTTTAAGAGAAGGATGTATATTTTTGATTTTCTATATTATAAAATTCGAAGTACTCGGAGGATTGATTCAGTCATTTCGATGGTTCCGTCTCTAAGTTCTCCTATTATTTACATTGATGGCTTCAGGATGGAACACGGTGTGAATGCAATATTCACGGTTAACTATAAAGACCAATTTATTTTTGATCATCGAATTAGACTGCGAAAATTTAACTTGACTTATCAAGCTGAACTTCTGGCAATACTGCATGCTGTTGACTGGTTTCTTAGCACAAATTTTGACGAAGTGATAATTTAATCAAATAGTAGATAGTGTAAGCCCTATATCGGGCTTTTCCTACGAATAGTATCATGAAGCATATATACGATAAATTATTGTGTAACGGTTCAAGAGTTATTAACATCGGATGGATCAAAGCTCATGTGGGAATACACGGTAACGAGCACACTAATGCCTTGACAAAATCTGCTGTTGATGACATGCTGCTGTTTTTCACGATCTAGTCCTCCATCCAAGGTCATTGCTTATTACATATTACATAGTCAAAATTATTAACCATTGGCAAATGGTCTGGTCTAATTCAGACTAAGAGAGGGACATTTATCAGCTTATCAACAAAGTGAGTACGGACTTTTTGCGCAGCAAGCAAGTGCTATGGTATACTATCTGACTGGGCACGGAAGCTTCCCGAGTTTCCTCAACAAAATTGGTAAAATAAATTCTGATCTTTATGGTTGGGGCCGGGCTGTTGGTGATGTGCCTCATTATATATTTGGTAAGTGCCCGCTGCTGAGACATCAGTTTGTATTCAATTGTGATCGCACTTTGAGATGGAACTTATTCAGAACATTATTTAATCGTTCTAAGTTTGAGGCACTCACTGAGAATTATAACACCTAAATGAGTTGTATTCCTTTATTAGATACAAATTCGGATGTAGCAATATTTATCTCGTCTGTGAATTATTTTAGATACTATAATGGATATTTTCGGACTACTATGGACTAGCTCAGGACACTGTGCGTCTATATAGTAACATCACACTCCTGTTTTCTGTAACTCCTTGTTTGGGATGCTTTGTTCACGTTCTTGTTAGTATCGTTTTTATTATTATTATTATTTTTTTTGGTTTCCGTTTAAAAGGTTCACGTTGATTAATTATATTCAGGCTTAGTTATTATCTAGTTAAATGTACTTTATTATACCTGTTTTCTGTGTATGTTGGGTTAATTTTAGTCACAATTTTTATTTAAAATTAGTTCCTTAGTTCTCGAGAAATAGGGGGTCTAATATTTTAACGCAGCTTAAATACTTACTTTGTAACTAAATTACTGCGTTGGTCGTAGCTCAGTTGTTATGGCGTTAACACAATTTTGTGTTAGTTACAATTACATTTCTTTTCTATGGGTCAGTCAGACAATTGTAACTGAAATTGTCTTTAAAATCTGCCCATTATCTGATTTGGTATAGTTAGTTTTAACTCTTACTATTCTGTTGGTTAGTTACTGTTTTAAAGTTTGTGTAGTTAATTGTTTTTGTAAATAGTTCTTAATCTATATTACTGTTATTGTTTCTTTATCTTTCTGCTCGAAAATTGGGGATGTAATATCTTTAGTTCTGTAAAATGAGATTAATGTTCCCAATTTCCTTTGTTCTTAACTAACTCCTGCTGTCTGGGCTTGTCCCCTTGCCACTGACTTTGCTGGATGATGTCGGGGAACTTACCGCCGCGCCGGAGAGTTATGGCCGTAAACCTTCGGGCTGGTGCTCCGGTTGGGTGTTTTTGTTTACTTACAAGGAGACGACCTAGCATGGTAATCACAGATTTTTATTATTTTTATATATGTTGTAGGGTAGAAGCCCCTTAGTCTCAGGTTCAACGGATTTTATACAACGCTCCTTAGTTCTCGAGAAATAGGGCGTCTAATATTTTAACACAACTTAAATACTTACTGCGTTGGTCGTAGCTCAGTTGTTATGGCGTCTGCTCGTTCATCACAGGACCCGGGTTCGAGGCCGGGACAAGCTGCGTTTGTTTTTCTCATTTTTTGTTTAATAAATGTACTTTTAATTATTATTTAATAATCCTAATTAAAAATTATAATATTGTGTATTAATTATAATGTTAATCTATTTAATTTTTATTTGTAACTAAATCGTTGTTTAAAACATCATTAAACAGTTAATTTTTTTAATCACTTTAAAAATGTATTTCATATATGCTTTATCGATGCAATGATATTGAACAATTGTGTCAATTCGTGATTTTAAAGAAACATCATTTATATATTGCCTTAACAAGGGAAGTCAATGCGATGATAATAGTACCCTGTTTTTAAAGTAAGAAGTATAATTATATTAAAATTTAGCTTAAGAATTAAATTACAACATATTATTTTGCATATTAAAGATTTTTAAATTTCTAATGCATATCCTTGCACTTTGAATTAATTTATAATTAATACAATAAGGTATGATTTTGTAACGATTTTGGAATTTTTACTAGTCAATAATGGATCCATTTAAAAAAAAATACATTTTTAAATGATGAGAAATGTTTAATAATAGCTTAAAAATCAAATAAATTTAATTTAAATATGTTAACATTATAATTAATGTACGATATTAAAATTTGTAATTGAGATTATTAAATTATAATTACAAGTATATTTATAAAAAAAAAAAAAATGAGAAAAACAAACTTAGCTCGTCCCGGCCTTGAACCCGGGTCCTCCGATCAACGAACAGACGCCATAACAACTGAGCTACGACCAACGCAGTAATTTCGTTACAAAGTAAGTATTTAAGTTGTGTTAAAATATTAGACCCCCCCCCCCTTTTGTCGAGAATTAAGAAGAGTTGTATAAAATCCGTAGAACCTTAGACTAAGGGGCTTCTACCCTACAACATATATAAAAATAATCAAAATTTGTGATTACTAAGCTTGGTCCTCTCCTTGTTAGACATCATCTTTCACCATATACTGTGGAGTTTTGTTACAGTATTCTAAATTTGTTGGAAAGTGTTTCATAATCTAGGCTTGACGCATGATTTTTTGTTCTTTGTTTTTGTTCTTGGAATAGGGTCGTACTGATGATTCTTCCAACGAGAACTAAAGCAAGATTAAATAAATAGTGAAAAATGATAATTTTTTGGAGAATCCTTAATCATCCAGCTACTTATAGAAATCAATTGAAATTCAGCTGACTATATCGCCGATATCCTTCGGAATTTTCACGATATTCGATTGGCATATTTATATGAGTTGCCCTATATGATTGATTACTAAATTATACAAAAACATTGTTGTTATTGTTAGAGCACATACGCGGTTAAAAATTATTTCATACAAATGCTCATATTTCATCAAATCTATCTAAACTAATAAAAGAAAGTTTCGCTCTGTGTGTCTGTGTGTGTGTGTGTGTGTGTCTGTTGGCGATGGCTAGGAAAATCTGGCCCACCTAGAAGGCTGGAAATTTAGATTTAGGTAGTCCAAACCCTCTCCTGTTGCAACATTACTTCAGAATTTTAATATTTTAATTACTTTCTGAAATATTAATTAAAATACACAAATAACTCTCATTAAAAATACGCTTTTATTCTCTTGGGTTGGTTGGTTCACTGGTTGATTGCATCGATTCTTCACAGAAGTAATTAAATAAACCAGAGTAGCGATGCATAAATAAGGATTTCTAACTAAATAGTGTGAACATGGATTGAAGTTATCAACGTAGAGGAGCCATGCGATTGTCGCGCCACCTGTGCATGACAAATTACACATACGTCCCACTGATTGAAATATTTTGCAGGCATATTTTTCTTCATGACAATTAATCGGGTTTAAGTTTTTTTTTTCTTTTTTACATGACATTTATTATTATGATGGAGATTAAAACTTTATTTAACTTAATAGTGGGGTCTAATTACATTTAAGCTTCAAGGTGTATTTCTAGAAAGCGGTTACCACTATTTCCGAATAATAGTTTAAGCCAAATTTGTAATTACGTTCCTAGCTTAAGCAAACGAACGAATTTTGAAAGATGCATAGTGGTCCTTCTAATTAGTCATTTGCCGAAGGACACTTGAACAACCCCTCCCCCCCCCCCCCCCCCCCGGCCCGTCCTTCAAGGTTTTTTCTCTAACTCTGCTCCGTTTCCATATCTCAGCAACTATCTTCCCGATTTCAACGCAAGTGATTTCAAACATTATAATTAACTTAATAGTCACCCTTTATAACATTAAACTAAATTTATGAGTAGCGGTTACCACTATTTACGAATAACAGTTTAAGCGAAATTTGTAATTAAATTCAAAGCTTAAGGAAACGAACGAATTTTGAAAGATGCATAGTGGTCCTCCTAATTAGTTATTTGCTGAAAGCCACTTGAACAACCCCTCTCCCCCCCGGCCCGTCCTTCAAGGTTTTTTCTCTAACTCTGCTCCGTTTTCATATCTCAGCATTTATCTTTCCGATTTCAACACAAGTGATTCCAAACATTATAATTAACTTAATTGTCACTCTTTATAACATTAAACTAAAATTATGAGTAGCGGTTACCACTATTTACGAAAAATAGTTTAAGCCAAATTTGCAATTAAGTTCAAAGCTTAAGCAAACGAACGATTTTTGAAAGATGCATAGTGGTCCTCCTAATTAGTGATTTGCTTAAGGACACTTGAACAACCCCTCCCCCCCCGGCACTCCTTCAAGGTTTTTTTCTCTAACTATGCTCCGTTTTCATATCTCGGCAACTATTTTTCCGATTTCAATACAAGTGATTCCAAACATTATAATTAACTTAAATGTCACTCTTTATAACATTAAACTAAATTTATGAGTAGCGGTTACCACTATTTCCGAATAATTGGGTAAGCCAAATTTGTAATTAAGTTCCTAGCTTAAGCAAACGAACGAATTTCGAAAGATGCATAGTGCTCCTCTTAATTAGTCATTTGCTGAAGGGTACTTGAACAACCCTCCCCCCCCCGGCCCCTCATTCAAGGTTTTTCTCTAACTATGCCCCGTTTCTATATATCAGCAACTATCTTTCCGATTTCAACGCAAGTGATTCCAAACATTATATTTAGCTTAATAGTCACCCTTTATAACATTAAATTAAATTTATGAGTAGCGGTTACCACTATTTACAAATAAGAGTTTAAGCCAACTTTGTAATTAAGTTCCTAGCTTAACAAAACAAACGAATATTTATGCAAGCTTAGTGGGCCTCCTAATTAGTCATTTTCTGAAGGACACTCGAACATCCCCTCCCTTCGTCACCTCACTCAAGGTTATTTTCTCTAACTGTGCCTTATTGCAATAACTGGGCTAATAATGTTCCAATCTTCTCGAAACCAGCTCAATTTTGTAGTGCGCCTACTATACAGTAACGTAGGCAGCGGGGATCTGTCTCAGAAGTTCGTTCGGAAAGAGGTTTGTTTAGAACAGAATGCTCCCCTGGCGGTGGTAGGGGGAAATAAAAGATTTTCTAGAGCGTGCGAGCATGCCGGGTATACGGTTCCGAAGCTATCGTAGACCGTAGCCAGAGTTCCGTTTTTTTAAGACATTTAAGTTTATTACAAGGGCTCGGGCAACGCCGAGCGGGTCAGCTAGTTTACTAATAAAAGAAAGTTCGCTCCGTAAAAAAAAAAACCGCGATTTCAAAATTCATAAAATTCGATGAGTAACTTTTTGAAATATTAATTAAAAACTTATTAATGAAAATGGAAAATGATTTCTATTTGAAGAGGACATGTTGCACTGGAGTTGCACGTTTTGATAATTCTAGGTCACGAAATATTCTCTTTTCCACAATATAAAATGGCGGATTAGGCAGTTTTTCATCTCTATAAAATTATTAAAACTATTGCATTTGCCGGTTTGAAAATTGCACATCTATGCACAGAATGTAACGCTGAACCCAGAAATCTAATTTTCATAAAAATCAGATAATTAGAACCGGATATATTGATTAATATATTTCATTTGATCGCAGAAAAAGAATTCATTTTAACATATCATTTGCACGCCAGACATCTCTTTGGCTCTGATTGAAGGGATGTAGATATAATAAAATACGGAATTAAAAAGAGTGAGATTATTATAGGGTATATAAAATTATTAAATATTTTTTTCATTTTAGCTAAATCCTGATTTTTGTATAGAAAAATAAATAAAACTCTAATGGACAATGATGTAATTAATAAAGAAACGTTGCCAAATGCGAATAGGGACTGTTAATACAGAAGGGGGAAATTACTTTTTATTAAATATCGCATTTAGTCCACATGACACATATTATTTATGATAGAGCAGAATGGGCCTCTAATTTATATCGAAGTTTTCTTTAACTGTTTATTTGTTATATTTGCGGGAATGAGAAGGGGGGAGGACGACTTTTTATTAAATATAGCATTTATTATACAACATCACGCGCCCTCTGGCGGCGGTTTTTTCGTTATTTGACACCCTTTTTAATTTATACATACACTGTAAAAAAAATCTGTAAATTTTACAGAAAAAACCCATTTTTTTTACAGAAAAAAACTGTTTTTTAAAAAAACAGTTTTTTTCTGTAAAAAAAATGGGTTTTTTCTGTAAAAATTACAAAATCCATATTTTTTACAAGAAAAAACTGTTTTTTTCTTTTAAACAGTTTTTTTCTGTAAAAAATACGGATTTTGTAATTTTTACAGAAAAAATCCATTATTTTTTAGAGGGAAAAAAGCTGTTTAAAAGAAAAAACAGTTTTTTTCTGTTTTTTTTATTATTATTATTCCTAACCGATGCAAAAAATGCTGAACTGTAACCATATTTTGATTTTCCCTGTTTGCCTGTCAATGTCATTTAAACACCCGCCAAAGACAAAACAGGGGAAATTTTTATAAAGTTGAGAATTTTCATTATTTACAGGGTAAATGGGGGAGGGGGGGGGGAATTTATAGACTAACAGAAAATGTGAAAAAAAAATTCTGAAATTTGGTCGGTGGGGGGGGGGGGGCACCGTTTTGACATTTTACTGGGGGAAGTTTTAGATGCTTTTTTTCTTCAAGGAGGGGGGGGGGGAGGCGAAGGCTGGTTAAAAAGATAATACTATATATAAATTATTTCAATTCGCTAAATTCACAGCGATATATATATTTATAACAAAGTATGTTATTATTGTTTTCAATAGTTAATTTTCACCGAGAATAACCTTTGGAGGTGGGGGGGGGGGGCGTAAGGGGCAAGAAAATTAAACAATTATACATAGAGAGATTTTAAAAAGATTCAAATAAAGAACAATGTGGAAAGCTTTCTCCATTATTATTCCTTTTTTTTCTCTCTTTTTTAGGATAAGGATGAGGCAGAGTTGAGATTGGGATAATTGAAATATATAAGATAAAACTCTGAAAATTAGCACAAGAACGCACAATTTTGATATTTGGCAGAAGAAATTTTAATTTCTTTAATTTGAAGGGAGCTTTTAGCGGGGGGGGGGGGGGGGGATTAAAATGGTAATACAATGGATAGATAATTTTTCAACTCGCTACATGGATTGGATATATATTTAAAAATGAAAACACATGTGAAAAACAAAGGATAAGACAATATAAAATGCAATGGAATGGACACTGCAGGAATTATACTTGATAGGATGAAAAAGCAAAAAAATGGAAAACTATGAATACCTTATAGAATCTTCAGAAGGGATTTATAAGAGTATTCATAGTAAGTATATGCCGCCAATGGCCTTTAGGAAAAGGATGTGGGGGGGGGGGGGGTCATTAAAAAATGCAAAGTAACATACAGAGATTTTAAATAGGGATGAAATAAAGACGACCAAAGCAGAAACTTTTAAAAGATAATATTTTTCACAGTCTAACCTTTTTAGAGTGTGTCTGGGGGGGGGGGGGGGGGCGGTAACAGAAAAGAAAAATAATCTATAAAATATTCAGGTTTGATCAACGAACACCCATTTATGATACTTTACTGGCAGAATTTAAAAAAAAATGCTTTATTTCTTCAAAGGATGATGAGCCAGCAGGGGGAACTGGTTAAAAAGAAAATACCATCCCTTGAGACCTTCCCCCCTCCCGCCACAAAAGCCATTCTTGATGAAATAATAGTAATAATAATATATCAACCATCGTATCATCCTCTATATTAAAACTAAAAGCTAATTCATAAGATCAGTCTTTTTCAGTGCAAAAAAAGAAACAAATGCGCATGATTAAATGTAGAACATATCCAGCTTTAGAGCAGACTAGTGTGAGGTCGGGATGGCTGAGCGGTCTAAGGCACCTGTTTTAAGCAGTGGTTCTAAGCCGTTGACAGCGCAGGTTCGATGCTCGCTCGGGGTAGCTCGGGGTTTTGTTACTTAATTGGCGATAAGATAATTAATTTCAATAATTTCTTATTTTACTTCAAAAGATGTTATATAATTTGCAATTTTTTTTTATTCGAATGCAATTAAGTAAATTTTAACATCTAACAATATTTTTTTTTAATTACCAATTTTATATTTAAATTAAAAGATTGTGCATGTAATTATTGATTAAATAAATTGAACTGATCTACAATTTTTGTTATATTTGGTATGACCATTAACAAGATGCCATATAAATACTAAGATATATACAAAGAATAGTATTTTATTATTTTTATATATATAAAAAAGTGAGGAAATAAAAGGAGAGAAATATATTCAAACAGGAAATCTAAAAGAAAAATGACGTTGATATCCATGATTTAATAATTAAATAATGTATAAAAATGTAAAATAAAATTCAAGTAATTAAAAAATATGTATTATAAATCGTTAGCTGCAAACAACAAATTTTAAGTTCGTGGTTTTAGAGTAAGACTCATAAAAAAGAATAAATAAATAATAATAGTGAAAAATAAATAAAGATAGCGTGATTTAAAAATATTCAGAAAATACTCAGTATTGTTATTATTATTTTTTTTTTTTTTATATTGCGACTGTGGTAAGTAAAATTTAACACCTGACAATACTTTACTAATTTACAACTAACACAATACTTTACAATGATTAATAATTTGATATTAAAAATATTTAAATTAAAAGATTTTGCATGTGTTATCGATTAAATAAATTGACCTAAACTTTTATCTTTTTTTTTTTTTTTTTTTTTTGCCTGACCATTATCAAGAAGATATGTTTATATACTAAGAAACGTATGTGATTATTCTCCGTAAAAAAGAAAAAAAGAAAGAAAGGAAAATATTCATATAAAAACTATAAAAGAAACCACCATGATATACATGGTTTAACATATAAATAATGTTTTAAAGTCAGGCTGGTAAAAATAAAAGTAAGGAAAAAAATTTTAATTTCGTATAATTAAAAAATATATATATAAAATACTAAATACTGATAGTTTAAAAAAAAGTTTAGACTATAGAAAATTTCCATTAATATTTTTAGTTAAATTCCTGCTAAAAAGCAAGCATAATAGGTTATAAATTACAAGCTTAAAATCTTTTCACTTCATTAGTTGAGTAGTTTGGACTGACAGCACCATTTATCGCTTTATATCTATAGGAATCGCTTACACAAGTTTTCGATACTTTATTAAGTTAAATCAACTAATTAAAAATTAAAACATATTACTAATGCAATTTTTAAGTTGTTTACCGTCAAATCTTGACGGGTACTATCTAGTATATATTAAAGCACAAGTTTAAAAATTTAAGTACGAATTATTCAGCGCAAAAATGAACAAAACTGCGTATGAGTAAAATCAAATATAGAACCTGTTCAGTTTTCGAGATTAACAGACCGAGGTCACGATAGCCCAGTCTTTTAAAGCGTCGGTTTATGAACTGGTTATCTACATAGAAGATGAGTTCTATTCCTGCTGCTGATAGAATGATTTCTGGAATATCTTTTGTTATAATTAGTCATATTTTATTTCAGGGGGAGAAGTTATATGATCTGTACTTTTTTATTATTATTCGAATGCTTAATAATTAAGTAAAATAGAACATCCAAGAATATTTTTACAAATATCTAATTTTGTATTAAAAATATTTAAATTTTAAAATTTTGCATGTGATTATCGATTAAATAAATTGAAATGGTCTATCTGAAATGGTCTTCTACAATTTTAGTTATATTTTGTATGACCGTTATCAAGAATGTAAAGAGAAATATTTGATTTTTTTCCCTTTAAAAAAAGGAGAAAGAAGAGGAAAGAAAATAGAAAGAAGGAAAATATTCATCTAAGAATTATAAAAGAAACTATCTTAATAATGTATGAAAATATAAAATTAAATTCAAGCAATTAAAAATATGTATAGCTGGATGCAGCAAATTTTAAGTCCGGGGTTTTAGAGCGAGACTAATAAAAATAAAATTAGTGGAAAATTTTAAAGGCCACGTAATTTAAAAAAATTAAATACTAAAGATTGATATTTTTAAAAAAAAAATTGAGGTTTGTAGTATGTACAAACAACTGCCCTGTCTATTCAATTAATATTATTAGTTAAACTACTGATAAAAAGTAACCCTAATAGGTTAGAAATTACAAGCTTAAAATTCTTTAAATTCTTTCACTTCATTTATTGAGTAGGTTCGACTGACAGCGCCATCTATCGCCTTATATTTTTAGGAATTGCTTAGACACTATAGCAATTCATAACGTTTTCAATGCTTAATTAATTAAAAAGCAACTAATTAAAAATTCAAATATATTTCAAATGGAACTATATAGTTGTTTACCATCAAACCTTGACAAGTACTATCTAGTACACACATACACACACATATGTATATATGAGCTATCCATTTAGAGAGTTGAAAACAATCTATAGATTATTTTTTTTTCAACTGCACGCGTCCGCCCTACATCGCCTTCAAAAAGCTTTCCTATTTGGAAGAAATAAAGCATTTAAAACTTTCCTTAACCAAATGCAAAAATTGTGTTTTTGGGGCCAAATCTCATTCTTATATTTTTCTGTTACCCCCCTTAACTCTGACCCATCCATACTCCGTAAAAGCCGTATAATGAAATTTTATAAGTTACCTTTTATAAGTTTCTACTTTGTTCGCCTATGAAGCGACGGGCCTAGCTTGGGGTCCGGACTTGCTCCGGCCCCTCTCGATCTGTTGAGTGGGGCTCAATCGCAGCGTCTGGAATCGGTTAAAAGCCCTGTCATATCCAATATTGGATGAGTACAGTACTAAATAGTCTTATTTCACCCCCATTCAATTATTTATAAGTATTTTTTTATTTATTGCCTCCCCCACCAATCTTGGTGAAAGTTTCAAAATATATGTATACATAAGCAGCCCACAGTTCTCTCAGCTACCAATCACAACTATTCTCCAACGTTTATTTGACCTCAAACCGATGATTTCTGACGTCAACTACCCTACATCAACGCCCCCTAGATAAGAAAGCCGTGACACGCGTCACGAAAACGTCATACCAAGCAGGCAAAACAAAGAAAAAAATTCGAACAACTTGCATGTTTCGATTTCATTGGCTCATAGAATTAATAATTATTGTTTATGACTAATAAGGAAAGGGCATGTTTACAAACAAACAGTTCCATCAAACAATCTACCACTACATTTTTGTCGTAACTATCATTGCAGGAATCTCATGGCGACGTAGGCCAATCATATTATAGACCAATTTCACGTAGACCAATCAAATTTCCCCATTTCATGTGCATAGTAGGAGTCATAAAGAACAAACAGGTTTTTCTTGCTAACCAACCGTAATTGAACCACGCGGCTAACGAAAAAGACAGGCTACCGCGGTGCATTCCACTTATGTTTTTTTACAGACCGCTAGAGTGACGTGTGCTCTTTTCGTACACCTGCATTGGTGCATTCCAGCATCACGTGACTCCGGCGGTCTGTAAAAAAAGATATGCGTAAAGCACCGCGGAAGCCTTTCTTTTTCGTTAGCCTCGATTGAACCAACAGCGACGTCAGATGCCCTTTCCCGAGGCTAACGAAAAAGACAGGCTACCCGCGACCTACGTTATACACGGCCGGTGCATGACGTTTAAAACGTCACATGAAGTGGATCATTTTTACACGGTGATTGGTGCAAAACGAGGGGCGCGCCGCTTTGCACCAATTGTGGTGTAAAAATGATCCATTCCATGTGACGTTTTAAACGTCATGCACCGGCCGTGTATAACGTAGGTCGCGGGCTACCGCGGTGCATTCCACTTATCTTTTTTTACAGACCGCTAGAGTGACGTGATGTTCTTTTCGTACACCTGCATTGGTGGATTCGAGCATCACGTGACTCCCGCGGTCTGTAAAAAAATATACGCGTAAAGTACCGCGGTAGCCTTTCTTTTTCGTTAGCCTAGCCCTTTCCTTATAGTTAATAATTCCACGAGCCATCGAAATCGAAACATGCAAGTTGTTCGATTTTTTTTTTTTTTTTTTTTTTGCCTACTTGGTATGACGTTTTCTTGACGCGTTTTACGGCTTTCTTATCTATGGGGCAGTTTTGCGCATTTTCGGAATTTATTGATCCTGAGAGACTTTGCTGTATTTTAGAAGCGAGATTAACCAATCAAAAGCTTGTATTTATGCAAAAATTTCGTATTTTAAGAAAATTTTGCAGAATACAGATTCCTGGTGGTTATCTTGTTTAAAAAATAGTAAAATATTCTATCTGTATACCTGCTTAAGTCTTCAATAAGGAAAGGACATATTTACAAACAACCACTTCCATCAACCAATCTATCAGTACATTTTTGTCGTAGCGATCATTGCAGGAATCCTCATGGCGACGCAAGCCAATCATATCGTAGACCGTTTAACGTAGACCAATCAAATCACCACATCTTATGTGTACAGTAGGAGCAGGGCTACACTAGATACCGGGCTGGCTCATTCATTATCAAGACGTCACAAATGGTGGCTGGCCGCGACCAGCGATTGGTACAAAGCGACGCGCCCATCGTTTTGTGCCAATCGCTGTATGTCTTTCGTTTTGCCCCAATCGCTGGTCGCGACCAGCCACCATTTGTAACGTCATGATAATGAATGAACCAGTCTGGTATCTGTGTAGCCCTGGTAGGAGTCATAAAGAACAAACAGGTTTTTCTTGCCTTCCAACAGTAATTTAACCAACAGTGACGTCAGCTGCTCTTTTCTTTTAAAGAAAGGGCAGCTGACGTCACTGTTGGCTCAATTACGGTTGGTTAGCAAGAAAAACCTGTTTGCTCTTCATGACTCCTACTGCACACATAGAGTTGCAAAAACCCCGCAGTTTTTGAGGGACGGGAATAAATCAGGGAATTTTTTAGAAAAAACCCGGAATTTTGGGGAATATTGTAAATTTTGAAGGAGTTTTGAAAGTAAACAAAACTAGTCATTTTCAATTTAATTTTTTTTATTTGTAAGAAATTTC
Organism: Maratus michaelseni; assembly: GCA_963931845.1. NCBI lineage: Eukaryota > Metazoa > Arthropoda > Arachnida > Araneae > Salticidae > Maratus > Maratus michaelseni. The sequence goes on from OZ007586.1 coordinate 341,449,162, forward strand.
AAGCATTGTTCCGAAAAGTTTAAAATAGGTTTGAATTCACAAAACTTGGGATTTTGCGCTCTAGGTTTTTATGATTTATTAAAACTCATTTGCTTTACAACAATGGCAGCTGTGAATTGGTAAAGATTTGAATGTTTCTTTAAAAATTAAAATTGTTTAATTTCTGTTAGCTGGCATATTTACTATTCAGGCATACTCAATATTAATTTTCTTCTGAGTTAGTCTATTTTTTGCATTGATTTCTATTAGTTTTGTTCGTTTTCTTTTTTTTTTTACATTGTCTGAATCAGAGAACAGGGGTGATGTTTATATTCATGTCAGGCAAGATGAATCTGTCATCTGCTTCTCGCACTTTTTGCTTATCCAAGATTAAAATATCAAATTACTTATGATATTTTAATTTATCTTACTTAATTATTTCTGCAGCTTAACCATGTAAGTCGTCAATTTTCATGTAAACTGTGCTATTTTTCTGTATTTGTGTTACTGATTTTGTTTACATTTGTAAAAAAAAAAAAAAAAAAAAAAAAAAAAAAAAAATTGTTTAGAAATTAAAAAATTCCATGTCTAAAACTTTATGAAAACGCCCGGGAATTATTAATATTTCCCTCCCAAAAAAACCCGGGTTATTCCCGGGAATGGACTTTACTTACGAGTGGCAAATAGCTACGCCTCTGCTGGTATATGTCCTCCGAAAAAGACTATTTAATGGACGAAGGGGAAGCTGTGTTAAAATATTCTTCACGCCTATTGGTGTTTTTCTTCTAATACCCGTAGATGACGTGACAAGGAAAAAAAACAAAAACCTGTTTTTTTCGCCCTTTGCAACTCTATGTACACATAAAATGGGGAAATTTGATTGGTCTACTTTAAACTGGCCTATAATATGATTGGCCTACGTCGCCATGACGATTCCTGCATCGACAAAATTTACTGGTAGATTGGTTGATGGAACTGTTTGTTTGTGAACATGTCCTTTTCTTATAGAGTAGTATCGTGACCTACGTTATACACGGCAGGTTCATCACTTTTAAAACGTCACACGGAGTGGATAATCTTTACACGGTGATTGGCACAAAACGATGGGTGCGACTCTTTGTACCAATGGCCGTGAAAAAAAAAATGACGTTTTGAACGTCATGAACTGGCCATGTATAACGTAGGTCGCGGTTTCTGCCATTGTCGAAGACTAAAGTTTAAAATGTCACAGAACAGAGTTGTTGAATTCTGTTGAGTGCCTCTTTAGGAGAGTGGTAACATACGCACAGAATCAGGGCTACACTAGATACCGTGCTGGCTCATTCATTATCATGACGTTACAAATGGTGGCTGGCCGCGACCAGCGAATGGTACAAAGCGAAACAACAAAACGAAAGACATACAGCGATTGGCACAAATGATGGGCGCGTCGCTTTGTACCAATCGCTGGTCGCGGCCAGCCACCATTTGTGACGTCATGATAATGAATGAGCCAGCCAAGTATCTAGTGTAGCCCTGACAGAATGCGAGCTCTAATTGAAGTTTTTGTCCAATCTAGGAGAATCAAGATCCCAGAACTTGTCAATAGCTGCTTAGATGAGTATGGATTTGGTTGGAAAATAGATAGAAGTCTAAAAGCATTAGCTTGACGATAATGGCAGTCTCGCTATGATGCTTGAAATTCCTTTTTGTTTAACCTCTCTCGACCAATAATTTTTTTTGCCACTATGTCATCACTTAAGTATTCTGTAGTAGCGCGACCTACGTTATACACGACCGGTGCATGACGTTTAAAAAGTCACATGAAGTGGATCATTTTTACACAACGATTGATGAAAAGCGGCGCGCCCACCATTTTGCACCAATCGCCGTACAAAAATGATCCACTCCATGTGACGTTTTAAACGTCATGCACCGGCCGTGTGTAACGTAGGTCTGGGCTCAACAGACGATTTTGTCAGGGCTACACTACATACCGGGCTTGCTCATTCATTATGATGACGTCACAAAAGGTGGCTGACTAGGAGGAAAGACATACAGCGATTGGCACAAAACGATGGGCGCGTTGCTTTGGACCAATCGCTGGTCGCGGTCAGCCACCATTTGTGACGTTTTGAGAGTGAATGAGCAAGCCCGGTATCTAGTGTTGCCTTGGTTTTGTCCAAACTATAGCAAACCTAGATTCCAAAACGTGGCGATAATCGCCTGCACGTGTTCGATTAAATGTGAATTAAGTTTTAAAACATTAATTTGGTAATAATGGCAGTCTCGCCATTTCACGCTATTCATTTTTGTCCAAAATCGTCTCAACCAATCACATTTTATAATCTGTATATCACCATTCTGATATAGAAACATGTAAGTTAATGTTACTGACCAATGGAATTTGGGATGAATTTAGGTAGGACATTTGATACGGAGCATCGATTGGTTTGTATGCTACTAATATGCCATGGACTATTGATATTTTTATGTATAATTTTTATGTTGAATTCTATAAGTACAAAACCGACCTCCCCAGGAACCTTATAATATCCCCTTCCTGGATTTCCAAAATCTTTCCTGGAGAAAAGTGTCTGAATTAACACCATATAGGACAAATCCTACTGTTTGAGAACTATGATTTGAGATTAGCGCTGTTAGCCTTTTGAAAAGTGTATTCCGGCATAAAAACTTGTTATTTCCACAGGGAATTTAAAGTAAAATCGAGAATTTTAAATATTCCCGAAAACTAGGAATATTCCAACGTCAATATTTTAAAGCATTTTCATTAACATACGTTTATACTGTTATCGTACAAATTATCAATCGATAAGTTGATTAATATCAATAAACATACAAAAATCACAAAAATTTACAAACTTTAAATATTTCCACGTAAAACATTGAAATTGAATTAAATAAGCTATACTAGTCATCATTTTGTATATGTAAATTACAAACACTTAACGTTCAGAACAAAGATACTTAGTGGTTTAGTAATCTTCATATAATAACATGAAATAATATTATGAAAGATATTATAGAAGAAAATAAATTATTTGACAACAGGAAAATTGATATTACAAAAATGACTTTACAATTACTTTTTTTCAGCTTACATTCTATATAAAAAGTCAGTATTTCGATACTAGTTCTCAAACGTAGAATATAAATAATACAACAATTCAATTGTATAAATCATGTATAAAAACTGAAAACTTTTTATATTATGTAAACAGCTCTTTCTTCTTGAAAATTTCTTAAATTTGTTTATTCCTCGAAAAGTTCCCAATTTTCCCAGTTTTTTTCCTAAATTTTCCATTGTTTTTCATTGTTCCAAAATTATCGGGTATTTTGCTATTCTACTTCAGATGATTCAATGCGCAGCGAAGCGCAACGACAATGATATTTGGGAAAGATAGATCACCCAATATAAAACTATTATGCAGATAGTACTTTTGTTATGAATTTTAAAGATATTTTTCTCATAATGTAGCACAACCTATTAGTAGTACAGAAATATGTAATTACCTATGAGATTTATGGCCAGGGTTGTAAAACACCCGGGTTTCTTTTTAAACCCAGCGGGGGGGGGGGGGGGGGGGGCGGGGGCTCAATTTTTAATTTTAACCTTCCGGCTATCAAGATGGGTCCATTGCACCCGAAAGCGATTTTTGTCCATTTTCGTCAAGTATAGTGAAGTTGCAATCTGCTGATTACCGTTTCATCCGTCAATCAAAACTGCCCGGTTGACCTCCAGTCGCGTCCAAAATCCTCTCAGCTACCAATCACAACTACCTTCTAAAGGTTATTGGACCTCCAATAGTCGATTTGTGACGTTATTTTAAATTACCCTATACAGTAATTGAAAGTAATAAAAATAAGTGCCTAACCATTAACAATTTTTTTGTATAGCATATGCTGTATTATTATATCTCTTTATAAATCAATAATTCAGTTGTATTTTGATAATTCTATATTATATGTGTCCAATAGACCAGTTCACATCACGTGACTTTTACCGTAAAACGATGAAAAAGCTGTAGGACACAGAAGTAGAAAAAACATTGATAAGAGTAAACGTTGAAAAAGCTGTAGGGCACAGAAGTAGAAATAACATTGATAAAAGTAAACGTTGAAAAAGCTGTAGGACACACAAGTAGAAAAAACATCGATAAAAGTATCGATATCTGTCCTACAGCAGCAGCAAAAACTTGTTCGTCACGTCACCTTGCACAACTCTACAGACTAAAATAATAATTCTTGGATATTTTATTCAGTGGTCGGATGGTTAACATAGTATATTCATCATGTGAATACAGTGTTATTAATTCTATTCACAATACTAAAATAATTTTAATACAATGAATTTAATATAATTCAAAAACTTTCGAGAAATATAAAAGTAAATCTCGGATATGTGTGTGCGTGGGGGCGGTTGAACGTTGAACCCCAGTGTTCGAGCCTATAAAGTATCATATTGAGAAAATATTGAAAATCGCATCAATTGATTTCAAAAGCATTAAGCTTTTGAAGAATTCACTATTTTTTTTAATTCTATCAGTACTAATTATAAAAATATGTACAATAGATCTGAAAAATATAAGGAACATACACAATATCAGAATGATTTTGTGTTAATTATCTTATTTATTATAAATATATATAACGTTAAAAAATAAATTAGATTATAACTGATGTCGATATAAATTAGCGAAATTACTTAAATATGTTTTTATTTCACGATTTCAAATGTTAATTTTCAGAAAATTTCTATTCAAATTCTGCAAATAATGCTTACAAATAAATGAGCTAGACTAGAGCTACTGAGCCTTAGAGCTACTTCCTTATAGGGGTGACGTCACGAGCATATATTAGACTGGGGAAGAAATATGAGTTGGCAACAGCTAGTTTTGTTTACATCGACGCGGAAGCCGGAAGGCGCGAAATTTTTGTGCTCTGCTCATATTGCCGACATCTGATATTTTAAAACTGATAAGGTAAGTTTAAATTCATCGTTTTTTAAAATAATGAAAGGTATGATATTTGTCAAACTAAATTAAAACTCTTTAGCATATCTGTTAGAGAATTTTCATTATATTTCAATTTAAAATGTTTATTAGTACCTCCTGGTGAATCGTGGAAGCTTCCATATTGCTTGGCTTGCAAGCACATAAGCTGACAAATATCATATTCCTTATAAATGTGCATGTAATTAAATGTTCTTTTATAAGTACGGTTGTTATAGTATTGCAGAATATTAGAGCTCCCAGAGTTCGTAAATATATTTTCGAAAATATAAAAAATATCCGATATTTTGATATTTAGATATCCGGTTATTATTATTATTATTTTTTATATCTGTCCGATATTTTCAAAATAGTACTGCTGATTATAAACTTTTTCAGATTTTCATTATTTTCCGGCGTATAATACGCAGATCAAATGTACTAATCATGTTTCGACCCAGAAATTTTATTTTATAAAATGTCGCTAGATCATTTAATATAATAAATTAATAAAAAAAGAAAATAGAGAGAGAGAAGAGAAAATATTTGACTTAAATCGTTGAATAAAATTTCTGTGTTGAAACAGAATTGGGGGGAGGGGGGGGGATTCTAAAAAAGTCACTGACAGAGTCAAAAGTTTTGTATCTACAAAGTGTCATATAGTCAATAAAAGTTGAAAAATTTATATTGTTTTAAGTTTTCACTGAAAAAAAAAAAGATACTTTAAGAAATTTATTATCAACTAGAGACAGGGTTATGATTTAGCCCAATCCAAAAAACCCAGGTGGGTTTTTCTGAAAAAAAAAAAAAAAAAAAACACTTGAAAAAACCCAACTGGGTTTTTTCAAAATTAAAACTTTAAATTACATAGGTAATATATTTCTTAACGTCACTACACCAGTCGTAAAGTTCCGCCCACCCCAAGCGAAAAAAAAATGCCTTAATTCTCCCAATGACAATTTTTAAAACAAATAATTGTAACTTAATTTTCTATAAGTGTATGTGTAACTATCACAAACACAAAAACTAATTTTTTTTTTTTCCATTGAAAAAAATGCTTTGATATATATAATCCCACAGTTGAAACTCATAACACATATGCTGAGAATTCTAATTTAATGATGTAGACAAGTAGAATTATTTGGTTTATTCTATTAATTAGTTATAATAAAAAAAATACTTACTTTACAGCAAATATATTTTTTCCAGTTCTGCAAATTTTGTTATATCCCGTTTCAATTGCAAAAAATTTTGCTTAACTAAATATAAACTACCACCCATCTTAATTCAATAACAACACAAACTAAGGGAAAACCGAAATTTCCTGTTTACCTCGGGCTGAGGAAATGTTACTTTTTACTTACTGTACCTAAGAAAGAATATAGCAACACATTTTGCAATGGAAACTACTCAAAAAAAAAAAAAAAAAAACCTTGCAATCCATCAATCAATATGTTTCAGAATGAATTTTTTCTAGAGAAAATATTTATTATATATAGGCAATCACTTCAATTAAAATGAATATAAAGATACTGTATCCATAACAAAATATTAGTTTAAACGTTCTAATTCATCACTAGTATTAGTATAGTACTTTAATGATAATTCTATTGTTAAAACTATTACTAATAATCAATTTATCTAAAAGCAAAGCATAATTTTGATTATTGTATAGCTGCAGATTCCCAAAATCTGGAAGGAGCCAGTGGCTCCTAAACCCAAAAAATCCAGTGGCCACATTGTGAAACAAACACATAAAAACATTTTTTTTTTCCTCCATTAAATTTGGACAATGGGATATTGAATATTCCCACCATAATTGTATACAGTTTCTAGGAATAAATGTTTGCAATGTAAGGCCTGAATAATCTGTGAATAAACGATTCTCTAAAGTTTTTTATCTATAGATACCCCCCCCCCCAAAAAAAAAAAGGATTTTTTATAGCTGAAAATAAATAATCAACGTAGGAATTTTCATAAGAAAATATGTCCATAAAAAACAAAATTAAAAATAAATATATATAAAAAAAAATATGGAAAAGATTTATTTTCAAAAGAAAATAAATACTGGAAATAAAACCTAAAAAGGTTTTAGATTTTAATAAAAAACATTTAACAATTTCTGCCATTTTCAAGGATGATGGAGAAAAATCGAATACCATAAGCCTCATTGCAACTTTCGTTGCAAGGGGATTCTTTTAAGCATTTATTAATTAAAGAATTTTTAAAATCCATATGGAGACAAAAAAATTACAATTTTTGTGACCGATCGCCAATTTTCATGTTTTATTATCACAAGCCCTTGATGAAATTCACTTTTTTTTTTCTGCAATCGATTGATGAACTTCGCGGTTTTTTCGCGACCGATTGATGAAATTTGCATTTTTTTTTTTTTTTTTTTTTTTTTTTTTTTTTTTTTTTTTTGCTTCTCGAAATTCGCTCGCATTTTTTTTTTCTCCAAGACAAATTGAGGGAGGAAATTTGCGGTTTTATTTTGCGACCGATTTAAGAAATTCGCGGTTTTATTTCATCAGCGATTGATGAAATTCTTGGTTTTATTTGGAGAGCGATTGACAAAATTTACAAAATTTTTCAGTGACCGATTTCACGAATTTCACGACCGATTCACGAAATTTCAGATTTCTTTTCATTACTGATTGGCGAATTGATTTACGGAAATTAAAATAATAATAATAATTCGAGATTTGCTAATTCGTGAAGGAATCGCATGCCAGTATCTATGTCTACATGTAAGAACATATCTGAAAAATCCCAGAGCTGTAGATTTAATGAGTAGGCCCAAAATTATTCTATTCTCGGCACGAATTTTACTGTGTCGCTGGCTAATTGTAATATACGATCGTCGCAGAGTTCATTCGCGACGCATATCAACATGATTTTTTTTTCTGATTATGTGGACATTGAAGTTTTTTTAAAAGAAGAAAACGAGAAAGTTGCGAATCACTGGAAATGTGGCATCCATGTTCAATCATATTTTTTAATTATGGACAATAGAAAAAAGAGCTAAATATCGCTGAATTATGGAGGACAATCCCCGAATTCATGTTAAAAAATAAAGCGGAAATCTGCCTTTCGGCGAAAAAGGGGTATCCATGTAAAACACCTGGCGACTTAGACATAGAAAGTTAGTCGCCAAAGCAAAAACTTTAGTTGCCACGTTTCGACTGGCGACCGTGAATCTGCACCTATAGATTATTGTCATTGATTTATATATTTTTGTAATCAATTAGTTACTTTAAATTGTATTTAGTAGTAAGTAAATTTTTTTCAAACATTCTGAACCACCTCTTTTAACTTAAAAAACCCAGTGGGTTGGGTTTTTTCTGAAAAAACCCGGGCATTTAACCCTGACTAGAGAAAATATCGTTACTTATTATCTGGGCCAGGTCACATTCACTGCACCAACAATAGCGACGGAAATAATAATGGAACAGATGTGTTACTATCACGCTAAAATGTAAACAAAAGATTGGCGACTGTTTGTTTGGCGCGATTTCCAAGACTGCGCCAAACGAATAACTTAATACAATGGCTAGGTTGCCATTAAAGAAAAAAATCCCCTAAATTTGGCGACTTTTTTCTTTTTTTTAACCGATATTTTTTTTTTTTTTTTAGCGTGAGTGTAAAGCATCTAAGCCATAATAATTACAGTAACGCTTATTTATTTTTGCTTTTTTTATGTTACGTGCTTAGTTAATACCTCATAGTTGGCATATTAAAGACAATGGTAAAAATATTTATATGCACATTATTACTATATAATATAATAGAGTAGAATATACAAATATAATAGTATATTTGTTACATTTATTCAGATTGGCATAACAGACCACTGGAAATAGAACTACCATATTTATTGCCATATGGCTGAAAGCCATCAATTTTATTTTATGTACTAAATTAATGTTTTGTATTGCTTTAGTTTGCTTTTATATTATTTATCATTTTTTTAATAATTTTATGTATTTATTAAATTATTGTTTTGGACACGATTGGCCACATTGAACAAAATTTGCATTTGACAACCATATTTGGCATTCTATAAGTTAAGGTTCTTGGTTTTTTTACTATCCAAATGATGCCAAATTAGTCTGAAAAGATAAATGAATCTTATAAGAAATGAAAATTATATTTTGTGTTATCTCAAAATAAAATGTTTGTTAGGAAAAAAAAAAGACTGTGCAATATTACACTAAGTTAAAAATCAGACACTGTGTAAATAAATAAATAAAAAAATGGAAAATCTCAAATTAATATAACCAACATAATGAAAAACGGTACTTTTCGGTTAGCCGGGCGCCAATGATATATATATACATGTATATATACACACATATTTACATATGCAAATATATACATACACACATATATATATATACATATATGTATGTATATGTATATATATGTATATATACATATGTATTTATATATGTACTTATATCACTGGCGCCCAGCTTACCGAAAAGTACCTGAAAAACTTTAGTCATGCAGAATTATACTTAAAATAAACTTTTTATTGTTATATTAAGGTTGTTCTCAGATCCAAAAGAACTACTTTTAACATATTTCTTAATTCATTTTTGTTCAGAAACATGTAAAATTGGCAGGTGTTCTTATTCAGAAACTATGTAATCAAATGATGTTTTCCATTTTTTGGTGAAAGCAGAAGATCTTTCAGAAAATATTGTCAAAGTCTGCATTTTGAATCAAATCCCTGATGCTGTTTGCACGAGAAAAGTGAAATACGACACAAATCGCTTATAACTCGATAAGTAATTTATTTATCAAATTGTGGAAAACTCATTTCAATTCCAAATTACTTCAATAGTTAGCCCTGCCAACTTTATGCTATTGCATTTAAACAGAGTTTCCCCCAGGTATAAAAAAGAGCAGGGTGCTGCCGGTGAGAAAAGGGCACTTTTTCTATTCTTAAGGGCACTTTTTTTTAATTGTTCAAGGTATTCTTTTGGTTTTTAAAGCCACTTTTAATATTTCAAATTCAAAACACTCTTTTTAAGACAACATTAAGTCAGTTTTTACTATGAAAGCAAATTTTTTAATGCAAAAAGGAGAAAGGGCACTTTTTTTACTGAGGGCAAGAAGGGTGCTAATTATTTTTTATGAGGGGCAAGGGTGCTATTTTGTAAACCAAATGGCAGGCAGGGTGCAGCACCCTTCTGAAACTGTCTGGGGGAAACTCTGATTTAAAAATGTGTCAGAAAGTTTTGTTTTATTGAGCAGATCATTTGAGAACTACCTTAAATTGCAGGGTATTCATTTGACTTCAAGTTAAGTTTTACAAGTAAACCTAATTCACTAATGATAAAATTACGAGTGAATCAGCAAGAAAATATTAATCTTATTTTCAACAAACTAATTAAAAAAAAATGTGTTTTATTAGAGTACTGACACTGTGCACACATACAAATTAGAAATTTAAAAATAGGTGGCTGCAACTGTTCAGAAATCATGCCTAATTTCACAACTGCAATTCTTGTAATTCTAAAACATTTCTGTTAAAATATGAGAGTTTGGCATGTGCCTTGATTGTGGAAAATTCTCCACTTTTATTTAGGGGAGACCGGTACACAGTGGACCACTTTTTCAGTTAACATTTTTTTTCTCTTTAACAGACTGACCGATCTGTATGAAAATTTGAAAATATTTTTGAATATTCCTTAAACCTTCTTACATCCATCATAATTTTCTCACAACATAGTTTTCAATACATTAAAAAAAAAAAAAAAAAATTATATGCACTTGTAAAGTGGACCAGTGTACCCCGGAAGCTGGGTACACTGGTCCACCCACCGAGGTACAGTGGACCACTATTAGGTATTATCTAAAATACAATATAAATCTATTTTTCATTAATCTAATTCTTTTTTGTTGCCCCTTCACCCGCAAAATAACATAGTAATATAAATTTTGAAACAAAAACAAAAAATTAATTATATTTTGAAAATAATAACAGATTAATACAGGAACAATTGCAATTTAGTTGAAGTTATTACTTAAGTACAAAAAAATCAGCGCACATTAAAATTTGCAAATGAAATTCCAAAGTACTTATGAGTAAGATTGAGCCTGGAATTTTCAAGAAATAATTTTGGGTCTGAGAGCAACATTATGAAATCATTGACATCATCTTTATTTGCTCCCAAAATTGTTTGAAAATTTTATGCACTGCAGTTATTATTATTTTAACTAAAATATTTAAGGTTACATTGATTTTTGACATATGATTTGTAGTTTCTCATGCATTTTGTATAATAAAATATTTTGCTAGCCTAAAATATTACCTTTTAATCATTAATGTAAATTGTATAAAAATATTATATATATTGCATTGATAATACTTATAGAATAATACTTATTAATATATATTGGTAATACTTATAGCATGCATGTATGTGCATAATTTTTATTTTATAAATTAAAAGAAAAGTCATAAAATAATAATATTGTGAGTTTTTTTTTTAAATTGATTTAAATTTTTAAAAAATCTGATTATTTTGATTTAAAAAAAAATCACAAACCCTGTTTAGTTATAATTATATTAATAATTATTTATTAATTGACAACTAAGCTATGAATATATTGTATTATCATCAGGAACATAAAACTGTATATAATTTCTAGAATTCTAGCATATCAGAAAGTGGGTAAAAAATTAATTACAAAATTCCATTTTTATATACAAGTGTTTCATATAAGCAGCTTGTACTGCAATATTTTTTTTTATGTACTGTTTGGCATGTTACAATGATGAAAGACATTGTCAATTTTGGGCACACATACATAAAAAACATTCGTCATCCTTGATATAGAAACAAAAGCTAAATTTTAGATGTTTTGTTGTTAATTTTTTATAATTAAAAAAAATGTAATACTTTTACTACTTAAACTACAGTAGATGCCGCTTAATGTGATTGCGGTTAATATTATCAAAATCACCATGTCCCGACCCACTGTATTTTGCTTACAACATCGCTTTATGTGATCAATACTCCGTTTAATGTTATCGCTTTTTCAGCAGACCAATTCCTGAAAAGTTTGAAAAAAAAAAAAAAAAACTTCTGGAAACATTACATCTCAGGGGTTGATCCAGGCAAAATTTGGGGCCTATTTAGGGCCCTTTTACAAGAATCAATTTAATAAAATGGGAACCTTCACAAAAATCAATTTGACAAAATGGGCCCCTTCACAAAAATCAATTTGACAAAATGGGCCCCTTCACCTTTTTACTAAAATAGGCCCTTTCACAAAATTCCATTTCATAAAAACTTGCTATTTATTGTTTTGTGATGTTTTAAAATGTGTAATTTGTAAACAAACAAGTTCACCAGAGAAGAAAACTTCACCAAAAGGATTTTAAAAAGTTTTTGTTTATAAATGCTTGGTTCGAATTTGATTAACTGGATTTCAACTTCCATTATAAAATGTTATTTTTGACAAAAATATAATAAATTTCACAAAAATAACCTTTACTTTTCACAAAATGTGCCCCAAGAAAAAAAAAACCTGCATCGGCCCCTGCATCTTTTGGTAATGTCATGGAATGGAATATCATCTGCTACAATTAAAAATTGTTTTGTTACTGCTGTATTCTGTGAAACTGAAAACAGACTATGGAAATCTTCCCTGATGATATGACGAATGAAGATTATGAGGACTGGATGGCGATCAGCAGTGACATTCCTGTAGTTGCAAAGCTCACAGAAACTGAAATTTGCAAAAAGTTTGCGAAGATATACAAAATCATAGTGATGATGAGGATCAGGAGGACAATGAAAGCCAACTTTTTGAAGGACCACTTACATATGCAGAAATGAGGAATGCATTGAAAATGTTCTGAAACAAGGTGTACAACATCATAGGACAATAAATAAAAATAAATAAAAATATGAGTTATAAACAATTCATTAATAAACTTTAAGAGAATTGTAAACAAACAAAAATTACTGAATTGTCTCAATAAATGTTTATCACTTTACAAGTCGTCATTGCAACAAGGGTGAGTAATCATTTTCTTAGTAATAGTACTACTAGATATGATTTGGTATTTTCTTAAATCGCATATTGTTATCAATCTGATTTGTTATCAAAAACTCATGGTCCCGAAGTGATCACATTAAGCGGCATCTACTGTATTAGAAATATTTTTGAAAACTATGAATATCAGATATATTTTTATATTAAAAAGCAATTTTTTTATTTTATTTTCTAAATGCAATTTGGAAGAAAAATGCTAGAGTGTAGTGTAACACTTATAATGTATGTAATGTGTAAATTTGTACTATATTTTAATTTCATATTTGCTGCCAGAGATTAATATTTACAATTTTTTTCCCCATATATCCTTGGAAATTAGGAGAGCACTGGAATACATGTAATTGATGATGGATGCCTTTATGGAAGCTATGTCCAGCTAAAGAAAAATATACATGTAAGTGTTTAGGAATTTCTTTAAAAATGACAAAAAATGAAAAATAACAGCATTTTTTTGCCTAGCCATGGGGTCGAACAGAGATTGGATGTCATGTATGGGTACATCAGTCCATGCAGCTTCAGCACTATGCCACAGTTCATCAACCATAGTGACGGGCGAGTGGTGGCGAGCCAGTCTATCAGAAGCCATTGACAGGACATTTTCAATTGGTGAGAAATCAGGAAAACGTGCTGGCCAGGGCAACAGTCAAACATGTTCTGTATCAAGGAAAGTCAGGATAGTACGACCAACATACGGTCATGCATTGTCCTGCTAAACCATAGAGTTGCAGAGGCATCGAAAATAAGGCAGAACCATGGCCGTAACACATCAGAAATGTAACGGCTGCTGTTCAAATTGTCGGCAATGAGAACAAGAGGTTACCGAGAGACATTTCATACTGTCACTCCAGGTGATATGACAGTACAGTCAACTCTGTGAAATCCGCCGATCTATAATCCGCCATCCATTTTCAAATGTAAACAATGAAAATCATACTTTCATAGTTAGCTTATTAAAGAAATTACATATAGTTGTTTTTATGAATTATCAATTTTTAAATGCTTTAAATTGTGATTTAATAAGTTTTATGTGATTTGCATGATGTATATTAAAATAATAACTTTAGGTAAGCAAAAGGAACAACTAAATGCAAATATCAGTGGAGTAATTTACATTTTAAAACTAATACATTCATGTAACAGCTGACTAAAGAAATATCTGCAGAAATCAGTAACTGATTTGGTCTTATTTGGAAGGCACTTTTGCTAAATACACCTTTAAACAATTTGGATATAAAGATTTAAGCCAAGACTTAAATTCCCATTGAGTAAATGTTCAAAAAAATAAATAACAGCTAATGAAATTAAAATTTTATAATAATTCCAACATACTTAAAATTTAGAGCTAAAAGATCTTAAGAAGATTAGCTCTTCTTATCGATTCTTAGCTCTTATTGTTTCACACCAGTTTCAACTTATTTTCTATACTTAGAATTATTAAATTACTTTTGAGTTATAGTGTTCCTTTTTATATTGTTATTTTTGTACAAATATTAGTAATTTATAGTTCAGTTTAAAAAGAAAACAAAGGAATGATCTGTGATCTGCAAAATTTTATAATCTGCAAAACTCTTGGTCCCAAACTGTGCAAGTTTAACAGAGTTGACTGTATTTAAAAAATGAATAATATAAATAAAATTTGCATTGTATAATTAATTTTTCTTTAAATTAACTTAGTTATTAAATATTTTAAACCAGTTATGCATTATATTTTCCTTTTCTATTGTAATTTATGTTTAAATATTTCTAATTAATAGTCAGATTATAAAAAAATGAAATGTAAACAAAGAAATTATCTATAATCCGCCAAAATCTATAATCTGCCAAACACTTGGTCCCTAAGTGTGCGGATTTCACAGAGTTGACTGTATGACGATTCGAATGCAAGTTGGCAATGTGCGTTTTCCACGATGCCACCAAACTTGGATGCTGGCATCATGATGCTGCATACAGAGCCTGGATTCATCAAAGACGACGTGAGACGCCATCCCTGCGTCATATACAGCATCATGATGCCAGCATTCATGTTTGGCGGCATCATGGAAAACGCACATTGCCAGCTTGCATTCGAATCATCATACTGTCATATCACCTGGAGTGACGGTATGAAGTGTCATTGGATACACGTCTCGGTAACTTCTTGTTTGCATTGCCGGCAAATTCAACAGCAACCGTTACATTTCTGATGTGTTACAGCCCATGGTTCTGCCTTATCTTTGATGCACTGCAACTGTACGGTTTAGTAGGACAATGCACGACCGCATGTTGTTCGACTGTTGCCCTGGCCGGCACGTTCTCCTGATTTCTCACCAATTGAAAATGTCCTATCAATGGCTTCTGAGCGACTGGCCTGCCACCATGCGCCCGACACTATGGTTGATGAACTGCGGCATAGTGTTGAAGCTGCATGGACTGATGTACTTGTACATGACATCCAATCTCTGTTCGACTCCATGGCTAGGCAGAAAAATTCTGTTATTGCGGCCAGGGGTGGATGCTTTGGGTAGTGTTTTCTCAAGATCTATATCTCCTAATTTTCTGAAAATGTAATCACTTGTCCTTCCCATTATAATGTATTTGTCCAATAAATATCATTCTGTTATTTGCATTCCTTCATGGTGCAGCATTTTGGATGGCCAGTAGTGTATATTCAATATAAAGGTATTTAATATAATACATACTTGCCAACTTTTACACTAGGTGTAAAATTTACACTTTTGGAGCATTTTTTACACTTTTACACTTTTTTTGTAAAGTTTCTTCCAAGTTTCATTTTCATCTCTTAATTTATAAATTACTTTCTGGTAATAACAGTAAATGATGAATGAAAGGGGAATGAATATTTAGTATTGTCAAAGGAATGAGTTCAGGCTTCATTCTCAAATGGAATCAGGGAGATTTTTTAAAATTTGTATTCTGTGTAACAATAAGCCATGTTTTGAATAAATTAGCTCAGAAATTCCTTATTTAAAAAAAAAAAAGTTCTAATAAGAAATATATGTTTTTAAAGTTATTTTCTTATTGAGTGTTGTAATATTTTTCTCATCAAACTTTCACTATAATTAATGTATTATTTAAAAATATTTTCATGTATTATGTACTTAAGAAAAGTGAAAAAGGCCGTTTATGTGTTACTTAAAAATGGGTTATACAGGTCTTTATTGAAAAAAATTGTGTGAAATACTCTTCCGCGTCATTTTACACTTTACCATTTTCAAAATTTGGCAGGTATGTATAATAGTATTTTCAGTGAGAAGTTACTTCCTCTAAAGTAGATTATATATGATTCACAAGTTTGTGTTATGTTCAGGGATCACTCTAGAGAGTTTCACAGGGCTGGCATACCCTCATGCCCTTTTTAGTTCATGTTATTTTTTACTATGACAATTTTTCTCAATTGTTGAATTCTATAGAATTGCCCATCACTAATTCCAAGTAATCCACCAGAAATAAAAAATATTTACTTAAAAGAAAATGACGAAGAGCATCAAGAGAAAGAAGAAAACTGTGCTATTACAAATAAGTGTTGCTGTGTGTAAAATATAAACTAGAAAAGTTATTTTTAAGCTGATCTGAAGAATTAAATTTAGTTAGTGAACTTATGAATGTATAAAACATGTTTGCCAAATAGAATTTAAAAGACAAAAACTCTTAACTGAATACCTTAAATAAACAGATGTACTACCTAAATATTCACATTTACATTTATTCTTTGAAATTTTTAGTCATAAATTTTTTATTGACATAAGTCAGTACTCATTATTGATTACATCATTATTATTAAGGCAAGGCACAAACTTTTGAATTATTATTATACCTTTTTTAACTTTTGTTATCTTGAATCTCTTAAGCAAATTTAAATTGTTATATATTTTATGTATTAATATTTTATTTTTTCAACAATACCTCCAAATAAAAGACAAAATATCCAATCCCATCGATGTGCAAAATTGGAAGGTTTTACTGTATATTATTATAAATATTGAAGAAAAATAAAATGTATCAAAAGTAACTTAGTAGAACTTAAAAGTAAAACATAAAAGAACCTCACATTTTTATCTATTTTTAATAAAAACTGCCCTTTTTAAATAAAATTTTTGTTTTTAAAAATGGTGTCTAATTAACTTTCAGATGAAAATTCTTATAAATGGAGCTTCATGTATGATTTGAACATGGAAAAGTTATAACTGCAGATAAATTTGCTTTCAATGGTATATGGTAAGATTACTTTTAAATATATAAAACAATGATTTAATAAAAATAAAAATATTTGACTTTTACTAAATGTAGTTTTCTCAATAACCCCCCCCCCCTTTTTTTTTTAAATAGCAGTGCTCTGTTCTTTTTAAATACAGTGAAATTTTCTTTTGTAAAAATTTTCTATGTCTATGTGACTGAATCTTTTTTTTTTTTTTAAGTAGAATTTTCTTAAACAAGGGGATTATTAAATCATATTGTAATTTAATTGTATTTTTTTATTTATAGTTCATAAAATTATTTGTAATTAATGTTACTGTATTTGCCATATCTAAAAATTGCATCTTTTTTAAACATTCCTAAACACAATAGCGACTACCTGCCACTTTTCTTTCTGGAGTGAACACTAATTGGATGCATTTCTTAAAGCTTTTAAAATGCATTGCTGGTTTTTAGCATATCTTCTATAGCCTGCAATTTTTTAAGTCACTCGCCCCATCATAAAATCCATTCACCAGTGGCATGTAAAAGAATATATTCCCCCACCCCAGTGTATTAAGTTAGCCACCAGTATGGTGTTTCTAAAGCCTATATTACAATAGCACTACATATATGATACAATTTAATGATTATATGTGGAATTAAACAGAGAGGAGCCACACTTCAAAAAGAAAAAATATTTTTACATAAAAAGGGAAAAACATGTTTTACATTACAACTATTTACTTTTTTACATTGATTAAAACAAAATAATTTATATGTATTTTTTAAATGAAATTATCTGAAAATACTTGAGCTTATCTATATTTAGCAAACAGTGAATTTTAATGCTTATAAAAATGATATATATTTTTTTAATTTATAATATGCAGAAATTTTTTTCCCCCTTCTCTGCTCCTAAGCGGTTTTATAATTTATTCCAGATAAATCTTCATGAAGAGAAAATTCTCTTCATATCTTGAGAATGTTCAATGTTGAAAAGGGAATTGAGCAGAAGATAATATTTGAGGAAATTCTGGTACAAATTTAGAACAAAAGAAAAACTATATATATATATTTTTTTTTTCCCCTTTCTCTCTATTTCTTTTTTCAATATTCTTTTGGTATGAGTAAAATTTGGCCAATTACCATTGAAGCATCAGCTATGGTAATATTATGTTTGCACATGTTAATTATTAGCTATGTGGTATTCTGTATACACTGTATCATTGATTATCTCTTTGGAGATTTAAGTAGAATAGAACTTGATATGTTTTTTGAAATTCATAGATATTATAATTATATATATATATATATATATAGAAAGGTTAAAAGATGTGCTCAAAATAAAACTTATTATTTTCTTTTGAGAAGCTTCTTGCTAATAAGTTATTCATGCTATTTTATTCTTAATACTGTTTTCAACAGCGAGAAATTGAGATTTTTACTAAATAATTTTATGTATGATTTACATATCTATGTGAGAAAAAATAGTTTCTTATCCTTAAAGTCCTTAAAAAATATATCACTAAGCAGTTACTATCCTAAATTAAAATACATAATAGCTATAACCTTGAAATTTTTTTGGTATTTTCATGTTATAGCACCCCTTACAATTATGATTATGCAAAGATTGCAGCTCTGATTTCACCAATATCATAGAAAAGCTTATATATGCCTCATGTATACATCCAGGGTTGCAAAAAAAAAAAAAAAAGCCAGCTAAAAAAAAGGGGGGGGGATACCGGTTGCTTTTATTGGTTTTAACCAGCTTTTTTTTCTGCCAAAATTGGCTTTTATACATTGAAACATTTTATTTATCAACTTGTACATTTTAAAGTGTTTTTTAACTAATTTAAAAAACATTTTATAGAGTTCGAATTTAATAAATAACCTAATTTCTCAATAATGAAAACATTCATATTGGAATAACACATAGATGTAACTGCTAGTGATTTGTAGTCAGAATTGCAAATATGTCAGCTAAATTTTAAAAAGCAAAATAAGGCAAAAAAATTGCTTTATCTGGTTTAACTTTTTTTTTCATTTTTACTGCTTTATATAATTAAAGAGGATGCTGGTTGCTTAATTACGTATTTTATTAACTAATTTTAATGTCTTTTCATATACAGGTCTTATTTTTTTCTCACAAATGTTAAAATCATACATTAAGTCATTTAATAAAAACACTATTATAAATAACATGCATGAATAACTCTTTTAAATAGCAATAAGCTATTCAAATTTTTAATTCAACAAATTTTATTTGAAGACTTTTTTTTTTTTTAATTGGGTTGTTTTTAATGTACTTAAATTGTCTAAAATATTATATCCTTATATATATCAAATATTATATCCTTATATATATCAAATATTATATCCTTATATTATATCCTGATTTCTCTTTCAACATTGATCAATGAACTTACATTAAAACATGAACAAAATTTTGAAATAGAAAAAATAAATTTTACTTTATATTTAAAATTTTTTTTTTGAAAAATGAAACTTTATACAGAATTCTATATTTTGTGTTTTGATGGGTGTAAAAAGTCAACTTGTTAAAAAAAAAAAAAAAAAAAAAAATCTGTTTTCTATTAGTTGATTTTCAATTTTTCTATAACTGTAAAACAGAAAAAAACATTTAGAATATTGTTTTATTAAGTTTTCATGCTAGTGATATGTTTCAATTTCAAGTTTGTATTTTAAGTAAAACAATATTTATAATCAGCAGCAAGTTGACTATTTTAAAAATTTTGGATATTTTTGCCATTTTCATGTATATTATATATTTACAAATTTTGGTTTTAAAGCATTCAGAAATGAAATTTCAAAATTGTGATTTCAGTACCATGACTATTTCTTTTCTAAAATGTTGTTTTATTCAATTGTAAAAGAAGACAAAAATATTTTATTTTAATCCACTGAAATAAATATATTCCTTTTACAGATACTCTTTTGGAATAAATCAACAACTAATGTTTGAAGATGAATCCAGAAGTGAAATAAAAATGATGCATTAACTTGAAACATCTTTATTTGTTTAATAAAATTTCAGATTGTGAAATGGCTGATCATTTTTATGTACTATTTTATTTATTTGATAATAAACATCATAATTTCATTTGTTTGTTTTTATGTATTTTAAAATTATAAACATGATTATTAGATGTAGCTTTAGTTTAAAAATAAATAAACTAATATTTAATTTTCATGCACATATTGTATGGTGATGACTGCCAACTACTACCTATTTTTTGGCTCCAGTAATTTCGAAGCGACTTCATCTTATTTAATCGCAAATTTCTCCAATTAAATAAGATGAAGATTTCTCTTCAAAATTACTGGTATCAAAAAATAATAGCAGTTGTCAGCTATGGGTATAGTGTATAGTGAGAACATCAGCTGAAAGCTTAAATATAGGTTGATATTTTTTAATGTTTTATAATTTAATTTGCTTCAAGCTAGAAAATTTCGATAATCTGAATTTAAGAAATAATTTGATTTTATGATTTTTTTATATATATATCCTGTAGCTATTCTTATTTTCATTTACAGGCTATTGCTAAAATACAAGAACTAATTTCCAGGAAATCTATAAAATAATTTTCATACATTTGCATTTACATCAAGAAAAATGAGAATTCTCATTTTTGTAAATTATGCTCTCGTCAGGAAACAATTTTTTTTTTTTTTTTTTGTAATAAGAGTATGCTCCACAATTTCTTTGAATTTTCATACCACTATTTCAAATAGTAATTTCTGCTTTAGTAAGTTGTAGAATTACTATTACAGTTACTATTTGCAAACAGTGTTACTCAAATTCAAATACTTGTAAGAGTGTTGAATACTTATCAAAAATTGTCGATGTGAGTATGTCAAAAATATGTTTGCTTTATTTTGAAAATTATTTATATTTTATTTATTAGAAGGTGATGCCCTCACCAAACTTGAGCAATAAATTCACAAATGTTGCTTTAAATATATTAATTTTTCTCTAAATTAATATTTTAGCGAAAAGTTCACTTTTTTTGTACTAAAGTTAGCACATTTGTATACAGGCCCTGACTATCACATGGGCACCAGGGGCCCATGCCCTGGGCACGAAATTTCTAAGGGGCATGCAATTAGAACTTCTATTAGGACTTTTGTTTGCACTCCGTTTTGTTTTATCATTTAATAGCAATAACATCATTATTTTCTAGTAAATGATGTACTGTATTCATCAAGTCATTCAATTATATCATATTGCACATTTATTCGAAAAGTGACACAACTGAAAATATGTGGTGCTTGAGATATTATTACGATGAAATGACAAAAATATATCTCAATCTGTGGTTAAAAGCACATTTCAATAAATAATAAAAAAAATATTTTATTTTTATTCCTGGAACTGTTTTCCAATTTTCCAGAAAACTTAATTTTTTGAGTTGACACCTTTTGAATAAGTAGACTAAAAAACTAGTATCAGTAAACCAACCAATCTATGGGGGCATGAAAAATTGAAAGTGCCCTGGGCACAAAAACTTGCTAGTCGGGCCCTGTTTGTATATAAATAAGCATACAGGATGTCCCAAAAAGAGTGAAACATGCTTTAATTTTTTTACCTGTTGGAGATACGTAGGCAAAGTAAATTGCAAAAGTGTTCAAAATAAAGTAAGAATTATGATTATATGGATTAATTAGTTCTGAAAAAGTTACTTTTAAAATTTTTATAGCGCCCCTGGGTCATTAAGTTATATTTAAAAGAAATTTCTGCTTGCTCTGAAGAGTACAACAATAATAATTCCATTCTTCTGTAACCAAAATACACTAAGTTATTATACTAGGAATTTTATTAAATTTCTGAGTTTTATGGCACTAAAAATATTCTGTCTATTTAGAGGCAGAAATTTCATAAACTCTAAAGTATAACTCTGTGTGTTTTGGTCATAGAATAATGCAATTTTGACTGTTGTACTTGTCAGAACAGGGATAATACTTTCCTGAATATAACTTGTAAGACTCAGGCATCAGATAAAAATTTCAAAAGTGTAACTTTTTGAAAATTAATGGCAAAACCATTTCATCAACATAATCTTATATTCTAGCTTATTTTGAACAATTTTGCAATTTACATTGCCTACGAATCTCCAACAGATAAAATATTAAAGCATGTTTCAATCATTTTGGGGTGCCCTGTATTTGACTTAAAAACACGAGATTTCTGTAAATACTACAGATTTTTCTAGTAAGATTTACATGTTTTATCTGTTAAAATCACAAAATATTTCTGTTAAAATAACAGTTTATTTCTGTAAATGTAACAGCATTTAACTGTTAAAAAAACAAATATTTCTCGTAAAACTCGCAGAATATTTCTGTTAAAATAACAGTTTATCTCTGTAAATGCAACGGGATTTAACTGTTAAAAAAACAGAATGTTCGTTAAAATTTACAGATATTTCTCGTAAAATTTACAGATATTTCTCGTAAAATTTACAGATATTTCTTGTAAAATTTACAGATATTTCTCGTAAAATTTACAGATATTTCTCGTAAAATTTACAGATATTTCTTGTAAAATTTACAAATATTTCTTGTAAAATTTACAGGTTTTCTCTGTACAAATCACAGAATATTTCTGTTAAAAAAACAGTTTATCTCCGTAAATGTAACAGTTTTTAACTGTTAAAAATACAGGATGTTTGTTAAAATTTACAGATTTTTCTCGTAAAATTTACAGATTTTCTCTGTAAAAACCACAAAATATTTCTGTTAAAATAACAGTTTATCTCTGTAAATGTAACAGTATGAAACTGTTAAAAAAACAGTCACTTCACGTAAAAAATTACAGATATTTCCTGTAAATTAAACGGTTTTAAACTGGCTCCAAAATTGACAGTTTTTTCTCGTTAATTCGACAAAATTTTTTTTACAGTGTAGCTACTGCTCTCATTTCGACAGAACGAATTCATTTAACAAATTTAACATTTTTATCTTCATCCGAAGCGTTTACTGGCTGTTATGTATAGATAATTATTACTACGAATTTCGAATAGTAACTTCAGCAATTTTTTCTTTTCAGTTCCAAGCTTTTCTACGAATTCTATTCTTTGAGCAAGTGCTTAAGTAATCTTAATTAGTTATTTGACAAAAAAACTGTCACATATCCCCTCTTCAAGGTTTTTCTGTAACTATGACCCGTTTCCATATAACTCAGCAACTATCTTTCGGATTTCAACGTAACTGATTCCAAACATTATAATTAAATTATTAATCACCCTTTATAACTTTAAAGTAAATGTATGAGTTCTATATACCACTCTTTTCGAATAATAATTTCAGATTATTTTTTTTATTTCATTTCAAAGTATCTCGGGTTCTTGGGGCCTGATTACGACGGAGTTTGGCTCATTCAACTTTATATTGATAGCCTTACATATTTTAGTTCCACCGCCAGGGGGCGCATGCAAAATGTTAATAAATTTTAAGTAATATTTTGATGGAATATAAATTATTAAAAAATAAATACATGAATTTTTAAATTTTATCAATGAGTAATAATATGGATCATAATTACACTACTTTGTTGATGAATAAATAAGCATTATCGTTTTAAATGTCATTTAAAAATAATAATTTTATACAAAATCGGATTAAAGATATAAAATCCTACAAACTTGGGGTTTGTTTTAAATTTTTATCACGGGCCCGGGGGGGGGGGGGGGTCAGCTAGCATTTAAGATATTTATATTCTAATTGTATGCTGTTTGTATTGTACTTTACCAAGTTTCCTGAAAGTTGTTAAATTTAGTTGAAAACCTTGCATGCTATATATAAACAAAAAAGTGCCAAAAGTTCTGGAATTTTTTTAAGAAATCTATATATATCCATGAATATACGCGCCATTGTTACTCAAATGAACACTAATGTTGTACAAGATTCACAAAGTCATGTGCTACAGCTACCGAACATTTTATTTTAGAGGGTGGTTCAAAATATTATTTTTAATTCAATTTGTTGTTGGCTCCCTAACTTTCCTCGTGATCAAACCTTCTCTTGAAAAATATGCGATCAAACATGTACTTTATATTCCCTAAATTCGTAGAAGAATTTGTCAAGTATTTCTCTAGATATTTGACAAAAGTCTAAAATCGAAAGTGTCCTGTGACTTTTCGCCATAAGGTAGGTGACCCAAAGGTGGCATATACAAAAATTGTAGTTAAAAAAGAGTAAAAATTGGCAACTATGCACTTGCTGTGTGTTTTTTTACCGTTTTTCTAATTTTATCTATTTATTTCACACAGGATTTTGCTAACGGAGATAAAATTTTGATTTTGATATTTAGGTTTATGTTAAGGATATAGGAATTTATAAAACATTAAATTAACACTTTTATTTTTTTTTTCTTCAGAATATTCATTTGATAATTTATATGTTATCAAGTTCTGCTGAAAAGTTCTGTATTAAAATGTTATAAGACTTATGAAAACGCCCTGTTTTATTGAAACCTCGCGTTCATCATATACTCAAAGGGCGAGCTCATATGCGCCGCAAAACAAAATGCATTCATTATTTTTTGTAATAACATAACGGGTTTTTGGTAACTTCATAATTGTGTTTTTTAACATTCGAACGAAATGCACTGTCGAGCTGTTGGCGAATATCCATCTTTCTTATCAAATTAAATTCTGATATAGAATTTAAATGCGATGCATTTATGTTTTATTATTATTATTATTTTGAGTTAGATCTGATAAAGCAGCTACACCGTAATTCACGCGAGTTGGATCACCATTGCGTTTAGCAAACATGAGTCAGAAAATAAAGCAGCCTGTTAATTAATTCGCATCCACAAATCCATCAACATTTCTGATATAAATTGTGTTTAAATTCCGTTTTGAAATCTCTAGTTTTGAATTCGTCAGCTGGACCAGTTTATCAAAGATATTACTTAAGTAATTTAATTTCAATTTTACTTTCCAGTGACAATATTGAAAAATGCAATTAATTTAGTTCAAGACTCACTCATAACATGATTTTACTATGTGACATCTTAACTGTTTACAGCTAGTTCTTACACAGAATAATAAATATAAAAGACAGAATAAACAGATTAATAATTAGTTTAAAAAAAAAAAACTAATATTGCAAACCAAGGGAGAAATCGGACGAACAAGAAATAAATTGACAAAAGTGCAAGCTCCCGCACATTGAAGCTTGTGCAAATAGAATGCTATGAGTGATGCGCTCCCCTCAGATTTATCTCTCTGCTTCCGTGGTTTTGAAGAGAATTTCTTCGCTTGCACGTGTGATCTATGAAAGACCGGCCGCTCTGTGTTGAAAACTTTCAAATGTTGCACTATTGCAATAACGTTATGTCTTTGTCATATCTAAGAGGGGAGGGGGTGGGGTGCGAAAGACACTCCTTGGACAAAAATCTGTAAATGTGTTTTTTAATTACTTTATTTAACTTGTTAATATATGTTTGTATATACATTTTTTTAGGGTTCACGTGTTCAGCATTATATAAGTATATAGACTTTAAGGTCTTTGCTAATGAGGGTAGGGTGGTGAGGAAATTTTATTTTCTTTAGAGTATATAGTTATTTTTAGTATACTAGGGGGCTTTGTCCCCTACGAGCTACGCTCGCCAACCCCCGTTCTGACACCTCAGACTTTAAAAACACTCTGATTTGATCAACTCTAAAACGATTACGGAAGATTGAATTATAATTAAACGACCAGTGACTATCTGCTGTAATCGGGTTTCCATTCATTTTCATTTGACTGAGGGATTTTAAGGCCGAAACAACTGCTGTCGAAACAGCTAACAACTGTTTTCGGGATTGATAAAATAAGATTAATTAAACATTTGGAAATAAACTTGTGCAAAATGGTTAAGTAAGCAATGTCGCTGCATCGGGAAATTTTATAACGATGCTATAGAAAATTGGGTACTTCTCTGTTATCCCGTCTACCACTTTCTATAAAAGAAAAGAACTGTCGCCAAAACATAGGATTTAAAGCCAAAAGTGCATATCTGTGGCTTCGCATTCAATTGACATCAGATACGTTACCCGTGTTAGTTACGTCATCGCGTGATTTAATTCAACGTTTATCTGTATTTTTAATTATATTTTACCAATTTATTAGTTATTTCGTTGATTTAAACGTAATTATTAAACGTAAAAATATAGTTTTTAATTGAAGGGAAATATTATTAATTACGCTGTTTTAAAATTTGCAATAATAGGTAAAATATTTTGTCGGAATAAATTAATCTTACCCTACATAATGATTTGAAAACGCGTAATAATTTAATTATTTCTCTTTTTAATATTCACGCGCAAGTATATTTCTTATTACGTAATTTTCTACATTTACTGCTTTTAACACGTCATCATTTTAATTATTATTTTAAAGTTTTACTTCTGTTTTTAATAGTCACGTGTAAATACATTTCTTAATTGAAAGGGAATATTATTATGTGTGCTATTTTACAAATTGGCAACAATTCAAATAATGTATTTTAGGAAATATGAAATTAATCTTCCATCAAAATAATAAAAATTTTGAATAAAAGATTCAAATATAACCTAAAAAAATTACTCAAATTAAAAAGAATAATTGCAGTCTGCACACCGCAAGCTTGTCAACTATATCCTTATAAATTATGGTTAAATTCCTGTGCATAGTTTTCGTTTCTATAAAACTTTTTTAAGACAACTATTTTGACCAACTTTAATATTAAATATCTATTAAAATAATTCTTCGATTTAAAAACTGTCTGCTTTAGCGTATTTATCGAACATTTCTTTATAAAACTACCAATTTTCATATTTTTATATACAATAGTTTTCTGGATATTAGTCCAGAAAGACTTCAAGGCACAAAATCTTCATCGACAGCGGCTGCGGCGGTTACTTTTTTTTAATATACTAGGGGCTCTGCCCCCTACAAGCTACGCTCGCCAACCCCCGTTCTGACACCACAAACTGTAAAAACACTCTGATTTGATCAACCTTAAAACGATTGCGGAAGATTGAATTATAATTAAACGACCTGCTGTAATCGGCTGCTATAATCGGCCTTGTGTAATCGGTTGCTCGCTGTAATATCTGCTATAATCGGGTTTCCATTCATTTTCCTTTGACCAAGGGATTTTAAAGCCGTCGAGACAGCTAACGACTGTTGATAAAATAAGGTTAATTAAACATTTGAAAATCAACTTGTGCAAAATGGTTAAGTAAGCAATGTCATTGCATCGCGAAATTTTATAACGATGCTAATAGAAAATTGGGTATTACTCCATTATCCCGACTACTACTTTCTATAAGAGAAAAGAACTGTCGCCAAAATATAGGATTTAAAGCCAAAAGTGCATATCTGTGGCGTCGCATTCAGTTGATACCAGATGCGTTACTCGTGATAGTTATGTCATCGAGTGATCTTTAATTCAACGTTAACGTAATTATTAAACGTAAAAATATACTTTTAATCGAAGGGAAATATTATTAATTACGCTGTTTTAAAATTTGCAATAATAGATAAAATATTTTGTCGAAATAAATCAATCTTACTCTACTTAATGCCTTGAAAACGCGGAATAATTTAATTATTTATCTTTTTAATATTCACGCTCAATCATATTTTCTATTCCGTCATTTTCTACATTTATTGCTTTTAACACGTGATCTTTTAATTATTATTTTAAAGTTTTATTTCTGTTTTTAAGTCTCGTGTAAATACATTTCTTAATTGAAAGGGACTATTATTACGTGCGCTATTTTACAAATTGGCAACGATTCAAATAATGGAATTTATGAAATATGAAATAAATCTTCGTCAAAATAATGAAAATTTTGAGTAAAAAATTGAAATATAACCTCAAAAAATGAGTCAAATTGAAAAAATAATTGCAGTCTGCACACCCCAACCTTGTCAACTATATCCTTACAAATTATGTTTAAATTCCTGTGCATAGTTTTCGTTTCTATAAAACTTTTATAAGAAAACTGTTTTGACCAAATTTGATTTTAAATATCTCTTAAAATAATTCTTTGATTTAAAAACTGTCTACTTCAGCGTGTTTATCGAACATTTCTTTATAAAACCACCAATTTTTAAATTTTTATTTCCAATAGTTTTCTGGATATTAGTCCAGAAAGACTTCAAGGCACAAAATCTTAATTGACAGCGGTGGCCGCAACGGTGGTTACTTTTTTTTAATATAGAGAGAAAGATAAGAATTGCATAATGGACATTTTCGTCAAAAAAATTTAACCAAGAAAAATGTTTGAGTCACTCTTACATTCTAAGTATTAAAAATCTTTTTATATCGGAGTTGGGATAATCAGATAGCGTGGGGGTGGGGAGTTTATTTGCCACGACAATAAAGGACCATAAAGGAAACAAGTTGGAAATTGTACGTCAAACGTGACAAACGAGGTGCGTTCGTACTATAGCTAGTTATATAAATATTCAGATCTTGATGATTTTTAATTCTGTGAAATGAATTTATCGTCTGCAGATTAATTTTTGTAATAAAATAAGTATCTCGGTCGCTTGACGATTAAACCTCGGAAGCTCCTATAACAAGAAAGCACCGATTTTTTTTTTTCAATTCAAATTTCTTAATAAATATTTTTATTAATATCTCCTAAAGTTTTGATTCGATTTTCATAAAATTTGAAATGTCAAATTTCTGCAAAAATAATATATTTTAAATTTCAAACCATTTCGTTGGGTAGTTTTTGCGCTGTTATATATGGACGAACGGACAGACAGACGGACGGACCAGACGACGACTATAGGTGCTACTTATTTATCTAATTGCGAACGCACCTAAAAAATAATAAATGTGAGAAACCAAAATAAAGACAGTTAAGAAATGTGTCTTTAATAATGAGAGCGATTCTTTAGGGCAGGGCTTGACAAATGCTGTCGTCATTGACGACTAAGTTTTTTTTTAATCTGGCGACCAAAATATTTAATCTGGCGCTTTTATTTCATTTTATTATTTTTTTCAAAAATTGATCTGAGAACTGAGCACAAACGGCATTTTTTTTCTCTCCCCCACCCCTAATCGTGCTGGACTTCTCTCGTATTTTTGATGCAAGAACCAAGTTTAAAAGACCTTTTTCCATCTCATGCACAGAAGACGCCATTCTTTTACGCTCTAGCCAGCTAGCATGCCATGTGATTAGAATGTGGGCAGAGGGAGAGATTCCAATACAGTAACGAATAGCGTCAATCCAGTCTCTGTTGCATCTAAAATTGGATACAATGCTAAAAAACTGTCATGCAATTTCTATCAAGAACAGCATATTTAACTTATTTTAATCACAATGTTAAATTAAATTCTCATAAGATATCTCATTATAGATGTTGCAAGTTACAAAATATCTATACTAATAAAAGCAAGTTTCACTCTGTGTGTGTGTTGGCGATGGTTAGGAAAATCTAGCGCACTTAGAAGCCTGAAAATTTAGATTAAGTAGTCCAAGCCCTCTCCTGGTGCCAGTTTTCAATAACGAAACAAAACAGAGTATTGAAAGTGCATACTTGTGGTGTTTAATTTTTAGATAAATAAACATCACAAATTTCGAATTACCATTTTGATTTTCTGATTTTCGTTCGTTCACAAAATTAGGCCCAAAGATTAAAAATACTGTTACAGTCACAAGACGTTCATTTTTACAAAATTTTGTGTTACAGTAAAACTCTTTTAAAAAAGTTACTTGATTAACGGAAAAATACATACATACATATATACGTATATATATATATATATATATATATATATATATATATATATATATATATATATATATATATATATATATATATATAAGTTTAATAAACAATTTTATGATCAGGCTAACAGTAACAGGTAGAATAAAAGCAAATAACTAGCTAACTTTGTTTATTTTGCAAAGAATATTATATAAAAAGACATTTTCATATATTTATTTCTAATATGTATTTCTTTACTTAACTAAAGTAATTGATTACAGATTCAAATAAATTATCTTGGATAAAATTGCATACCTGGTAGCCCTTTTCCCTTATACGAGACGTAAGGAGGCTTTTTGTTTTTAATTTCATGTGAAGATTATTATAATAATTTTTTTTTACTTCCTTGTATAATAATTTTAGAAGATGTTTGAAAAATTTCTTGTGAAGTGCGAAAATTTACAAGAAATTCTCTGAAAAATGTTTCTTTCAAACAAAAATAATTATTTTAAACTAACAAGTATATATATTAGTTCAAATTATTTATTATGGTATTTAGTATGGTATCAAGTATCAATCAACAGATTATCATTTATACAAAGGGGTGAATATACGCGGTACCTAACAGAAAATTCCTGCTTTTTTATTGTATGGTCTAAACAAATATGAAATGTAGAGTTAAAACTAAAAAATGTAAGAAAAACTGATTTTCTTTTTAATCATTATTCTAAGAAAAATATTTTTTGAACAATACACCCGAAATTTTTGGTGTAAGAAAAAGAATTCGCATTCGGTAGATGGCGCTACAAAATACCAAATATACTCAATAGATATCTAGGCCTTGAATGCTGAAATCTTCGTCACAAATTAATATAATCTTGAATTCACAGAGCTAAAATATCCAAAAAGGACTAAAAAGTAACACACTCTTTCATATTAATTTCTTTTAAAATTAACATTTCGCATGCTTATTCCATCACAAACAGCGTTGGCTACAAAATAAACGAAATCAAAACGACCGCCATCTTTGCTTCAACTGGACATGCGCGGTCGGATAACCTGAGCTGAGAAGCAACGTTGACCCCCTAACTCACCGTCAACCTCAACTGGCGAGTTACGCTGTAACTCTCGGTTGACCCTGAAATCAAATTCTCCGCTAACTCAACTAGCCGGAAATGGAGGAGAAAACGAAACACAAGTTCAGTAACTGAACTAATAGTCTAAGAGCTAGCAACGTCAGAAAACACGTGATTTTAGCAAGGCTCATTTTTCTATATATTCTCCGTCTTTATTGTGTAGCACGAATGCGGCCGGTCTGGCTGGTGGAAGTGGTTGCGTTTATCTGTGGGGGGAGGGGAGGGGAAATGCAGGTAAAAAAGTGACAAAATTACGTCATTTTAGCATGAATTTTGATTATAAAACTTGTTTCTGCTCACTATTTGTGATATTAAGTTATTAGTCTGGCACCGTTTTAACGTTGCCAACACCATGCCAGACCCTCATTTATAGGCAAAATAAGGTGTCAAATTCACGTCATTTTAGCAAAGCTGAAATTTTAGTATGTTATACTTTGGCTATCAGATAAGCTATAATTAATTTGCCAGACCGAAATTCCGTTGCTAAATTACTGCCTGACGCAGATTTAAATCTGGCAGAGAAAGCCCCAATTAGAAGAGTTGGCAGCTTTTGTAGTGCTTTGGCTATTGTCTGTACACTGCCAAGCCGTGATTGTTGCCAAGCAATGATTGTTACTTTCTATAGAAGTATATATATATATGATTTGTCAAAAACAGGCTTAATTTATGTAATTAATGTACCAATTAATTGTAATTCTTATTTCGCTTAGTTAAATTTTGAGAATAAAATATTTATCCACAATTTTTTCTATTTTTTTAAAAAGAAACATTTATTAACAAGCCGGTCTTTGCCCGTCTAGCCAGTCACTTCCGTGTGGGGCCAAGTTTCCTTCTGCAGCGTTTAGCCCGGACTTCGCTGTGGAACCAGAAAGTGCATTTTACATGCAAACAAAAAACTATAAATAAAATACTTTATTTTAAACTATACGAAAATAACTAATAAGTATATCAATAAAGTACATAAATAAAGCTTTTGCGACATAAATAATACGTTTTTCTCCATTAGCCCCTGACAAAGACACGCTCGGCACTGCCCATGGGAATGGAAGAGCTTTCAGATAAAATATACAAAAATGAGATAGCATAAGATACATGGCGATCGTTGTAAATGGGCACTGTGATATTACTCCCATAAATTGTTAATACGGTGTTCAAAATAACGGGGTCTTGTGTGCTTCTCAGTTAAGAGGTCTCTCTTGTCTCTTGTGTGCTCAGTTAAGAGGTATTATAAAGTTAAGGCACTGTCAGACTGGCAAGAGAGCTGGAATAGTTCAACAGTTGGAAGGGATACCTATAATGTTTTTAATGAAGTAACGACGGATAGAATTATAGGTAGTAGAGTGGTTCATTATTATTGTACGGGTCATGGAAGTTTTCCAACGTATTTGAAGAAAATTGGTAAGCGAAGTAATGATTTGTGTGACTGTGGACAAAGGGATGATATTTTGCACTATCTGTTCGGTAGATACAGACTTATGCCACATCATTTTGCATTTGATAACTTTTTGACAGTGAGAAAAAATATACAAAAAACATTGCTGAGTTTTGGAAATTACAATAAGTTGAGGGAAAATTACAATAAATTGAATGAGTTATACTCGTTCATTAGACATAAATTCTGATTTTGGAATTACTCAGTGTATCATGGAAAATTATTTTAATCTCAGTGCATTTTGATGCGTACAGTGAATGTTTAGTGAACTATTGCTTTATTGGACAATAAGTCACAATCGGGCTTGCATTTGCAGCAATGATGAGTCATTGTGTTATTGAAGTGCATAGTTTGAGTTATTTCTTGAGCAAGTGTGTTTGCAATGTTTTAATGATGAATTCTGAACATTGGTTTTAATCATTGTATTAGTTGCATCATCATGAACGTTTGCTTTTAACAAATACCCGAATGAATTAATATTTTAATCGTTGTCTATAGAATATTTACATGGTAGTTGGTATTGACATTGGATACGTAATTGAAGTATTTTGAAATAGTTAAGTATTTATATAATTATGGTCAAGATTTTAAGACTGGCTTGCTGAGTTCATGGAGTGTATGCATCAATACAGATTTATTTACAGTGAGTTACCTTTGGTGTAGCGTGGCGATGTAAAACTGCAATTTGAATAAATTAATTTCTAATATGAATTGTGTAGCATCATGAACAATGACTTTTAAATTATGATATTGGTTGTGGCATGACGAACACTTATTTTACTGGTTTTTGAAAGTTGCTGATCATCTGGATGGTAACCTAAATACTTAAAAGTGGATAAGCAAGAACTTGTTCAATCTCATCTGTGCATTGTAGTAAGAATCTATTTGGTCTAGTAAAGTCTGGACATTTGGTCTTCAATCAAGTGAATGGAGACATTTACAATTATCTATGACGAAGTGAGATAATAGTGATGGAAATGGCATTGTCCTAATAAAGCTCTTAATGTTTTACCGTTGAAGATTGTCTGATTGTAAAGTTATATTATATTTCAATTAGATTGTATCTTATTTTAGTTTAGTTTAGTCGGACACTTGTAACTTCAATTGTCCTTAAAGTTGTTATTATTTTAGGTTACTTTAATATTAGTTGACAATTGTAACAGAAATTGTCATTAAACTTTGTATAATTCAGTAGGTTAGTTTTTCATTTTTAGTTTGTATTTTAATATATAGTCTGGGCTAAGGTTTGTTTGGCCTTCTTGTGACTCCATTTCGGAGATCTTGTTGTATGGTTTTATATTTGCTCATTGTTCTGAGTCTGTCTTGTTGGGGTGATTTGCTGGCTAGCTCTGGGTATTTTTCCGCCGGGACATTGTATCCTATACCTTTTACGGTTGGTGTCCCGGTTGGGTGTTTCAAGCCATATATCGTTAGCTAGCCGGTCGCTTCCGAGTGGGGCCCAGATATCTTTTGCAGCGTACAGCGAATACGATAATCCAGTTAAGATGTTATATAGATTAGAGGACACAGAATTTAAATTAGAAAATGTATCTAAACAGTTGGTTAGCGAATATGGAAGAATTTGTTTAAAACGCAAGGATGAAAGTAAAGAGGTTATCGCTGTAGGTGATGCTTACACAACCAACTTTAAAATCCATACCGATAAACCAACCATTCCAATGAAGAATTTCGTAAGCGGTAAAAGCCATGGTTTTCAAGTAGTGGAAGAGACTTTGAACCCGCTATATGCTCGAATACTTCACCAGCTAATCGTATGGGGCCGAGTCTAATTTGCTGTTACTGCAGGAAACCTGGTCACTGAGATACTAGGTGTTTCAAAAAAGGGGCTATAGCGGAAAGAAGCAAGTTTTCTATAGTGAAATTACAAGATAATCTGAATTCGCTTTAATGTCTTCAAATGACGGAAAACTCGTGGAATTTCTTCGGGACTCAGCAGGTACTTCTCACTTTACGAATGACAAGATACTGTTTGTAAACTACAAAGAACTCCCTCAACAGGTGCTGATAGGAGACAAGGACTGTTTGTCGGAGGTATTGTATAGGAGATATATTGAATTTACCATACTAGATGTAACAGACAATGTAAAAATCACCTTAAAATATGTATGGTATGCACTTAATATGAGAAGAAATTTAATTGGTGGGTCAAATATAGCCATTGCAGGAAACCGAATTCAATGGGGAAATAATAAAATGATTGTGTATCATAAATTTAATAAATATTGTTATACTGTGCCTTGAGTAGATAAATTGTATATAGTTAAAGGTTATGTTTCAAAATGTGAAAATTTTGTTTTTTCTACTAGTTTAAATTCATGAGTAAAAAAATGAGTAAAAATAATTGCGTTAAAGGTATTGAAATTATTAACTGTAAAAACAAAAATAATATGTATGAATCTTGTGTAATTGCAAAATTTAATAGAACATCGTTTAAAAGAGGATATGTATATAAACGCATTTCTAGTAAAATTCTCGATAGAGTACATACGCTGTTAAAAATCTTCAGCTTTTGCTGCATAGTCACTCCACCGCTTTTATAGAATATCTCTATTTTGACCAATGAAAATGCTCCATAATACGGTAAAGTAACCGTTTTCTCTAAAAGCAGTGGAGTGTGTTTGCAGGAAAAGATGGAGATTTTTAACAGTGTATGGATTTGTGGGGTCCTATCCCGGTTAATTCGTTACGAGGGGATAAATACTTTGTCAATAATTGACGATTATTCTAGAAGGTCTGAAATTTATATAATTAAGGATAAAACGGAAGTTTTTGAATGCTTTATAAAGTTTTTAGCGAAAGTTGAGAGACAAACTGGTAAAAAATTAAAATGCATGCGAACTGATTATGGGCTTGAATTCATTCATAAATCATTTGAGAAACAGTTAACTGATTTGAGTATACAAATCGAAAGATCCTTCATTTATACTCCAGAACAGGTGGGTGTTGCTGAAAATTTTAATAAAGTAGCAATGAATACAATTCGAGCAATGCTACATGATAGCGGATTAAAACCATCGTTTTGGGGGAAGCTCTTTTCGCGTTTGTTTACACAAAAAATAAAACTGAACACAGTTTAACCCAAGATCTTACACCGCAAGAATTATGGACAGGATTCAAACCTTTGGTAAAATATTTAAGAGTTTTTGGCTCTTTAGCATTTGTTCATGTTCCTAAAGTCAAACGAAATAAACTTCAACCTAAAGCTTTACCAGGCATTTTAATTGGTTATGCCATGAAAACCACAGAACACAGATACATGCATGCATGAAAACTGCATACATAGTAAGCGTTCCATCTTAATACTAGAATAGAAGCGCAAAATTGACACAACTGCGCCATCTTGTGGACGAGGTTGATAATGCCAATACGCGGCCTTTTAGTATGACGTCATTAGGTATGACACAAAATCTACCATCTGCGCATTCTCCTGAGCATATATTGTGAATCTTTACTCACTCATGGAAGATGTATCTTGTTTACCAAATTTATTGCCAAATATTTTTGATACAGTTTGTTTCGATAAAATATGTACATTTAAAAACATACACAAAATCTACCATCTGCGCATTCTCCTGAGCATATATTGTGAATCTTTACTCACTCATGGAAGATGTATCTTGCTTACCAAATTTATTGCCAAATATTTTTGATACAGTTTGTTTCGATAAAATATGTACATTTAAAAACATTCACAATATCATTTTAGTTTCGGTAGTAAAGGTAATAATATATAAGCATTATGGAAGCATTATTGCCTTTTCTTCCAAAACTAAAAAGATGCAGTGCATGCTTTTTAAATATAAATATTTTTATCAAAACAAACTGTATCAAAAACATTTCGCAATAAATCTGGTAAATAAGATACAACTTCCTACTTCCATGAGTAAGTAAAGATTCATAACATATACTCAGGAGAATGCGCAGATGGTAGATTTATATACAGTGGCTCACAAAAGTGTTCGTACACTTTAAAACTTTGCAGTAAAAATGATTTTCCCTGGAAGTGATTTATAATATGAAGTCCAATATTTTTTCACACCATCGCTATGTTATTCCAAATAACACCCAGCATTTTTTTTAATATTGACTGTTTTCTTTTTTATCTAAAAATAAAAATAGAAGGAGGGAGAGAAGAAACACGCCACAAAAGTCTTCGTACACTGAAACATTTTCGGATAAATTCATAATTAAAATTATCGTTTGTCATTCTATTTTTATTTTTGCATTTTGGTGACATTAAAAAATAGTTTGGCTTTATATTTTGCTTGATTGGTCCGTAATATTCTATTTATTATTAAAAATAGCTTGTAATCGTAAAGAAACAACTAACAGCATTCGAAAATTAATTATCTTTCATCATAATAGTGGTAAATCAGTTAGAAATATTGCTAAATTAGTTAATTTATCAAATTCTACAGTGCAGTATGTGACAAAACGCTTTAAAGAAGAAAATCGGATAGAAAACAAAGTAAGAAAAGGTCGTCCGTCAAAGTTAACACAACGTGATCAAAGAATTATAATTAGAAAAATTGTAAAAAATCCACGTTTAAGTGCTGGAAAAGTTGCTACTGAATTTAATGAAAAATATTCTACTTCATTTTCACCTGAAACTGTTCGACGCGCTCTGAGATCAGCTGGATTAGATGGGCGTTCTGCCCGTAGAAAATTTTTTGTTAGTGCGAAAAACAGAAAGCTCTGGCTTTCTTTCGCAAAATCAATGATAAATAAACCCGAATCGTATTGGAATAATGTCTTATTTGCAGACGAAAGCAAATTTAGCGTTTTTGGCTCCGATGGGCGTATAATTGTATGGAGAAGAAAAAATGAAGAACTTAATTCCAAGAACTTAGATGGAACAGTTAAGCATTGTGGTGGAGGTGTCCTTGTGTGGGGGTGCATGGCAGCATCAGGACTAGGTAATTTAGTATTTATTGATGATATAATGTATCATGCTCTTTAGTTAAATATTTTTAAAGACAATTTAAAATTATCAGCCCAAAATTTGGGTATTGGAAACAACTTTGTTTTTTATCAGGGTAACGATCCTAAGCACACGGCTCTCAACGCTCACCTCTGGTGTCTTTATAATTGTCCACAAGTTCTGAAAACACCACCTCAATCGCCGGATTTAAACCCAATAGAACATATTTGGAGAGAACTGGAGGTTAGAATACGAAAACACGATATTAAAACGAAAAACGAACTAAAAACTGTAATGTTCGATGAATGGATGAACATTGATGCAAAAATTACAAAAAAACTTGTGAAATCTATTCCCAGGCGTTTAAAAGCTGTTGTGGATGCTAAAGGATACCCTACTAAGTACTAATTTAACAAAATGTTACAATATTTACTAATATGTAGCGATTTCTTTAAAGTGTACGAAGACTTTTGTGAGGTAACTTTTTTGTTATTTTTTGATTATTGATTTCTACAAAATAAAGTTTTACTGTGTATTTAAAATATTTTATGTAGTTTTGTTAAGAATAAGTTATAGATCTTATTCTTGAATACCCATTCTGGAATATTAATTTTAATTAATGGATAGAGCACTATTTTATTGAAATATGTAAGTGTACGAACACTTTTGTGAGCCACTGTATAATTCTCCATCTTGCCAAGGCCATTTTCTCTATTTCGTCCATGCTCCTATTTTGAAAAGTACCCTCTAAACATATTAAAATGTATTGTTACCGGAAAAACACCAGTGTACTTATTTTTTATAATTTTTATCACCTCAGAAATTGAGTGAAAATTCGATTACAAAATTCCATCTTTACACACAAGAACTAAAGTTAAGTTACATAATAAAAGCGTGTAAGGAATAATAAAACGGGGTGAAAATAATTTTATAAAGTGTTGTTACTTTGGTGGTTTGAAACCCACGTATTTTGATAGATGGATACTGAAATTTTATTACACATATTTATTTCAACATTTACCACAAACTTTCACTACATTATAACCAATATTTCCATATTTATATTAGAAACAAGCAGAAATTAATACAAATCTGTTGATTATTCGATGATGTTCAAAATGGCAGACGATAACAATATCAGATATTGTCACTTCTAGAAAAATTATTATCCACTAGAGATTCAAAACAATGTAGATATTCAATAAATATTTTATAAAAAAGTAATAATATACAAAATAATTACGAATAACAAAGAATACAATAGTTATTACAAGTTACTAACGTTCACCAATTTAACACAAATACAAACGAAAACATGACGTTGCAGCTATTTCATAGATATAGGAACTACTAGATTACAAACAAGAGTTAAATAGTTATTCACTTTGCTGTAGTTCAACCCCCGCCGCTACGTGGCGCACAACTTTGAGCGACGTGACCTGGCTTTTAATCTGGCGGATGCCTCTGTCATTTATCATTGAACGCTTACTATGTATGCAGTTTTGATTCAAAAAGAAAGGAAAATTGTAGAAACTGTACATGTGCGTATAGATGAAACAAAAAAGGGTGTAGAAGCATTATTTGGGAAAAATAATAACTATAAGAATTCGATATTGAATTTTAATGAATCTGTAATTAAAACAAATGATTTAAGTAATGCGACTCTAGACATTAATCATGAATTACCAGGATAAAGCTTAAACGAAGATGAAGAGGGAAAGGGAAGTAATGTAATTTTAATTTCGTATTTCGGAATGGAAAAGGATTGAAAAACCTAGAACTAAAAGTAACCGAATTGACGTGTATTACTATACCCCAATAACAAATAAAAGACGGAGATCTTTATGCGAATTTAAAAAATATTGTGAGGAAAGTAAAATCGCTTATGAACCAGATAAATTTGACTTTAAACCTAAAACTACTCATCCTAATGTTGAAAATTTAAATGAACCGTCTACTAGTGATTTAGATGATTCACATTTAAGTGAAATATTTCAACATGAAGCTTATAGACCGAGAGGTGGCAGCACAAACAATCACCTCATCGAGTTCACGGCTGAAATTCCAGAATTAGTTAAAACTCGATTCGCATATTAAAACGCAATCGGTCTGCCAAGTCATATCTTGGTGGAAAACACCCGAAAACCCGATTTTAACGGTTGACTCGTAGGTTTAGCATTGTGTTTTCCTGCACCCAAAAGTATGATAACATGGAGAACTGAGTGCAGGAAAACACAATGGTAAACCTACGAATCAACCGCTAAAATCGGGTTTTCAGGTGTTTTTCACCAAGATATGATTTGGCAGACCGATTGCGTTTTAATATGCGAATCGAGTTTTAACTAATTCTAGAATTTCAGCCGTGAACTCGATGAGGTGATTGTCTGTGCTGCCACCTCCCGGTCTATTACAATACTGAAATTCCTAAATCGTTTGAGGATGCTCAAGTAAACCGAGAAAGAGGGAAATGGAATGCCGCAATGAGGGAAGAACGTGAAATGATAAGTAAAAGAAAGGTTTGGAGGTTGGTTGATCCAACCAAAAACTCTACAATAGTAGGAAGTAAATGGGTTTATAATATAAAAAACACAGAAAAAAATGGTAAAAAGTACAAAGCACGTCTCGTAGCTCAAGGGTTTAAACAGAAACCTGGTATTGATTTTAATGATATATTTTCACATGTTGTAAATTTTTCAATTATAAAACTAATGTTTATTTTATTAGTTTATATGTTAAATTGGTATCATATTCAATTAGATATAAAATCAGCTTACTTATATGGGTCTTTAAAAGGAACACTGTTTATGAAACAACCACCAGGATGTGTAATGAGAGGTGCCGAAAATAAAGTGTCTGTGAAATATATCCATTTACGGTTTACGGCAAAGGGGTCGTGAATGGAATTCTGAATTAGACAATAAATTGTACAATCTAGGATTTTGTATATTAAACTGGTGTAACTGTGCGTATAAACTGAATAGTAATGGAATTTTAGTTGTTTATGTAGATGATTTAGTTTTGTTTGCTAAAAATGAAAATGTATTGCCATCTGTAACTACTATGTTAAAAAATAGCTTAGAAATTACTAAAATAGGATTAACGAAATATTTAAAAGGAGTTAACTTTGAACAGATTACTCATTCATTATTTATTCCTCAAATAACTTATATTGAAAGATTCGAATTAAAATTTAAAGATTTGCCTAAAAGTTATGTTAAACTACATTTTAAAAATGGCTGTATTTTACCAGATAAAGTTAATGAAATTGTAGAAAATGAACTAATGAAAAAAAAATTCCATACCGATCTGTAATCGGGTGTTTGTCATTTTAATCAAATTGATCAAGACTTGATATTAGCTTGGCTGTAAGTATAATGTCACAATTTTTTCATGGATATACATATAAACATT
Organism: Maratus michaelseni; assembly: GCA_963931845.1. Taxonomy (NCBI): domain Eukaryota; kingdom Metazoa; phylum Arthropoda; class Arachnida; order Araneae; family Salticidae; genus Maratus; species Maratus michaelseni. The sequence continues at coordinate 341,490,025 of OZ007586.1, forward strand.
GGTTAATAGCCGTAGATATTATGAATTATGTTTTTGCTACTAAAAGTTTTAAAATAAATCTGCCTAATGTAAAATCATCAAGTTTATGTGCATATTCAGATGCAAACTGGGGATGTCATCTTATTAGACATTCACGTAGTGGTTTTATAATTTACTTTGGTAACATCCCATTCGCTTGGAAATCATCAAAGCAAAAATGTATTGCACTCAGTTTTATGGAGAAAGAGGGAAAGGGGAGTTTATTTCGTTAACTGAGAGTGTAAAGGAACGGACCTGGTAGTTTTGAATGAACTTAATTTATGTGATAAAATAAAACCAGTTTATTACTTTGATAATGAATCTGCCATTTATTTTTTTAAAAATGGCCAAGAAAATTTTAAAACAAAGCGCATTGATATAAGATGTCAATTTATTCGTCAGTTAATAAATGAAAATATTTTTGAGTTAAAACATGTAAATGCTAAAGATAATAAGGCAGACTTTCTAACAAAACCTCTTCTGCATGTAAAATTTCAAAGAGCTATTTGTAATATTTTCGAGTTGTAGTTTGATTATAGCGCCTATAATACATAGTGTGTGGAAACCGGCTATCCCAGCAATGCTTTAAAAAGTGCTAAAAAATTGTAGCCGATAAATGTGCAACGATGCCGTACGATAATAGGGCGATCGCAGCGATATCTGCTAGCTCTTTTCAACGTAAACAAAAAATTAGTAAATTATCATTTAAGTAAATATCGTTTTTTAGCCCTGATCACTATCTTTCATAATTTTAAAGCTTGTGAAAATCACTATCTAAGTAAGAGGAAACATGATATAATTTAAGTATTTAAAATACTTACCACTAGCCGAAACGTTTTCTCAGTTTGATTCTTATACAATGTTTACGTGAAAAGTGCTAGCAGATGTCGCTGTGATCGACCTCTTATCGTTCAGCATCGTTGTACGTTTATCGGATTCAATTTTTAGTACTATTTTGTAGCCGGTTTCCACGCTATTTATTCTAGGCGCTGTAGTTTGATTGCAAAAGGAGGGAGGATGTCTTACGACCGATGGGGCCGCTTGTTGGAAATCTGGACAAAATTTGGACCCCAAAATTTTGTTGTGTGATATGTTCGGAAAGGATGTCATTCCGAACCGGTTTTCTGTTTCCGTTTCGGCCAAGGCACTCTTTTCTTGTACCAGTAACTGCATGCATATTTATTTTCTAGTTTTATTGACTGAGTAAGTATAGATGAACGAAGCTAGCCGGCCCGGCAGCGTGGTTGGTAGCGAAAGTGACAGCCACGGTGAGGGCCCGTGGTTCGAATCCCGGTAAGGCATGGATGTCATTCTGTGTGTGTCTTCAGTGCTGTCTACTTCCCTGTGTCTTTCCGTCCCCAAGAAGAAGATTTATGTAATTTGCCTAAGTCATGTATGTATTTCTGTGAATAAAAAAATATGGATCATTCGAGACAAACAGCCTTGTAGCTTATAGGTCTCAAAGCAATCTCCGTCAAGTGTTAAGTTAAATGAACGAAGCTCCTTGCAATCAGAGGGAGATTAGAAACTGCTTATTGAGAAAAGCTTAATCTTCGTAGCAGTTGTAAATTAAATATTTTAAAGTATATGTGATAATAAAGAAGTTCCCAGCAAAAGTGGATGTACATGTAAATACCCTTCCTATCGAAGTTTAACATTCAAGTCGAGTGAATGAAGGGATCGAATTGAACTTTTTTGTTATGTGCTTTATTTGAAGCCAACCAAAGGCCTTAGACACTGCGGTTAATACTCTGCTGAATTCTTATCAAATCTGTTCTATACGAACATCCGACACGGGTACTCGTTGTATCAAGCGAGTTGAATGAACTAATTCCCGTCGAAATTGGGCCCATAGAACTCGAGAAAATAATGCGTCGCCTGGCGTTTGAAGGTGGCACTAAAATCTGTAACACGATTAAAAACCAAAGCGAATCAGCCAAACCCCGTTGTGGTCGGGCCCATAGAACCCGAGAGGAATACGCCTCCTGGCGGTAGAAAGTGGAACTAAAATTTGTAAGGCTATCAAAATCAAGTCGAATGAGTCAAACCCCGTTGTGATCGACCACATAGAACTAGAGATAAGAATTTGCCCCTGTGGTGGAACTTGGAACTAAAATCTGTAACGTTGTCGAATGAGCTAAACTCCGTTGTGATCGGGCCCATAGAACCTGAGAAAATAAATCCTCCCCTCCGCACCCCCTCTAAGGTCTGTGGATTCAAGATCGGAGAAAAGTACAATATATTTCTTTTTCAATAGAAAGTGTCAGATTTTTGATAAAATAAAAATTTACTGGTCGATTTTTCGAGTTTCTTTAATAAAATATGAGTTTCCGTATTTACACCAATTTTCAAATCAATATCTTATATACTTTTAAAAATTTGAACGTCAAAATTTGTCAGTTAGATTTTTAATTATTCTAAGCTTTGGTTATTTTTTTTTTAATTTTCTTTCTGAAAGTAAATGATACTTTTTTTTGGTAAAATAAAAACTTACCGGCCGATTTTTTCTATTTTTAGAAATTCTCAATCAGCGTATCATTTTGCGTATTATACCAATTTTCAAAATCCTACCTAAAGTATTTAAAAATTGTTCTATATACTTTAAAATTCTCGGTCTTTTTAATTCATTTATCGCTCTGTTTTTTCGGCAACCCTAAACATTCGTTGAAGTCAAAGAGGCAGGTGTTCTTTCTTTGTTTCGATATTACTTTTGCGGTTAGCGGCATTTTCAGATAAAAAGTTCGCGTTTTTGCGATGTTTAATGAGTTTTTAATTAATATTTCGGCTAATTTTCAAAATATTAAAATTTTGATTCTCAGGAGCATAAAGACAGGTTTTGGACTATCCTCGCCTAAATTTTCAGATTTCTAGGTGCGCTAGATTTTGCTAGCCGTCGCCGACAGACACACAGAGCAAAAATTTCTTTTATTAGTATAGATCGATAATCATGTAATTTTAAATATTAGCATTCAGGGATCCATGTATTAGCTTAATTTTGATCTTTGGTATATATATTTTTTTTTTTTTGGGGGGGGGGAGGAAGCTCTTAGAATACTTTATATACATAATAAAACTTTAATTAGGTTTATTTTAGAGTTTTGAGCTTCTTTGAAAGTGGAAACACAGGACACGTGTGCCGAATGTTCTGCTGTAAATCAGTCTTCGTTAGCATTACCTTCGTTATCGGGTGGTACGGCGTAAGTATAAAGTTAGATTTTGTAGTACGCCAGTCTAAAAGTTTGGAAACCTTTACCCTGTAGAAATATGGCCAAAACCGACTGATGCTTAACTATACCCATCAAACCAAACAAACAACAGCACGCAGCTTGGAGGCTTAATAACAGCAGATTTGAGCTGGTTGGCATGACTGTCGGCAGTTTTGAGTGATTTTCTTCAGTGATAACGTAAAAAATGAGCCCTATTCCCTTAAGATCGTTCTCAAATTTCTTGCTCAACAACGTGAAACTTTTTAACACATTTTATGACTCATTTTTAAACGCAACGACATAAAATTGGCAAGCCTGACTATTGAAGCAATTTGGAATCGAATAGCGTTTTCCATTTTTTGATGAATAAATTACTTATTAGTTATAAACGATTCTTGTCCTGTGACGACAAGTTTTTCCCCTTTCTTGCGCTGTCGCGTCGGGAATTTGGTTCAAAACGACCACTTTGACAGTATTTTCTGAAAGATCTGCTTTTATTAAAAAATGGAAAACGCCATTCGATTACATAGATTCTGAATAAGAACACCTGTCAGAAAATAACTCAGTTTGACTTGAGAACAACCTTAAATCCTCTACTCTAGGCGTTCCATTCATCCCACAAGATGCCCCAAGTGTGAATTTTCTATACAAACACAAACAACCCAATAAGCTGAAAAAGTAACCAGTATCATTAGTTTTAAAATCAGGTGCATGAGAATGAAAAAAGAAGTGGGTAAGTGTGATCGAAGATCGCTCAAAGGGTTTCGTTTAATATTCCTTTCAAAACACTTTATCCTTTCTTTAATAAATTCAAATAAATTTCATTTAGCAACAACATAAAAAAAAGTCATGTTTTTTTTATAAAGTAAAAATTTACCGGTCTATTTTTTCGTTTTTTCGAATATCTAAATCAGCCGGATAGCGGGCGAAGCCCGCTATTATATTCTGTCACAATAATATCCGTCATACGGACTAAATGCAATATTTAAAAAAATTATTTTCAAAATTACACAAATTGTACAATTTCAAAATGTTAAAATATGCGAATATTTCCATAATCAGATTTTTATCACGATTCAATATGTTTCTCAAACTCATATATTTACTATTCTCTATTACTCATATTGATACTCGCTTTGTAGTTTTCTCAAACATCTGAAAAATTCGTTAAACTTCCAATAGGACGTCAGATTTTCTTTTTAATTCTCTAATGACGTGATATTAATCTGCTTTGTATACATACACATACTCATACTCCTTGTATTATTGAGAAATCTTAGACATTTTCCGTCTAACTAATATGACGTCAATCAATTTTATTTCATATTTATCTTTTTTTCAATGGGTGAAACTTTTTATTTCATTTTCATTTTTCACGTGGAAATCGTCTGATAGAAAATTAATTATTGTAGGAAGAATTTCATTGTGGATTTTAAATTTTTGGCATCTGCTATAACAAAAAATGTTTACATTTAATAGGAAAAGACTGTTAGAATTTTGGTTTTTTATCCCTATTTATTAAAATAATACGAATTTTTCAAATTTTAATATTTTGAGCTCTTCACAGTTGGTATTCATCTATATACACAAAGTTTCAACTCTGTAAGTTACATAGTTTTTGAGAATGGCTCTGTGACGCACAAACAACGTAGCGGGAGTAATAGGGTTTCGTGAGATGAACGAAACCCTAAAAAATGAAAAGCAATAATAATATATTTTGCTAAGAAATTGATCTTGGAATTTTTCAGCCCTCATTTAAAAAAAACCCGTAAAAGTAATTTTTCAAGCCACTTACAAAAAACAATCGGTTGAAAAATATGAATTGTACTAATCATGATTTCATTTTACATTGTTGAAATAAAACTTCCGATTACATTTAATTTCTTAATTTACCTTTGTAATTGCTTCTTCTATAATGAGAAAATCTCTGTAATAACATGAAAAAAGTGCTAAACACTCTTATTTTACGTGTATTTTTAGCTATTTTCTCTTATCCCTATCCGTAACATCGTGATACTGTTTGTGACACTAATCCAATGCAACAGAATTACCAGCTAAACCCATTACTTTATCTGTCAGTTTTAATTTCAAACGAAATAGAGAAAAAATACACAAATCTATCGAATCGTGTAATACCGGTGATAAGGTCAATGATATTTGTGAAGCACTGGCAGGAATGGAGAGGAGGGGGGTTGCGTAACTAATCTGATTATAAACTAGCTACAGGGTGTCCTGGAACATCACTACAAACTACAAGGGAAGGAAGGGAACACTACAACAAGCAATTTTTGTATAAGGAATACGGGTTGCAATTTATTTATTCAGGCAAAAATACAGGCTGTATCACTCCAACCCGCATTCAGATTTTTGTTCATAATTTAAAAAATAATGAAGATATTTTAACGACATTTGCAGAAGACTTAACTTTTTTTGTCTCGAATGTGGCGATGCTACGAGAATTGGTGAAAGTGGCTGCTATCCGCATCAAAGCAGCGCTGAACTAGACGCACAATGTTTCAGACTGTAATTTACATAGTGTGTCACTGACCAAATTACTGTGTTCTTCGAGAACTTTTCGTAATGTCATTGCGTTTCACACAAAGTAGTGTAATTTTGTTGATTTATTTATTTTTAATGCCTTTATTATTGTTAAAGTTGTGAACAAAAATCTAGATCAGTTTTGAGTGAGACGCCCTGTAATTTTGACTTAATAAATCAATTTCTGCTGTTTGTTGTACTCTAATACCTCTTCAAAGTTTGCATGTGGAGTATCGGTACACCATGTATCCAAAAATTATGGGGGGGTGGAGGGCGAATCAAGATTTACAAGATCAGTCCTTTCCAGTGTTGAATTCAGATATTTTTCTCCGGGAGGGATTTCTGTGGCTCCGGGGGGGAAACATCATACAGTTCCGGAGGAAAATGCACTTTTTGACCATTAAAAGCATAATATCACAAATGTTCCGGGGGGGGGGGAATCCCCCCCGGGACACCCCCTGAATTCAACATTGATCCTTTCTCTCGCCTTTTCTCTGGTCTACCTGTCTATCTATTTTATCTATCTTGTCTTGAAAGGATCGAAAGACTCCAGGTTCGAGTTCTGGTTACCCAAACATTTCGTTTAATATCATTAGGTGTTTGGAAATAGTCCGAAATTGAATTCTACTTCTAGCTTGGGTAATCATAGTTTTCAGAATCCATTTTAAGTTGTACAGTACTGGTGTGATAAATGAGGGGGAAAAATGCACCACAGTGGAACTAAATCAAAATAAACAAGGAAGAAAAACCATGCGTCACACAAACATTGTGAGACATTTTGCGTGAATATTTTTATAAAACCTTCATCTTTCGCAACGATGAAAGGAGATTTGTCAATAAATAGGATGGTTCTAGCTCAAAGAATGCACTATATTAAGTGAATATTGGACAATCACGATGCATTTATTACTATTCGATCACAAAAAGCACTTAAACTGTTTAATACGACAATCCTACCACCAAAAGTCGCAAATACGCAAAGTTCTGTCTCTAAATTTGCAAGGAATTAACTCAGAATTCAGGGGGTGGCTCGGGGGGACATTCCCCCCCCCCTGGAAGATTTGAGATTTTATGCTTTCAACGGGCAAAAAGTGGAATTCCTCCCCCCGGAACTCTGTGATGTCCACCCCGGAGCTACAGAAATCCCTCCCGGAGAAAAGTGTCTGAATTCAACACTGAATTAGCTAGCAGCAACTCTAAAGTATCTGAGAAGTTTCTATATTGAGATAATACAAACTCACTGATTATTGAGCAATCGTGTTTTACCTTTGCTTCAACAAGATTTTTTTTTATCACAGGTGATCTGGAACATTTTCGTTATATCGGCTCCTGTAAGTCATAGATGCTTGATTTTCGGAATTTTTCAAACATATGCTTGTTCTAAATTTTGCCGCCAAAGACCCGATTCACCTAAAAAGTTACCAGGTTCGTCGACAATGTATACCTCTATATCTGCCAATATATTATAAAATAATTCACAAAGGCCTGTAAAACTACTTTTACAGCATCAATTGTGTATATGCGAAGAAGTCATTTTAACATTTTTTGCCAATAATAAAATTTCATAAATTCATATTTAATACTTTGGAAACTTTCCATAGAAAATTTCACACGCCTTGCATTCATAATAATCAAATTTTAATTGCTTAATAGGCGTATAGCCAACATAGTGAAAAAGTACCCAAGCCGAGACTCGAACCAGGGTCATCAGTGAAGCGCACAGTGCGTTTCACTGATGACACGGGTTCGAGTCTCGGCTTGGGTACTTTTCACTATGTTGGCTATACGCCTATTAAGCAATTAAAATTTGATTAATAAAATTTCATTCGGATTAAAATGATGTACAACATCTCTTAAAAGTATTTCAAGCAATAACTGCCCATAGATGATAACATAATCGAATAGTTTTGTGTAACATTCTATCTTTACTATAATTATACAGTCATCGCATGACATACCAAATTTTAGTTAATCAAAAATACGTATAATATAACTGAAAACTCATTTAAAAGGATAACCATCCATAGATGGTAATATCTTCCAATTATTTTGTGTGGCCCTGTTAAGATTTGCAAATTTTGAACATAAAACATAACGCATAAGACAATTGAAAACGTACTCCCAACAATTACTATCAACGATGTAATATGATTCTGTTTATAAAAATCTATGAATAGTACATTTATCATTTTCTATAGGAAACATGGGTTTGTGAATAACATACATCATTTTTCTTCTGTTTGTAATAGTATTATAGCATTGAAACATATTACATTCAATCAAATGTCATCTATTATCCGTTATGTATCTGAATTATTTTATGTGTCCCTGTAAAATAAGCATAACTGGCACACCATCTTCAGTAAGGAAGATGTCCCGGCAGTGGCGTACCCAGGATTTTATTTCGGGGGGGGGGGGCGGCTGACAAAAATTTCCATAATGTTCTGAATATTACGAAACACGTTGAATTGTGTTGTAAACAACAATAATTTTTGATAATAAACACGTAGCCAGAGGGGGGGAAAAGGTGATTCTGTTCCAAATTTTCCGAAAATTTAAGGCATGAGGTTCTGAAAATTTAAAAAAAATCGGTAAGCAGTCCGAAAATTTGGACTTAAAAATATATCGCTATTTTTGACAAATGGTCGCCGAAAAAAATCAATTTCGTCAATCGTTTGCAGAAAAAAAATCTCCAATTTCGTCAAAGATTCATGGAAAAATAAGAATTTTGTCAGAGGGCCGCAGAAAAACGCGAAGTTTGTCAAAGGATCGCGGAAAAAAGGTAAAATTTCGTCAAATGATCGTGGAGAAAACGCAAATTTCGTCAAATAATCGCGGGGAAAAACCCGAATTTCGTCAAATGATTGCGGAGGAATCGCGAATTTCGTCAAATGATCCCGAAGGAAACGCGAATTTCGTCTAATGACTGCTGAAAAAACGCAAATTTCGTCGAAGGGTTGCAGAAAAAGCGCGAATTTCATCAAAGGGCCGAGGAAGAAAATGCGAATTTCGAGAAAGGATAGCGAAAAAAAAGTATTTCGTCAAAAGGCCGTGAAAAAAACGCGAATTTCGACAAAGGATCGGAAAAACGCAAATTCCGTCAAAGAGACGCAGAAAACCTCGAATTTCGTCAAAGAGCCATGGTAAAAACGCGAATTTCGTTAAAAAGACGCGAAAAACGTAAATTTCGACAAAAGACCGTGGAAAAAACGCGAATTTCGTCAAAAAGACGCGGAAAAACACAAATTTGGACAAAGGATCGCGAAAGAAGGTCAAATTTCATCTAATGATCGCGGAGAAAACGCGAATTTCTTCAAATGATCGCGGAGGAAACGCAAATTTCCTCAAATGGTCGCAGAGGAAACGCGAATTTCGTCAAAGGGCTGCAGAAGAAACGCGAATTCTGCAAAGGGCCTCGGAAAAAACGTGACTTTCATCAAAGAATCGCAAAAAAGAACCCGCAAATTTCGTCAAAGAGCCGCAGAATAATCGTGAATTTCGTCAAAGGACCATGGTAAAAACGTGAATTTTGTCAAAAAGATAAGGGAAAACGCAAATTTTGACAAGGATAGCGAAAAAAACGCGAATTTCATCAAAAAGAGGTTAATTTCGTCAAAGGATCACAAAGAACGCGAATTTCGTCAAAGGGCCGTGAAAAAACGGGAATTTCGTCAAAGCCTGCGGAAAAACGCAAATTTTTTCAAAGGGCCGTGATAAAAACCTGAATTTCATCAAAGTGTCGTGGAAAAAAAACACAGCGGTCTCTTTAAAAAACAGCTCACATACAAACATCTATGTTTATAGGTATAGTCTTTAAACGGAAATAATATACTGAACTAACTTTTTAAAAATCTGGTTAAAAGACCCTTCCAAAACCGAAAATCAATAATGAATGGCAAATCTTATTTGACATTGCCATTCACAAAAAAATTTCAGTACGTGCATTTGCTGATTTGGTGAAATTGTTTTAAAATGATCAATTTAACAATAAATAAGTATGTTGCACACACAGAGCAATATACAGTAGCGCTCAAAAATATTTTGACAACAAGAAATTCTTTATTATTACGCGTTACATAGTGCTAAATAAAAAACGTTTTAGTTTATCGTTAAGTAAGATGTGATTGCAGGTAATAAGTAAATAACAAGTCTAAACTTGTTTGTCACAGTAGGCGCTGAATCACAAACATGTCATATCTTGTGCTCAAAAGTATTTTGACAAGTCATTTTGTTTCGAGTTTTCCAAAGTGTCGGTTGTAGTATTATTTGATTTGTGTTTATATCAGTTTATTGTGATTCTCTTAACATGCCGAAGGTGAAAGAATATTCCAATGACTTTAAAAAAAGCTGTTATAACCGCTCTAAAACAAGGAAAAACACAAGAGAAGTTGCACGTAATTTTAACGTGTCTCGGCAGCTTGTTAGTATATGGAATAAAGTGTTCAATAAACGAGGGACTATCAAAAACAAGTCCCGAAGTGGTCGTCCGAAAAAAACACCTCCTACTGTTGATCGCATAATAAAAAGACTATCCGCTAGTGATGTTCGTAAGTCGGCAGTACCAATAAAAAACGAGCTGAAAGAAAATTACGACACGGATATTCATGTTTCAACCGTCAAACGTCGTCTAATATCTTATGGATTACACGGCCGTCGACCCACAAAGAAGCCTCTTATATCTACAAAAAACAAGAAGGTACGAATTGCGTTTGCAAATCGGCACAAACTGTGGACGAGTTCTGAATGGTCTCGTATTTTGTGGAGCGACGAAAGCAAATTTAATTTAGTGTCATCTGATGGGATTAAGTACATTCGACGTCCTGTTAACAAAAAATATGATATCCGATACCAAGTGCCCACCATCAAACATGGAGGTGGCAGTGTTATGGTTTGGGGCTGTTTTTCACGCCATGGAGTAGGACCGCTAGTTCGCATTGAAGGGAATATGGATCGATTTATGTATGAGAACATATTAAAGACGCAAACGCTGCCCTATGGTAAAGAGAACATGCCACCTGGGTGGTACTTTCAACACGATAATGATCCAAAACACAAGTCCAAGCACATAACTGAATTTTTGAAAAGTAAAAAAGTTAAAGTTCTCGAATGGCCAAGTCAAAGTTCTGTTCTAAATCCCATAGAGCATCTGTGGGAGGAGTTAGATCGCAGAATAAAATGTAAAAATTATTCGAATAAAGAGGCTTTATTTCAAGCTCTTAAGAAGGAGTGGGAAAAAATTCCTTTGGATCGAATACAGAAGTTAGTTGACTCGATGCCGGCTCGTTGTGAGGCTGTTATAAAGGCTAATGGATATGCTACTAAATATTGATTCATTTAAAAATAAAAATGATGTTTAAGTGTTAAAAATTTTCATTTAATTACAGTGTCAAAATACTTTTGATCAATCATGTTCTTTATTTTTAGTTTGATTTTGTAATTTTGCTATCAAACCACAATTTCTTTTACAAAAATATGTAGACAAATCAAGTTTCTTCCAATAAAAAATAGTTGTATATTTGTGTCTTTTATTTGTATTAAATTAGCCCAATTATTGTCCTTGTCAAAATACTTTTGAGCGCTACTGTACATAGAGCTAAAATTTAAAGAATGTGTGGTAGATTCTTAAATTAGATCCCGTTTGAAAAAGACAATATCTTTTTTTTAAAGGGTAAGGAAGCTATCATTTAGCCATTATCTACAAAATGTTGGCCTATCCTGCATGTAAAGTGGACATACGGGACATATGGATACATCACACCCATTATTATACGTCCTGTATTAAGCTATATATAAAATTTTCTTAGAACGCTAAAAAAACATTTACTTCAAACATATGATATATTGGTGCTTTTGAATATTTCCTGATCTTAGACCTCACTTTTAAGTCCCCCCCCCCCAAAAAAAAAAAAAAAAAAATCTCAATTTCCTTTCAACAAAAACATCCTTACAATATATTTTTGTAGAATTCATACAACTGTTTATGAGCTGTGTATCTCTTCTTTTGCTTCCTTAAAATCTAAAAATTATTATTAAATGAATTCGAAAAAAAATATATCAGATACTCAGTGGATTAGGGAAGATTTGAGGGGAGTAATTGAATGTTAAAGTTTCTTGCAGAACACTAAAAATTTAATAAAATAAATACCATTTTTTTTCCTAATAAGAATGTGTGATGTGTAAATAGCAGCATAAAGAAAAGCACAAATAACCAGAATAAAAGATATATCCAACATCTTAAAAGGAGTTCCGATTTTTCAGTGTAAAACGAAAAGAGATAGACAGCAAGAAGCTCTTTTTATAAACATATACACTCAAAATATTTTTATACACATATATAAAATAAAGACTTTGCTTATTATTTGTGCATTGCACAAGTAATAATAATGAGTTTAAACCGTTCCAAATGAAAAATACTGGCTGCAAAGTTAGGACGGAATAGGAAGATAAATGGGGGGAGGGGGAACGTTATCAAACTCCAAAGATGTATTTGCAGTCAGACAAAAAGTCACTATGTATCTTACAAATACGAGGAAGTAATCGAGTGCTAAAAACGAAAGTTAATGATTATCGTTCACAGTTAGTTCATGCATGCATATTATAGTGCCTGACTTCCGACTTAACCAATATTCTGAAGAGATTAGCTAAGGTGTCAATGTGCACTAATATGGGACTAAGAAGAAAAACAAGTGATATACATGACACATATATATATAATATTATATATATGTATACATATATATACAAATTGATCTAAGAAGTAAGGAACAAAATCAGCCCTCCTTTCACCATTTTACTCCGACCATTTCGGCAGGGGAAAGAGGCTTAGTCCCTTAAACCTCCCACACATTTCGGTATGGCATGGAGATGTGTCTGAAAAATGAAAGTTAATAAGCTACTTTTACTGTCAACTCTTCCGCACCTGATTTCCGATTTAGCCGAAATCAACTTGAGATTAGCCGTGATGTTACTGTGCATTAACATACTTCCGCATTGACAATCTTTGCGCCGCCTGTGGGAGAGATGAAAAAACTCCTTAAATTAAACTGCTTCTAAATTTGTCGAACTTGCTTGTAGGTCTCTTGAATTGAGCATATATGTATTCATTTATCGAGTAAAACAGGGATGGAGCTACTTTTCAGTCATTTGAAAATAGATTTTGTGGTCTCAAGTAAATTAGATCGCAGGACTGAGGAGGATATTGGATGAACGAGAAAGACCAATTCGTTGCATGCCAGAAAAAGATCTCAAAAAGAAAGAAATAATATCAGCCTTTTTTTTCATTTCACTGCGATCTCTTCGGAGGGGAATGGAGCTGTAACCTTATAACCCCCGTCCCCATCGCCTTCTTTGGATATTGTATGCTGGGGCATTACTGTGCACTAATATATGGGACTAACTAAAATGGCTGTATGACAGAAAAAATTACAAATTTATCTAAAAAAGAAAAAAAATCATGGATTTTTTCATTTTATTTTTGATTATTTCGGGAGGGAGAGCTGTAACCCAATCAGCCCCTTCCCCTTCTTTGGAATCAGTCTGGACTAATATGGATTATTTGGACTAACGAGAATGGCTAATCCGCTGTATGACAGAAAACTAAATTACAAATTTATCTAAAACAGAAAAAAACAGCACTTTTTCATTTCATTTTTGACTATTTCGGGAGGGAGCTCTAATCCCTGTAGACACATTCCAGATATTTAGTTATAACTGTGCTGTAATATGGGACTAAAGAGAAGAGTGTGGCTAGACCGTTGAATGATAGGGGGGGGGGGGGGATTACAACTTTCTCTTAAACAGAAAGGTTAACAAATCAGCACTTTTTTTCATCTCATTTTTGACAATTTTGGAAGGGAGGGTGTTGTAACCCCATCAATCTCCTTCCCATTCTTTGAGTATGCTGTAGTATCAATGTGGACTAATATGGGACTAACGAGAATGGCTAATCCTCTGTATAACAGAAAACTAAATTGCAAATTTACATTTATCTCAAAAAAAAAAAAAATCAGCACTTTCTCATTTCATTTTCGACCATTTCGGAAGGAGAGCTGTAACCCCATTGCCCCCTTCAACCTCTTTCGGTAACTGTGTACTCATATAGGGCTAAATAGTCCATTGAATGATAGGAGGAATAAAATTACAAATTTCTCTCAAACAGAAAGGGAAAAAAATATCAGTGCTTTTTTTCCATGTCATTTTCGACTATTTCAGAAGAGAGTGGCGGGATGTAACCCCATCAATCTCCTTCCCTTTCTTTGGGTATGCTGTGGTGTCTATGTGGACTAATATGGGACTAACGAGAATAGCTAATCCGCGGTAAAACAGAAAACTAAATTACAAATTTATCTCAAACAGAAAGAAAAAAATCAGCACCATTTTCATTTCATTTTCGACTATTTCGCAAGAGGGTCTGTAACCTCATCAGCCCCTTCCCCTCGTTGGGTAGGCTGAGGTGTAACTGTGCGCTGATATGAGACTAAATAGCATGGGTAGTTCGTCGTATTGCAGATAACAAAGTTACAAATTTATCTCAAACAAAAAGAAAAAAAATCAGCATTTTTTCCATTTAATTTTTGACTATTTTGGGAGGGGGCTGTAACCCCAAAACCCCCCTTCCACTTCTTTGTGTATAATGTGGTATCACTGTGTACTAACATGGAACTAAAGAGAAGGGAGCGGCTAGTCTGTTGAATGATATGAGAAAAAATACAAATTTATCTCAAACAGAAAGTAAAAAACACTATATTTCATTTCATTTTCGATTATTTCGGGAGAAGGGGGCTGTAATCCCATCAGCCCCCTCCCCTTCTTTCGATACACTGTGATGTCAATGTGGACTAACATGGGGCTAACGAGAATGGCTATTTCGCTGTATGACAGAAGAAAACAATACAGATTTTTCTAAAAAAGTAAGGATTGCAGAAAACAAAATTACAAATTTATCTCAAACAAACAAAAAGAAAAAAATCAGCATCTTTTTCATTTCATTTTCGACTATTTTGGGAGGGGGCTGTAACCCCATTAGCCCCTTTTACCTCTTTGGGTATTAACGCCCATGTGTCCCCAGTGCTGTTCAACAGCGTATATCAATTTCAATATTTTGGATTTACTTAACCGAATCTTTTTGTATGCCCTTGTTAAACGTACGATAAATGTTATGCACACTATTTTCAATAGGGAACATACTAGTAAATCACGGTAACATATACAAATTCCGTGGCTTCTCACTCCTATTTACGAAATTTAGAGTGTGAACACAACGACAGGTCGACAGACGCACTGAAATCATAAACACTTTTTAACTATGTTGGAAAGGGTTAAAAATTGAATCCAGGTTCTGACTTCCGTGTGTCTAGTGGTTTTGAATACACGTTAAGCAGTAGGTCCCAGTCTGTTTAGCATTCGAAGTCAAAAAATGATTTTGGCACCACCATATCTATCAGCTTGGATGTTTATCTGTCGTTAGTAAATGGAGAGGGATTGCACAACCTCTAAATGAATACTCGTTTCTGATTGTTGAATATATTTTCCCAACTTGGGATCTCTCGAGACATCAAGAGAGGTTCCGCGAGAAAAATCTCATAAATTTCCAGTTGCAAAAGTATACACGGGATTTGTGAAAAAAAGAAGGTGGAGGGACTCTATTTGACTGGATTAAATTCCATTATGCTTATACGCAACCGCTAGAATGCGCTTTAATAGCCCTTCTTATACAATTATTAGCCCTGTATTCTTTAAAAGACTCATAAAAAAAGTACTGTTGTCAAGCTGTGTAGGCTTATTCTTCTGAATGGTAAGCGTATTCAGCTTATGTAAGCACGAGAAGATTGGAGCTGAAGTTTCCGGGTTCAATTCTTCTGTGCCATCGAATGGTGGCTGATTGAATATCATCAGTTTATTCAATCAAGTTTTTGTTTTAACACAGTTTTATGATTAGGTAAAAAATCGTGTTTGGAATCTTCTCATGATCCGAAGGACTTGGCGCAGAAATTTTATGAAACAATCACCAGATCGCCGATTCATTGCTAAAATTACATGTGTACTTTCAATAATCAGTCATTTTCGTTTATTCATCAAAACAGTTTGATGTCTGAAAATGAAAAATTAAGTGTTTACAACATTTAGCGTTTCTTCCTTTAACGATTTTTAAATTTATACATAGTAAAGAGACATATTATAGATGCGCGCGCACACACACACACGCACATGAACGATACTATACGTCTACATATACTTATTAAGTAGGTATTTCTTTGAACAAAAGCATTGTGTCAAGGGCTTCACAAAAAGTAAAGTTTGCAAAATATGTCTACGAATATATACTATGCTTCTCCGTTCCGTATGAACCAGATTAGATTTATCACCGTTGTGAGGTTCCATAATGATATACACTATATTGCCAAAGGTGACCGGTCACTTGCAATTTTAGACGTTTTGTTAACTATCTAGAAAAATACATGAGGAATCAACCTGAAACTGCAGATGTGTAAACAGTATAGTATAGGTTATATATTTCCGGGAAGATTTTTTTTACGAAACTCCATAGGGGACTGTCAACAAATTGAAAAAGAACGAATATCTTTTGGATAACCCTGTAAAAACGAATGTAGCAAAGGCGTTCAAACTCGAGATTATTCATAAGTGCCTTATTGTAATATAATGTGTTTATTTGTATGATGATAGCATGTATACTCGTAGAGGAATTAAGGTTTTTATAAAAACAGTCTCAAATTTCGTCTAGTTTTTTGCTTATAATTTGCAGAGTTCTTAATATAAAAGAATGCTTTTTTCAGAAAATATGACTAACAACATTGTACACAATACCCCGCAATCAGAAATAAAAATTAATAAATATCGGATGAAAAATGAGCAGGTTAATAAAAATTGTTTCACTGCGCATGCGCGAAGGTAATCAAAATATAATATGCATAATGTATTAGCTAAGTATATAAAGCAACTTTTGTGAAAGTCTCAAAATCATAGCTTGAAAATTCAGAAAATTATCGTCGATAGAATAAGCTCGAAATCCGTTGTTCCCAAAACGAAGCAAAAAAGGTGAGGGATTGCATTGTATGTTTGGATACAACCCTGATATTTTTGCTTCCATTTGGGAACAACGGATTTCAAGCTTATTCTATCGACGATAATTTTCAGAATTTTCAAGCTATGATTTCGAGACTTACTCAAAAGTTGCTCTATATACTTAGCTAATACATTATGTATATTATATTTTGGTTGCGTTCGCGCATGCGCAGTGAAACATTTTCTTGTAAACCTGCTCATTTTTCATCCAATTTTTATTATTTTTTAACTTTGATTGCAGAGTATTATGTACAACATTGTTTGTCATATTTTCTGAAAAGAACTTTTTTTTATATTAAGAACGCTGCAAATTATAAGCAAAAACTAGGCGAAGTTTGGGACTGTTTTTATAAAAACCTTAATTTCTCCACGAGTATACATGCTATCCTCATAAAAATGAACACAGTATATTACAATACGCCACTTATTAATAATCTCGAGTTTGAACGCCTTCGCTACATTAGTTTTTACAGGGTTATCCGAAAGATATTCGTTCTTTTTCAATTTGTTGACAGTCCCCTATGGGGTTTTGTGAAAAAATCTTCGCGGAAATATATAACCTGTACCATACTGTTTACAAACCTGCAGTTTCAGGTTAATTCCTCATGTATTTTTCTAGATAGTTAACAAAACGTCTAAAATCGCAAGTGACCGGTCACCTTTGGCAATATAGTGTATTATCTTCATGTGCTTCTTCATTTTAGAGGAAAATAATTAATACTAACAAGATAACCATTTTTGGTGCAGTTCGCACATCGCATAACTTTTTTCAATATTTTATTTTTATTATTAACTAATTTGTAATTTTAAGTAATTAAAAAAAAAAAAACTTCTATGTTAATAGTCCGATAAGTGGTCTCGAAAATTACATTTTCAGAAAGTTATGCTGCTGTAAAATAAAAAAATATGAATTTAACAGAAAAATTTCATCGATTCTCAAACTTCGTAATATAGGGGTTTAAAATGCTTCAAGTATGTGCTAAGTGCGAGCTGCACCAAAAGCGGTTCCCTTGTAAGGAGTATTTCGATTAATGGAGCAGAAACTTTTTTATATTTGTTTACTCAAGATTCGACTAATTAAAAATATTTATTTAAGTGTTTATACGTATTCAATTTTCTGAATCGCATTATCTTATTACTAATGAAAGAATAAATCATAACATTAATTAATATTATCGCTTATTACGTTAAAGTGTAATGTAATTTAACTGTAATGAAATATTTTTTAAACAAATTGTTATTTGGATCCACCTCAAATTTTAACAAATGTTCTAAGACTTATTTAAAATATATTTTTAAATAAATACTCAAATTCAATAACATTATACTTTACTATGTCCTTTATCAAGTAGAATTTTCATTTTTGAATGAATATTCTAGAAAAATACATTTAACTTATTTCTACAAAAAGTACAAATATGCCTTTCGAATCCTGAACAACATATTGTTTGTTTAAAATGATCAAAAAAGGATGTGGCAATAAACATTTTAAATGCATTTTCAGCGTCTGAAAAGCATTTTTGCTGCAGTCAGCATCGTATTTTCTCTTTGCATGCATTTAATTTGTGTTTGGTTAAAAAGTTGAATTTTATGTTTATGAGCTATTTCTAGCCACCTGAAGTACTTTTGCTTTTATTTATTTATTTAT
Source organism: Maratus michaelseni (assembly GCA_963931845.1). NCBI lineage: Eukaryota > Metazoa > Arthropoda > Arachnida > Araneae > Salticidae > Maratus > Maratus michaelseni. Next base: position 341,508,517 of record OZ007586.1, read on the forward strand.
TTATTTTTTTACTTTTTGACCGATAACTTTTATTCCTTTTAAATTTTTCTACCACGCAATGCGAAATAAAGTTTACTTGCTTATCATAGAATCTTTAATAATTTTTTTTTTTTCTCGTTTCTAAAATTGGGTAGCATTTTTGTACGGATAGCTTATAAATTTGATTCGTGATCACTTACTTTGGAATTCAAATTGTTTTCGAAAATAGACTTCCTTTGATTTTCAATTTATAGTTATATTTTTGCTTCTTTTTTAAAGCTGACTAATATTCTTCCTATGTAGAAAATATCAATTAGACTGCCACACATCAAATAAAACTACACTATATTCAGCTTGTTGAATGTAAAACTCTCCTTATTTTTTTTTATTTGACGCAAAAAACACGTATCAAATTATTGTATAGTAGCATTGTCCTCATTTTTTGTTCTAACTTCCGTATTTTTTTTTTCGACGCGTATTACTTTTTTATTTCCATAAAAATGAAAGTTTGGTGTTCGGCTCGTAACCTAAAATTTTGTTCGGCATGAAAAAGTTTCAAAATCAAAGTCAAATTTCAATGCAATTCAGCTCGAAATCTGTGTTTCGTCCATAGTAAATGTGCGATCGCACGTTGTCTTTTCAGACCTTTAACAAAACAGAGTACATTGCAGAGAAATTACTGAAACGTATACTAAAATTGAGTGTCACCTCGTAGTTAACCACGATTTTTGAAACCTTTCATTTATCTTTAGACATCTTTAAGAGAACAATCAATCAGAAATTTCAAGCAAATTTTGCGATTTACCAGAAACGCCTTTTCCGAAATTTACGGGCAGCAAAGGAGTCTTTAACGATACTTATCTGTAAACTTCGGAACCATCTTGTTTTCTAAAGTTTCTGATTGATTCCTTGTTCAAGTGGCCCTGAAGCCAAGAGAAAGATTTCCGGAATTATGGGTTTCTACGATGGCACATTGAATTTTCAATAACGTTTCTGCTACATCAGGAAAAAAATTCTGCATTTTTTAACAGGGTATCAACTTAATATACCTTAGTTTATGTTTATAGCCCTAGATGTCTGGAAAAACAATAGGGAAATTTAAGAATTATAAAGCTTGACACGTTCCCTGCCGAAAAATAAATTAGAATATTCTTAAAAACTTTACTGTGACAATTGAGTCATTGGCAGTAAACGTGTTAAAAAACATTTTTCGGCCCATGGCAGCAGGACCGAAAAAACCTAACCGAAATGTCATAGATCTATATGAAGCGTTTTTTTTTAATGAAGAGTTAAACAGATATGCATAAATATTGTGCTCAACACTTAAATGGTTTTAACTAGAAAATTCCAACTCCAAACAAAAACTTTGCTGTAGCACATCTACTGATTACATACATAACAGTTGAGATTCAGGAAAGAAAAAACACAATTTCGCTTTATAAGGAAAATTTCATTTTTTTTCTAATCCTAAACACTCATAGTGTCAGATAAAAATTTACTGACCTATCTAAGGTCTTTTTACTTTGCATTTCTGAGCACTGGATATTTTCAGAAGTTTGGCATAATATTATATTTATAAATTTATGAATTCATCTAGTTACCAAAAAATATCTTTTAATGAATAAATGATATTTCTTACCTTTAATATCTTGGCAAAAATGTCTCCAAAGTTTGGTATGACAACCAGAGCTTTTTCCATGCTGTAAGTGTTTTTAGTTATTGGGCACCCGCACTTAGCTTTAGGTGGAAAAATTGGACAAAATTCATCTTTATGATTTTGGATCATCTGACATACATCGTAGGTGCTGAAATAAAATGTAAAATTGAAATTACTATTATTGGATAAGTTAGACCACTATTTCTGAACTCTATGTCGCTATAGTGTCCCAAAATGTGTTACCAAGAATATTAAATTACATTTTCAATTTTAATAGGTTCAATCAAAATTTCATTTTTTCTCTATTAACGAATTAAAATCCGAAAAAAATATATTTAGAGACTTTTAGATTACAAATTCTTTCATTTCTTCCAAATCTAGGCAAATACTGAGAATAGTAAAGGATGTAGACTGTAAAAAGTAGAATGTAATGCAATTTAAAATAATACTATTTTGAGAAATCGCTACTGATAAGCCTATTACATCAGCATCTTGGATAACAATGTCATTTCAATTTCCTATTGTAAAAACTGAAACTAAATCTTTGTTGGCTGTATTTCTCATTTATGGGACATTCCATGTCAATTGGCCTAGAAGTCCCTGCTCGATCTCCTTTCATTTGAATATAATCTCTACGAGATCTAAAAGTATTGGGGGAAGAGATACTCAACACAACAGATTTTTGGCAATGCAGCATATCCAAAACACGAAACACAGGCATTCACTTCAAAGCATCAGCTGACAAGACCTTTACTAAGATCGAACTAAGAACAGCACTCAAATAACTTAATCAAAAGAAGGCACCAGTCCCCGACTCAATAGACTTCAGACTCTTAAAACTTACTTTCAAAATAACCAAAATTTATCACACGATGGGTAAACATTTGCATGTCACACAACTATTTTACACTTGTGCTGTGATAAGGGTAATTTGTATATTTCCTGAAGCAAGAGAAGTCGCCCTCTGACCAACGCTCATATCAGCCGATCTGCTTATAACCAACATTAGGGAAAAATATTGGAAAAACTGTTAGTCTAACTTTTGACATTTTATTTAGAGTCCAGTAGCCTCCTTCATCCACGAAAATTTGTGTTCAGAGAGGGCATATAACCTGTGAGAAAGGATTACACGAAATTCTGACTTCTTGCGCCGATAGCATCTCCCGTGGACTCCCAGGGCACTTCCCTGGTCTCATTAGATATACAAGGGAAATTTGACAACGTGGAATGGCGCAGCATTTTCCAACAGCTAAAATATATCAACTATCCGAGCAATATAACAGCAGTCATCTGCTTATACTTATCCAAGCGCAGCATTCTCATAAACTGGGGTGTAGGCACCTATCTCATAAATTAGAAAAATGTTGTTCCAGGGCTCTTGCCTTGGATTATTTCCATGGTTACTTGTTGCTAACCTAATATGAAAAGAAGCCCAGCTCGGTTTCCTCCTTTACGCGTTTGCGGATGATTTCACCTTCGTATTCTCGGGCCGTATATGTTTGTATTTTGGGCAAGAGGACAGCTTCAGCTCTCTCACTATTCTGCCAGCTGCTGGAATCCTTCCACCTACAATCTTTACCAGGCAAATCACCGGCACTAACATTCACAAAACCCCGTACACGACAAAGCAGGGACCCAATAACGGGGTTAGCGTTCACCACGTACCACACCTAAAACTACTAGGAATCACAATAGATAAAACGCAGAACTGTTTAGTACACCTAAATTATTTAAAATTAAAGCTATTAACTTATTAACCACAACTCACTCAAATTAACATCTGATTCTTGGGGAATCACAAATAACATGCTCAAAATATCATATCTATCCTTATTCACCGTTCATTGTCGGGTCGGAACTTTGTCTTATCTGGCATATTACTTTGTAGTTTGTACTACTATCTTTTTCACAAATATTGTTTTCGTTATATTCATTTATCAACTGTGCACCACCCCGCCCTTTGTCGCGCTTACTGGCGGACTCTGTGTGAGATGAATTCTCACATTATTTTTCTGTCGTACTTTTATTTTTTTTGTTGGCATTTTCGTACGATATGCTTTGGGGTACTTCGATGTTTATTTTTCTCCCATCCCTCTTGTTTTTGTTTTTTTATGTTGCTTCATTATCTTTTACCGCGATAGTTCGTACGCGTTTATTTACATTTTCATGGGAGACGCGTTGCTCTTCCCCGCGTGTAATGCGCGCGCATCATTCACTCTCCTCAGCCTTTTCATTTCTCCTCTTCCATTTCAGCGTTGTCCCGCGCATACTCAGTATACGTGGCTCTGTCCTTGAAATCGTCGCTCTCAAAAGCAGCATTCGAGCGGTAGTTTAAACTTTGTCATACGTACGATTTTCAAAATATCTACACGTGTTTGTGTGGACGAATAGAAAACAGTTTTGCTTTTGGTTTAGCCGCTTATTCGTGTGCTTAATTATCGTTGGCTTTAAATTCTAATCAATTAAATTGAAAGGTCCGTGTTTTCACTTTGGCCTTTCCCGTATTTGTAATACTGTGTTGTATTTGTCATATACTTTGACCGTTACTTTTTTAGTCAGTTTTTCATATGGGAGCTGTCGAGAAAGTTGTGCCGATTCTTTTTATTATTATTTTTTTTTTATCTTTGCCATTTTCATTTACTTTAAATTTCTTTAAGTACCGAATTCTGCTGAACTACGATCTCTTCATCTAGTAACTTGAATATGATATTTCAAGTATTTAAGTTAGTGGCCAAGAGGGAAGCCATATTTTATTCATTTCTTAAATGGTGAAATAAAGAACTCTTATTTAATTTCAAGAAAGTGTAGTCCCTGTCTCATCGTCAACATGCTTCAATTTGGTGAGATTTTTATTTTTCTCCTTTCCAGTGACCTATAAATAGCAAACTTAAATAATTTATTTAAGGGGTTATTGCCTCTCTAATTTATAAAATTGTGAGTTATGATTTTTTTAACACAACTACTATAATATTTTCCTCTTACGATCTAACAAATAAATAATTTCAACCATCTTTAAAAACAATTCCACACTCAGCTTCGGCTAAATTTTGTATTTTTTTAAGACCTCAATAAAGGGGACCGGTAGGGACATTTCCAAACACTCTCGCAGGAGGAATTCTCTCACACATCCCTCTACAGACTTGGTTTCCTAGTCTGATCAGTCCCTCTCGGGCAGACACAGTACTAACATACGTATATAGAAGACGCCGAATTCAACACCTACAACATGAGCCCAATATTAGAAAACACTTCCTTAATACCACAATACAACACAGAATTCCAGACTGGCAGGTACACCCCTCTAAAGAGACATCCTACTTTCAAGTTAACACTAACATTACACTTAATTTCTTTCTTCGTTTCCTCTAAGACCACACTTTTCATTGATGGATCCGCACAACTACTTCCATTGAGCCTGCATTCTGCGCAATGGTAAGGGATGAGGTAACACAGCAATGGGCCTGCGGACTAGGCGACCATAATTGTGCATTCCAGGCCTATTTACGCAATATCTAAGGCACTGGATTGGATCTAGGACAATCTATCAATTCAATTCGTTGATATCTACAGTGAAAGCATTTCTGGGCTTGAGGTAATACATGTCCATAGAACCAAGCACCCATTGCATAAACTTTGTCCTAGCATAAACTTAAGACACTACTCAATAGAACCACAATGGCCACGTATATATGCACACGGGCATCCTTAGTAATGAAACTGCGAACACACTCGCAAAGGAAGCGACAGCCAAATCTATAATAGACATCCACCTCCCTCTCCCACTTTCATGCATTAAACGTATCCTAAAAGACAAAACAATAACGGAATGGCAAACCATCTGGCACAACGTCGGAAAAGGTCGCCATACACACAACCTCATCCCAATTGTCTTCACCACCATATATATTCTTTCTCTCACACATCAGCATTCCTGACGGGACACGGCCCCTTCCGCGCTTATCTACATAAATTTAAAAAGATCACGATCCAGTCTTTGCGAGTGCGGCGCAGAAGCGTCGTGATTCATTTTTACTACACCTTCCACCTGAAAGAATAATGGAACATCAGGAGGCCACCCCCATCCTAAGAACTGGCTGCTTAACACCTTTCTTAGAACAATCCTAAACCAAAAGCTGCGCAAAACCTATAACTTTCTTCTTCACCTTTCATAGATAACGATGTTAGTCGTCCGCTGCCACCACCGCCGTACTTTGCCACTTGCAACATGCGTTCTGCCCACTGTCGTGTCGCGTACAGATCTTGTTCTGGCAGAACAAGGCGACGCTTATCGCGTGGGACTTAAAGATTCCGGCACACATTGTACATATTGCACACATTGTAGCTATTGTTTTTATATTATATGCATCCAAACCAACCACAATCTCTATACGCCCTGCCCACATTCGCGTTTTACAGGCAAGGCTAGCCATGGGCTAATTGCCAATTCTGTAATTAACATGCTTTAAATAAATGTTTGGGGCCCACGAACTTAGCATATGTACACAGCGCGTCCTGCGCCTGTCGCAGAACTGGAAGTCACTAAGCGAGCCCTTGCGTGCCAGAGAACCTTCGGTCTAGGGGAAGTATTAAGCTCTACATCTTGGTCTTCCTGGATGATCTGCCTCTCTGAGGCATTCAGGACATACATATAAGTCTAAATTATACATCTCCAAACTGTTAGAGTCATTAATAGAACAGTTGGGGCACCAGGAGAGTTTATGTAAAGTTCAATATTTTATTGTCGCAGAAAAAAAACGACCAGATTACAAAGTTTGTCATCTTGCTGTTCATGATACAAGATACCTTACATATTGCAAGTATGTGATCTAATACAACTTTATAAACTTAAAACATAGTTTCAGTATTAAAGATCGGAAATTAATGCATTCATCACCCCTTAGCCTCAAACCAGGCCATACAGCCGGTCACAATGAATTTGTCCCTTAATGTTACAAGCTGTAACTACTAGAAAAATGGCTTTGGAAGTTTGCCATCTTACCAGTTATGTCGTCGATATACAAGGACGAGATAGCCACAAGGAAATTTACAACACCAGAGAATTACAACCGGAAGCTCTACAAAGACATGACATAGAACTACTGGAAGTATTCCTGCCTGCTTACATATTTATTAATTTATTCATCTTTGAACTGCTCTCAAAAATTAAATTCATAAATTCAACAACATTTTCAGAAGCCTATATCGCAAAAGAGACATTTCTGATTTGATTACCGATAGTACCACTGAAAAGAGCATACTTTGATTGATAAGAAAACTTTTGTTTAATTTTGGGTCCCTTCCATATAAGGTTAAAAAAGCAAGTTTCATATCACCTATTTTGCTTGAGATTTACAAGTAATATACGGTTGCAAAATGAAGTCCGGATATACTGAAATATCTCTTGATCGGTTAAAGCTAGAATTGTGAAACAATTGTCTACCTATAGTAAAATAATTATGCGCTATCAAATGAGTGTAATTTCAGCGCTATCTAGTTGCGAAATTTGAAAGTTATCGACCATATCTCGAAAAATATGAGAGATAGCCACAAAATATAAATTGCTAAAGTATAGAGCGTCCTAAATTTAGTATGAAATGACGTCTTATATGTAAAAAATATTTCATTAGAAGCTTTGAAACGTTAATTTTCTTATAACCAATAGCCGGTTTAAATACTTCACTACTCGCTTCTAAAAGAGTCGCATTATAAGTCAGATGTATATTTTCTAATAAAACTGACACATATAAGCAAGGTACAACTTCTTTTAATAAGAAATTCAAGTTATGCATGCTCAATGTGTCTACCATCTGCAGCAATGTATACAAATGCATGTTAGTGAATGTGTATTGCTTTCGATTCGGAACACTTTTGTAATTAAAATCTTTTCGCTGTCTCTCATATAGTTTTCGAAATAGGGTTAATAAAATTGCAAGTTACACCTCTTAGAGCAAAGCAGTCACGCTCATATGATTACGTATAGTCATTTTACTATAAGACATTTGTTGTACAATACTAGCTTTATCCATTCAAGAGATATTTGTTTGTTTTATTGAGAACATACATCTGACTTGTGTGCTTGAAATCAAGTGCCCGCTTATAAATCATCGTCAATATACAAGGACGAGATAGCCACAAGGAAATTTACAACACCAGAGAATTACAACCGGAAGCTCTACAAAGTGTGTGCAATGGAGCTGATGGGTGTCGAACCCGCCGGTCTGACTCCTACGCTCTCAAGTGATTAGCGGAATGGTGTCTTAACCACTCGGCTTCATTTTGCATCCGTATATGCTTGTGCATCTCATGTTAAATAAGTATTTTGAACCTTGCAATTTTGACTTGCAGAAGGGGCCCAAAATTAAATAAAAGTTTTCTTGTCTATCGAGGTGTGCCCTTTTCAGTAGTAATCAAATCAGAATTTTAAGATATAGGCTTCTGAAAATGGAATTGAATTTATTAATTTTTGAAGGAATTTGAAAGATAAATAAATTATTATAGGAGTAATTAAATGGTAAATGGAAAACAGCCAAAGACATTTGTTCGGTAGTTACAGTCAGGGACCGATTTACAAATTTGGGGGCCCTGGGCACAGATGCTTATCCGGGGCACCCTTGCACCGATGCTTACAGCGACTTTGAGTAAAAATAGATATTATTGAAAGCGGTACTTATTAAGATAATCATTATTGACTTTAATAAATTCTGTAAAATATCAATTAAAAAATTAAATTTATAATCTTTAATTTACTTTTAAATAATTATTATTGAATAAATGTTTTATAATAAATTGTGTGGTGCTGATTACCTTTCTCTATGCAAGTCCATATATCTGGAATGATAAAGTATGCAGCACCTAAGAATACACTCTAAAATTGGAAGGAGTGAGAAGTTGACTCTTTGGAAGAGTGAGAGGCATTTTCACTCTTTTAGGAGTGAATTTTATAAATATGCACTCTTTAAAGAGTGGAACTTTCCACTCTCTAGAAAAGAGTGAAATATCTCACTCCGTTGTCGAGAGTGACTGTTCACTCCGTTGACAAGAGTGAGATATTTCACTCCGTTGAAGAGTGAGGAAAAACAGTTTTTTCCAATAAAATCACAAGATGGCGCCAGCTGACGGATGAGAATCCGAGTAATCTCCGTTATCGAACGAAACACCTAAAATGAAATCCTTTATATATAGTAGCACGATTTTAAAAAAAACTGAAAAAGGCATTGAAATAATAAATTAATCGATAGAATTATGGACAGGAAATATATTTTATGCTTTACAAATTGCTGGATTTGCCAATGCTAAGAAAAGTGCAGGGAAAATAAATATTTGAAGTAAATTTATGCTTAGCTGCAACACAATTTTGCTTCTATTTTATAAACAGAAATTTAATATCTCTGAATGCTAATTATTTTCCTCTTTATTTAAATAACCTATTCTACATATTTTATATCATTTCTAACCTCTTTATGAATATAAACAAAATATAACTATACAGATTAAATTTTCTGGTATTTTTAGCACGTTTGAAATTAAACATAAGAGAAATGAAAAACGTTGCATTTAATCACTGATTTAATAACATTTATTATAGAAAAAAAAAAAGAGTATAAATGTGTCGGAAATAATCTTAGGAAAAATTTAACAGCTATAATTTAAGAAAAAAGAAAACGTTTTTAACCCTGACTAAAATTTCCCCTCTAAAAATTAGTTTTGAAAAGTAAATTTGGGGGCCCCTTTGTATTTCAGTGAGTAAACTTCGGCTTCACGGGCCTATTTGGTAAACAGGCCCTGGGCCTCGGACAATCTTAATCGGGCTCTAATTATGAAAACATTATTAGCAAGAAAAAAATGAATGAATAAATAAATAACTGCTTTGTTGTAACGGAATTTTTGTCATAGCGGAAATGTACAGACGGGTGCTCGCACATTTTTTAGACGATTTCGGCGTTGTTCTTTTTAACGTTTAAAATATGAATATTGCTTTCTGAAATAATCTGTATGATAATCTTGTTTCTTGATTCTAATTCTGCATAATGCTTTCGATGGATATCGATGGATGTTTTCGATGTACGATAAATTTGCGATAGTTATAAATCCTTACTTGAAACTTCGTTTTCCGCCTTGAAATGGGCTCTTTTTTTTCCCTGTTTTTTTTTTTTTTTTTTTTTTTTTTTTCATCTGATATCTTTTTACTATGTATATGTACTGATTTTTGGAATAGCACTTTCCAATCAATTGTTATGTTTATTTCGCACTAAAAAGTTTTTATATTATGCGCTTTGCAATCATTTTAGACTGTGGAATTAGCATACTTCTGTTCGGAAGAAGAAAAAAAAAAACGCAAACGCATCTTCCCATTCACAGCTTTTTTAGCATGCGCAATCTTGAAATAAGAATAAATTTGAAATTATCAGACGATAATATAAATTACACATAATAAGTTGTTGTCAGAATTTTTTCCTCTAAAAGAATTCCATCTTTTTAAATAATTTATCAAATTTGTCTAAAAAATGTGCGAACAGTCTCTGTATTATATGATACAAAAAGAAGGTTTCAGTTTCTTATTTACACAGTTGAGAAACACCGTAAATATTTATGATTTCTACACAAATTTAATAAGTGTGTTCGAATATCACAAAAGAAACAAAGCTAAAATAATGTAATAAGAGCTTTTTAAATTGTAAGCGGCTGTGGCAAGCTGTAGGTACCAGCTCTCGTCCGAGCGCAGATGTCAAGCAGCAGCGAGCTCGGTTACTACTTGGGAGGGTGACCGCCTACGAACAAGCGTGTGTAAAAATGAGTTTCTCTTTTTTATTCAAGAATTTTAGTCACTCCTGAAAGAGTGACTGTTCACTCCTATCAGGGGTGAAAAAACTCACTCCTGAAAGAGTGAGTATTCACTCTTTCAGGGAGTCAAGAATTTCACTTTTTCCTAGAGTGAATAGTCACTCTAAAGAGGTTGGGCAAATTTTGACTCTGCGATAGAGTGAATATCCACTCCTCCAGAGTGAATAGTCACTCTTTCTTATTTAGAGTGTAAATTTTCCGCAGTACCAAGCTATAATTATTAAAAATATTAGCATATCCTCTTAATCAAATAACTTTTTCTTTCAAATACAAGTTTTCACTGAAAAAATAAAAATTAAATTTATACAAGTACTAGCAGAACCACCTGGCTTAGCCCCTGTTAACCACGAGGCCTTTAAAATAAATAAAAATGCAATAATATGGCGATCCCAATAACAGAGTTCTGTACATCCCCGCACATAAATCGTTAAAAGACAATCAGGAAAAAAAATGAAGTTAACAACACAATCATAGAAAAAAACCTTGACTTTATAAATGAGAATGCATTTTCATTGGTGCATGTAACAGAAAAATATACGATTTCCCTGACAATACGAACAAAAATAAATCAAATATCGTAGCATTTAGCGAAACTACACTGACGGAAAAAAAAACCCAACACCAAGAAAGATTTGTGTTAGATAAATGAAATTTGGTAGGCGCGTTTATACATCTGAAAGATGACATCGATTCAAATTTCGCGCTTCGCGCATAAGTGTGGCGATAGCAACACCACTCAGAACTTGCAAATCAGATTTGCTTTAAATGCGTGCTGCAAAGTTCGTGAGCGTTATTTATCTTCGAAATTTGGTGTATTGAGTTGATGTTAGCCAAGAATGCCTTTAAGAAGATGAAGAAACCATTATCAACAACTCACCGAGGTTTAACAAGGTCGTACAATAGGGCTACGAAAAGCTGGATTTTCTTTCTGCGATATCGCAGAAAGACTTGGCCGGAATGTATCCACTGTGCATGATTGTTGGGAACAGTGGTCAAGGGATGGTACTGCCTCAAGAGGACCGGGTTCCGGCCTGCCACGTGGCACTACTGAGAGAGAATACCGCCGTATTCGGCGTACGGCTGTGTCGCATCGTACTGCGTCTGCGGCAGAAATTCGAACTGCAGTTGGTACCACTGTGATATAACGAACTCTTAGAAATCGGTTACTTCAAGGACAGCTCCGAGACAGGCGCCCTGTAACGTGTATTCCACTGATTACAAGCCATTGCCGTTTGCGTCGCCAGTGGTGTCAAGCCAGAGCTCATTGGAGGACGGAGTGGAGATCTGTTGTGTTTTCTGATGAAAGCAGGTTCTGCCTTGGTGCGAGTGATGGCCGTGTGTTGGTCAGGGGGAGGCCATGGAAACGCCTGCAACCAAACTGTCTGCGGCCTAGACACACTGGACCTACACCTGCAGTCATGGTCTGGGGAGCAATTTCCTATGACAGCAGGAACACTCTCGTGGTTATCCCCAACACACTAACTGCAAATTTGTACGTCAGTCTGGTAATTCAACCTGTAGTGCTGCCATTCTTGAACAGCATTCAAGGAGGAGTTTTCCAACAGGATAGCGCTCGCCCTTCAACCGCTGTTGTAACGCAACGTGCTCTACAGAGTGTTGACATGTTACCTTGGCTTGCGAGATCACCAGATCTGTCTCCAATTGAGCACGTATGGAATATCATTGGACGACAACTCCAGCATCATCCACAGCCAGCACTGACCGTCCCAGTATTGACTCAACAAGTACAACAAGCATGGAACTCCATACTACAAAGTGACATTCGGTACTTGTATGACACAATGCATGCACGTTTGCAGGCTTGCACTAAAAATTCTGGAGGTTACTCTGGCTATTAATGTAACAGCATTTCACATTTGAAATGCATTTTCTTGAGCTTAAATTAACCCGTGATCTTGAAAATCTAATCAATTAAACATGTTAACTAGACAAATGCATTGTCCAAATTTTATTACTCTACAATAATTTTTTCTTGCTGTTGGGATTTTTTTTCCGTCAGTGTATTTCGTATGGCCTCTATATATATTATGAAATTGGTGTCTTGCGCTAAATATCTAATAAAAAATCAGCAATAGTTGTCTTATTCATCTAATCTTCCATAATCGGGTTCATAGCCGTTATTGGCAACAAAATCGTTAGAATAACTATAAAATCTCTGAAATACGTGTTTAATTATTTTTTAGAAGACTGATTTAACTGTATTTTACGATCCTACAGATAACTGCATCTGAGATATAGCAAAATGACTTAAAAATTTTTGCTCCCCTATTTAACCCCGAATTTCTAAAACCGCTGAAATTCGCGTTTAACTATTTTTTTTAGTAGAATTGTTTTGCTGAATTTCACGCTTTAACCTAAAATTGCTGCTGAGGTATGGCAAAATGACCTAAAGTTTTTGACCCCCCCCCGCCCCCATTTAACAACCTGGGGAGGGGGGGATTTTCAAAAATCCTTTCTTATTGCTTGCCTAGGTCATAACAACAATCATTCTGCTCAAATTTTGTGATTCTGACTTTAGCCGTTTCAGCTGTGTGTGGATGAATCTGTCAATCGGGAGTTTTGTATTTGTTACATTAGTTTTAGTTGTAAAAGAGATTATAGAGGCAAACAGAATGTATATGTAGGAAAAGGTAAAATTACTGCACAATTGAATTCATTATTTCGTCTTGTATTTATTACCAATAAGTTTAAAACATTTGTTGAATAAAATTAAATTCCATATCAACTCTAACAAGGAATCAATTTTGATAATACAGGCACACATTAAATTATCAAATTCAGAAAAAAGAAAAAGAAATTCAATTCTTTAATGAAATCTAATTTTTCAGGACATATCCATAATAGCATAGTTGGGAAATATTTAGCATTAATAATTAAAGGTAAAATAGCTACAGAGAATTAAATTTGTCTTTGGGGCATAATAATCTGAAAAAGAACAGTGTTAAATAAGAATTAAAAATACAATATATTTTTTAAATGATAAAGATAAAAGAAAATACATCACTATAATAAAGTAATTAAAATACATGTTTTAGACAAAATATATGATTTTATCAAAATTATAAATTTCTTCTCACTTTTTTCGCAGTAAAATTTTTTATAACATCCTTATAATCAATCTTTGGTGTTCTAACGCGTCGATGATTTTTCAATCTTTTGAAATTGGTTCCGAAAGTGAAACTAAACGAAAGTAAATGTATCCTTATTAGAAAAAAAAAACCTGTAAACAAAATCGAAAAAGTAGAAAATGGCCTTTGTAGAGATAGACCTCAACTATCCAATGAAAAAAAATCATTAAAAATTATTGAAATGCAAACAAAATATTAAAAAAAAATATTTAAAACAAAATTCTCCCATAAGATTAACATTTAGCGAATGAGTGTTTTCGCGTGAGTGCAGTAGTTAAAAATTTATTTTTAAAGGAAAAAAATGATAAAAAGATTTTTCCATATTAAGTTTGTTTTTTAATATTTAAAACTCCATCGGATTTTGGCCAATAATTAAAAAATATTCAGTAGCATTTGGGGGGAGGGGGGGGCTTAAAAGCGGGAGCCCTGGGCCTGTGCCCCGAATGTCCTGCCGTAAATCAGGCACTGGTTACAGTTTGTTAAATTAAGGAACGACTTCATCGTGACAAGCTGTATGTCCTAATTTGGGGCCAAATGATTACGAATGTCTTGATTTCTGATCTTAAAGGCTGTTTGTCAGTGAACTCCCCAATTTCCCTCGCTAACGTTAAACCTGTGAATGTAGGTTGCATTCGTAATATTTAAAATATCTCCTTAGGAAATTAATATTTTTAACTTCTTTTTCTGTGTACACGTCTTAAAGGATGAGCTGTATGGCCTAATTTGGGGCCAAATGATTACGAATGTCTTGATTTCTGATATTTAAGGCTGTTTATCAGTGAACTCCCCAATTTCCCTCGCTAACGTTAAACCTGTGGGCGTAGGTTGCATTCGTATATTTAAAATATCTCCTTAGGAAATTAATATTTTTAACTTCTTTTTTTCTGTGTGCACGTCTTAAAGGATGTCTCTTTTTTACTCATTTGTCACAATATATTTTTTTAAATATCTACTTAATTTTATGTGAAGTGTTAAAATCTTATTCAGTTTCGCTAAGATTTTAACGCATACAATTATAAATTATTTATATAGTTTAGAAATATTTTGAGAACTGAGATAAAAAGAGACATCCTTTGAAAAGAGAACACAGAAAAAATATCTTAAAACTATTAATTTCCTGAGGAGATATTTTAAATATATGAATGCAACCTACGCCCATAGGTTTAACATGAGCGGGCGGAATTGAGGAGTTCACTGACTAACAGCCTTAATACCACAGGTTTCCCCCCAAAAAATGTTGTACTAGATCACATATTTGCAATATGTAAGGTATAATGAGCAGTATAAATTATTATTATATTTTATTATTATTCTTTTGCGTAAATTACATTGGCACTTTTTTTTTAAGTCGCGGTGTTAATTGTAGTTAGAGTTTTTATTAAGTCGCGGTGTTAGTTGTAGTTAGAGTTTTTTTTCCCATTTCACAAATAAAATTAAAGCAAAAATTTAAATGTTTTTATATGATTAGCAGAATATACATAATTAATAAACTAAAAAGATAAATTTACATTTATTTCTATTTACTTTATATTTCCTATTACTCAAATGCAGAAAATGGACTGTTTCCCATCGAGATGATTATTATTATTATTATTATTATTATTTGTTTTTAAACTTTTGAAAAGAAGTGTACTGGCAGATTAATACAAAATTGATACTTAGAGATTGTTTTTATTTTTTTTAAAACATACTTTTAAGTATATTGATTTAAATCCGTAAACGAAAAGATTAGCGCTCCAAATTATTTTTTTGAAAACAAATCTTTAGCAAACTACCGCAAAAGTCTTGATACTTTATTTATCATTAATAATCCCTTCAGTGGAAATGACAGATATCGCTTGCATAAGTTCTCAGTTCTTAATCCTCCGTCTTTGATAAGCTAATCCTTCACATGTTATGATTGTTTCACGCCTTGTTTTGTCACTTATTTTCAAGTAAACACATACATCCCAAAAAGAGTTTCACAAATCTGTGTATGTAGTTGCTCCATAAAAATCAAAACTGCATATACATATGAAAATGGTTTATACTCAAAATTAAATAAATAAACTGAAGAAATTTGAAATACGCAGAAGTATGTATACTGGAATTTTATAGCATTAAAATAGTCCGGGACACAAAATTTCGAAAGAATAACATTTTTACTTTTTTAGCTTAAAAAAATATTCTACTTTTTTTATAATAAAATGACGCAAACCGCATGTAAATACACCAATTAGATCAAAAGGTTTCGCCCTTTTTATGTTGTATTGTCTGTGGTTTTCTAAGAAGTAGGTTTAATCCATTTAACTCAGAATTTAATTTTTCGAGATTTGTCATATTTAAGAGGAGATTCCCCTTTGTTTTGTCCAAAAAATGATTATTATTTATTTATTTATTTTTACATTCTTTGCATCTCTGAAGTGTGTAGAATATGTCTCTGAAACGATTTTGGATTAATTCAATTACTTACGAAATTAAGGCTCTTTGAACGGAACCATACGTATGCTGAGTATTCATAAAGTGAAACTTTAAACGCGTTTTTTATTCCTAAAAATGTTTTTCAACACGCGAGGAAGCATAGTGTTCGAACCGATTAACCGTTTATAAAAAATTAGTCAGTTTTGAAAGATCGTTTTATGAAGCAATTTAATGTTAGAAAAAATAACTGTTAAATATTTTTTTTCCCTATACTTTAAAGTTCAAAAATAAAAACGCGAAATCAGTAGGTCGATTTTCAAACAAGTGCCATTTTGTTGTGGGTCAATTTCAATGCAAATTGGTTCATTGTGCCCAAATTTAATCGGCTTCCACAACCCGTGTCGTTTTCATGTTTCAGATTATTCTACGAAACACAATCCCGCCTCACTCAGAGTTAATCATACTAGGCATATGAGTCTTAAAATAAGGATTACTACCACCAGTTTTCATATTTTTTTGCGCACAAACAATTATCCTAATAGAGAAAATATACGTGTTAAGTGGAAGAAAATCCGGATTAGTTTTATTAACACTTTCCAACATAGTTGAAAAGTGTTTATGAATTCGATTTGTCTGATCGTCTAATCGTACTCTAACTCTTGTAAATATACTCGTATTTCCATGTAAGTTTTATATGTTATGAGGTTTACTATAGAATGTTTGGTATTGAAGATGAAGTGTGTAGCCTTTTCTTGAGAAAGTTCGTTTAGAGGGTACACTAGTATAAAAAGGAAAGCTTAGTTCCTGAAACAGAAGTATATGTTAATTGTTTATTAATATATGGGGGAAATATGGTGATTTGACGGACTTTGAAGTGGAATGATTGTATTGAGCTCGGGGCCATAGAGCGAGTATCAGCGAAACCGCCGAATTTGTGAAAGGTTTAAGAGATCAGTTGTAGGTAAAGTGTTTAAAGATTAGACTGTCAGGCAAAAAACTGGGTCTCAACGTGGAACTTGTGGTCACTACCGATTTGTGAATGCTTGGGCTAAATGAAACGTCTCCACACTTACAAAAGACAATAGAAGGATAACAGTGTTGCAAATTTCAGCAGACCTTAATCAAGGATCGTTTCAAAAAAATTCTGAATGTGCTGTTCGCCGCACAATCAGTGCTGTAGTCGAAAAATAAACAGGGGGTTTGCTCTTTAGGCAGAGCGTATACACACATATAGGCAGAGCATATATAGTTTTTCTTGAGAAACAGAAAGTATACGGATCTTCTAAAAAAATCCAAAGGGTATACGGCGTATGCCACCGTGTACCCTCCACTACATCCCTGCGTACAATGTATCTTATGGGATATGGAAGCAGAAGGCTAATTCGAAAACCTTGCTGTCTGCAACTAACAAGATGAAACATCTCAAATTCTTAAGAGAGCACAAAGGAGAGTGGATAATAGACAACAGGTTATGTGGTCCGATAAATTACGTTTTTGGTTACGCTATGCAAATGGGCGAGTGAGAATTTGGCGGAAACAGTACGAAAGTAATGCTAAGTGCATTGTTACAACCTTTCACGATGGTGGAGGCAACATGATAGTTTTCGTGCAAGCTTTGGACCCTCAAATTCGTGTTTACCAAAGCCTGAATAAGATATCATCTGGGGTGTAGTCGGAGGAATATGGGGTATACGCCGTATACTTTCTGCATTTTTTAAAAAAGCTCCGTATATACTCTGTTTCTCAAATAAAGATATAGCGTATACTCTCTAGCGTGTACCCCCTACCTATAACGTGTCTAAACATCGTTGTTTACAAAGTACATCCTGTTATGTTGATAATTTATCCTAATGACGATGGCTACTTTCAGCAAGATAATATACGTCCCGTCGTAATGCTAGTATTGTATGGTATTGGTGTTGAGAAACATGAAGGAGAGTTTACTTGCTTAGGCGACTCACCACAATCACCAGATCTCAATCCCATTGAACATTTGTGGGATGAAGTTGAAAGAACCATCAGATATCTAGATCTACAGCCATCTAATTGTACATAATTGCACAGTGCTATTCATCAAGCATGGTCTTATATTTCACAAACGACCTATAAACATCTCGTAGAATCCATGCCAAGAATAATCAACGTTTTACTATAGGAAAAAGGCGTGGCTCAGCGAAATATTGACGTGGTGATCATCATAATAAAGTGGCCACTCACTGTATATATAAATATACACGACAAAAGAGAAAAGAAGCAAAAAATATTTATAAATTAAAAAAAAAAATTGAATTTTGCTTCCCAAACCACCTTAAAAATGAAGCACTTTGAAATGAAATAACAATAATTCTTAATGTAGTAAAAAAATGCAGGATCGGCTGGAAAGTATGTTTCACCATAGGCACTTTCTTTCTTTTGGGACCTTATCGTATTCAAAAAGACTAATGGAAGAGAAATTGGCTTAGTTAAAAATTTCTGCATAGTTATTGGCATAATAATATACAAAATAACACGCATACAATATTTCAATGCATGTAGGATGAATCGGGGCAAATATGGGACAAAAAAAAAATGGGGCTAATGTAAGACATAAAAAAAAATCCAAATTTTATAGTAATAAAATTTGCTTTGTGATTATTTTGTAAGCAATAACTCATTCTATTTATATCAATTACGAATATACTCAAATTTAAGGACAAATATCCCAAAAAATATACATTACATAACCTTACTTTTTTATGAGAAAATTTTTTCTGTAAGACATTTCAAAACTTTTTTTGTTCAACACTTAAGTAACATATTAGGTAAATTATTCTAATTGGCATTTATTCAGTAAAGAATGGCGAGTCTTTTTAGCCTTTAAACTTTAGAATATGCTTAACGTAGTCTGGGTTATAAACCAACAAACCTTGGGGAGGGGGGGCTAATGTGAGACAGTATATATGAGGTTGATATGAGAGAGTACCTGGGACTGTGACAATACTGTTTTATCATATAATTTGAAACATCCACAACAAATAAAACAGTGTAAATATTTAAGTATTTGTGTTTTAATATACCAATTTTTAATCGACTGGTATGAAATGCTACCTAGTTGATTTAACCGCTTAGTTTTACACAGGAACGTGCTGTGACCGAACAGCGCGGTCACCACAAACAACCATGTATTCATTTTTTTTCTTCTTATCCATTTGCATTCTGTGATAATTATAATATTATTAATTATAAAAATACCTTAGTAACATTTCTGTAACAAAATTTATAAGACTACCGTAACTACCCTCTAAAATTTCCCTGAAACTACATTCAAGAAACAGAAAAAATACACGTTTCCTGGCTAATATGTAAGTATTAATGAACAATGAATTAACAGTCAAGAATAAAAATCGTAGACTACATTTTTAATTTTTCAATAACAAGTGTTATACCATTGTAAACTTACTACTAAATCTTCATAAAAATATAGTTAAAGTCTTGTAGATAATTTTCTTGTAGATAAGTTTATTATTTTTTACTCTAAATCACCATTTGTTGGGTGCGTTCGTAATTATATAAATACGTAGCACCTATAGTCGTCGTCTGGTTCGTTCACCTGTCCGCATATAACAATGCAAATACTACTCAACTGAATGGTTTGAAACTTAATATATATAATCGTTGCAGAATTTTGCTGAGTCATTTCAAATTTTGTGAATATCGAATCAAAATTAAAAAAAAATATTAATAAAAGATTTTTCTATTCTATTAAATATCATACGTAATTATTTCACTGATATCCCATTATAGGTAATGATTCTAGGCTTCCATGGTGATTACGTCATATTTAAGATGGAGTCAAGTCATAATATTTCCGTATTACTGAATTTAAAAACCGAATTTGTATACTAAAATTGTTTAAGTATAGCAATCATATAATCTACCGACAGTTTTTTGGATAGATGTTTCCGGAGAAATCTAGACACATGGCAGTGTGTCAGCCAAGTTCGTCTCACATACTAGTGTATTATATTACACGAACCATTTCGAGCTGTTTTCGCCAAATTTCGACACTCTACTACTCAAAATCTATTTGACCTACGTACTTGTAATTTTATATGTATAGTAAGGCTCCGTTAATTATCCAGAATCCAAAATTTTATAAATAACGTATAATTAGTTTCCGAGATAATGATATTTGAAAATGTCTGATAATTGATAATTTTATCACTGACTCCCTCACTCATCAAAAAGATATCATATATCTACTGCACCTACAGACTTCAAATTTGGTACACAGTTCGTTTACACTATAAGGAATCGAAAAAAACATTCTGAAAATCGGTTAATTACCCACCAGGGGGTGTCCATTTTTACTTTAACGTTACGTCTATTAGGCGAAATTTTAATTTTCCAAAAAAGCGCCAAATGTTGAATCCGGGCTGACCTTGCAGCAAAATCACCTGATTATCAGCCATTTTTGGCTAATTTCAAAGAATTAATTTTTTGAGTAATGGTGCATAAAATTTACCTTTTTAGACACATTGTGAAGAAACAAAAACATCTTGAGATAATACATATATCGAAATACGCATATATTTCCAGACATCCGCAGTTGAAATTCGTCTAATCCCAGAATAAAAAATGTAAACAAAAGAGAGTCAATCCTATGATTCAAATAAATATTGATCATGGATGTGTGGCTACCATGGGTCTAGGCAGTGTAGCTGTCGACAACCTTGCGGTGTTTCGGACTCTCAGCGCCAGTGCTACAGGTACAGCGCCTAGAATACATATAGTGTGGAAACCGGCTATCCTTGTAATACTTTAAAGAGTGCTAAAACGTTGCAGCCTATAAATGTGAAACGGTGCTCCTACGATAATAAGGCGATCGCAGCGACAACTGCTTGCTCTTGTCAATGTAAACGTTCTATTGCAAAAATTTAGTAAATATATATATTTTGATATTTTGAACAGTTATAAGTTGATAATCAAGCAATGACATAAAATAAATTGCAGAATAAATCTTAGAGGATTAAATCACTTAAAAAAAAATCATCGGGAAAAAAGGATTTGTTTTTGCAAATATGTAGAAATAAAAATCCGGATAGTTTTAGCCTATTACTCAAAAAAAAAAAAAAAAAAAAAAAAGAGGATAGATAAAAATAAGGAAATTTTTATTCAAAGAAATTTCTGAATCATTAAGGAATTTTAAATATTAAAATTACATTGGAACAATCACTTTATTGATATGATAAAGTTATGTTAGCTTTATATGTTTGTAAAATATTTTCGTGCATTTAAATGACAGGACTATGTATAGGCTCAAGTATAGTCTTATGATAATTGTGCTAGTTTATATGCAAAATATAATGTTTGAATCAGCCACTCATGTGGTTATTGGAGATATTTTGAGGAGTTACAAAACTATAAAAAGTAGCATTGTAAAACTTGTTGTAATACAGATTAAAAAAAATCATTTATTTTTTACAATTTGTGTGAGTAAGGGCACAGATGTCATATACTCACCACATTGGCGCGATTGCAACAAAATGGCAATTTTATGCCTCACATGGTAACCCGGTTATTTTGTTTATATTGCTGTTTATTTACTTTTATTTTTTATTTTAATTCTATAAATTGTTTTTATTATGTATATCAATATTTATTTATATCAAACTATCATTTATTTATTTTTATTTCCCCTTTTTAAATAATAGAAGCTATTTCATTTATTACGTTATTTTATTTTTATATTGAAATAAAAAATCCCGTGCTATTATTGCAAGCTATTTGTAAGTAGTATTCGAAAACAAAGCTTTCGCCAACTTGGCGGGGGAAAAAAATCGCGCCAATGTGGTGCGTATATGACATCTGTGCCTGAGTAAGTTCGGCAAAAATCTTTCCTATTTGCATTTTTTGTGTCAGTTGAATTTAAAAAAATACCCAAATTTGATCCATTCATAGCAGGTTCTTATTAATCTTGTGTATACGAATATCAGAGTATGCATACATAAACATAATGTGGAGTAAGTGGGCCAGTAATGAACGCCTTTAAAGAATTTATTTTATTTTTAAATATAGTTATAAATATTATATTCCAGTTTTATTAAATATTATAGTAACTTATCAACACTAAGCAATCTCATAGTCACATTTCCCATCAGGAATCAACATTTAATTGTAATTATTAACAGAAATAAATCAAAACATCCAAAATTTCAGCTATGGACACTATACAAAAAGGCAATAGAGGATTGTTTTAATGAGTGTAATTGGAATTTAATGAAACAAAATAGTAATTTTCAAATAATGGTACTTTTCAGTTAGCCAGCTGATTAAAATACTTACCACCAGCCGAAACATTCTAATATAATGTTTACGTTGAGAAAAGCTAGCAGATGGCACTGCGATCCCATCGTTAACTTTTCAGCAACGTTATTGGAATAAATTTTTTAGTACTATTTTATTACAGATTTCCACACTATGTATTCTAGGCGCTGTACTACGGGTGCTCATCCATCGATTTCCGCTGCGAATAAAGGTACTCTACCTATTGCCGCTGAGTATAAAGATAATGGTTGCAGAGGACTATCAAGTATCATTTCGATGTCTTTCGATAGCGATACGAACTTTCAAACTGTTGGATACGGAGGGTTTTGAAGAAGCAAATTCTTGTTATGCTGTAGTTTCGGGGGACGAATTCGAATTTTAATAATTACTATCTGTTTACTTTCAATTTTGTATGCTGTGTGTCAAATAAATGTTATAATTAAGCAAAAGGTGCATTAGCATTTTGTTTTTAATTATAGTTTGAGCCAGTACTTTCTTTCACCAGACTAAAAACCTACATTGGTAAGGGCTAAAAGTCAGCCGGATTTCTTGTTAGTGCTTGTTTAAATTTTATACTATTTGTTTGATATTATTTGTATAGCTTCGTCATTTTATTTGTAAATATGAATCGGAAAAATGATTTATATGTTAATGAGTCTGTAATGGTAAAACATAAAATTATGTCAATATGATTATTGTTATTTCAGAAGTAATAAAAATTTCGAATGAATACATTTCGTTTCAAAACAAACATTAAATACAGCAGTATTAAAATATAGATTTCTGCCGCAAATTGACAGCCAAATACACTGCTCAAAACAATTAAAGGATATTTGAAGTTTTATATAAAATAAAGATATAAACGAAATTTTTTTTGCCGAAAATAGAAGAAGAGAATCACAAATGCAAATTTTTCTGGTTTTCAAACTGTGGAGTATGCAAATTTTGAGTTCGACGTCAAAAACGTCGCTTCAGCGGCAGCGAATGAAATTTGACTTTCAACTGGATAAAAGAGAATGAAGACAAGGATGATCGGCATTCAGTGATTGCTTTGTTTCGATGAGTACGATGTCTCAGCGAAGTCATTTGACAGATTCAGAAGCTTGGAGAATTGTTGGTAGGTTAGAAGGGGGCCAAACTCAAGCCGAAGTAGCGCAAGCCATTGGAGTGTCACAAAGTGTCATTTCCAGGATCTGGAACCGTTTTTTGGAGAGTGGATGTACAGGCCGAAGACCAGGGCAAGGTCGTAGACGGGCAACAACGCCCAATGAAGATCGGTATTTAGCGTTAACAGCTCGGAGACACCGAAAAATGAACGCTACTCTTCTCCAACAACACCTTCGCTCGGCTACAGGCACCACGATTTCAACTCAGACTGTCCGAAACCGGCTCCATGCTGTAGGTCTGTATGCTCGCCGACCGATGGTATGTGTTAGATTAACATCAAGGCCTCGTCGCGACCGCAGGGAGTGGGCAACCGAGCATGTCAACTGGAGGAGAAATGAATGGAGCAATATTCTGTTTTCTGACGAGTCCCGTTTTTCTGTGCATCCGGATAATAGGCGTATTTTCATCTGGAGGGAACGTGGCAGTAGGAATAATCCTGCGTTCGTGCACGAAAGTGTCAGATTTGGCGGTGGAGGAGTGTTGGTGTATGGTGGCATCTCCATTGACGGGCGCACTGACCTCTACATCATTCGAGATGGAGCTCTGACTGGTCGCCGATATAGGGATGAGATCCTCAGACCTATTGTAGTCCCTTACGCTGCAGCAATCGGAGATAACTTCATTTTAATGGACGATAACTGCAGGCCACATCGTGCAAACCTGGTGGAGGATTTCCTTTTCGAGGAAGGAATCGTTCGAATGGAATGGCCAGCGTGTTCTCCAGACATGAATCCAATCGAGCACGTTTGGGACGCTCTAGGAAGACGAGTTTCTGGCCGCCAACAACCCCCACAAACTCTCCAAGAACTGGAAAGAGCTCTTCTGGAAGAGTGGGGCAGAATACCCCAACTCGTCATTAATAGCCTCATTGAGTCCATGCCTCAAAGGTGTTCAACGTTGCTGGCCGCCCGTGGAAACCATACCCCCTACTGAAAATGATTTTCTTTGAAGAAAACACCTTTTCTTATTCTTTTTTTCTCATATGCACAAATTGTGTTTTTTTCCTTTTGTACACAAATGCGCAATAAAATGCATTTTTTTCTGCCAAACATGTGTAATTTATTCTCATATAACCTACTATGTCTGTCGACCATGTATCAATCAGCTAAAAAGTTTCCCAGATACAAAATCCACCTAAAACTGCAATATCCTTTAATTGTTTTGAGCAGTGTATTTTATTGTAAGAAATTTAAATTAAATTGAATGTTGCCTGGTGAATAAAATAGTCACTTGTAAACACATTAAAAACCATTAAGTTAAGTGTCTTAGTATATTTTAACTGTACAAAAAGTAATGATATCTAACAAAAACATAACTGTGAAAAAAGGGAGCCAAGTTCTGTAGAAAAAAAAAAGAAAAGAAATGATATGTAAGTGGGTGCCAAGTTCAAATAAAATTCACTCAAATTTACCTACTGAAGTATTATAGCATCCAGTCGGCCTGTCGAAATTTGATTGTGCAGCTTAACAACTATGGAATTTTGATGTAGTCCAAGTAAACGCTATAGAATATTTATATGAGCAACACATATATATATATATATTTCTTTTAAGCCGTTTATTGAAATTAGAAATCTGCTAAAACTTTGAATAATATTTATAGCATTGAAGGATTTACATAGGTATATAATTTATAAATCTCCTTCTGAATGAAAGAGGACTTTGAAAATATATTCTGCTTCTCCTAATTTCAGAAGCTAATCGGGCCCTGAACTCATGGACATTTAGGTGCATTATTTGTTTTTCCAATATCAGCAGTTTAGAAAATAATTCAGCCAAATCCTTTAACACATTTGCATCATTAGCGCATATATTCATACATTTCAGGAATTCCTTTTTCATTCAGAAATGCTGAATCCATACCGGAAATTTCGAAGGAAATTTTTTTATGTTATGTAATCGCGAAATCAAGCACAAATTACTATTAATAATTTCGGAACTGATGCTTTACACTCACGCAAACATGTAAACAAAAGTTTGGCAACTTTTTGGTTGGCGCGATTTTCAAGACTGTGCCAAACGAATAACTTAATACAATGGCTAGGTTGCCATTAAAGGAAAAAGTCCCCTAAATTTGGCGACTTTTTTTTTCCTTTTTTTAACCGATTATTTTTTTTCTGCGTGAGTGTAAAGTATCTTAGCCATAATTTCTGGTATAAATTCAGAATTTCTCAATAAAAAATAAATTCCTGAAATTCATGCATATATGCGCTAATGAAGCAACTTGGTTAAACACGAAATTCCTTGTAAATAATAACAATTTACGCTTCCGCATTTCTGACGTCCATTTGTTTGCATTGCAAGTTACAATAATAGCGTAATAACAAATATAATTCTCACATATTAACATAATTTCAGCAATTAAATTCAGTTTTGTCAGATTTACCATTTGAATAAAATTAAAAAGAAGTGTCGAAGAAAACTGAATATACTTTGTTATGGTGGATGTGTGGTGCACCTATTATAAAGGCGTTCCTAGATTGTATCTATGTGTACCTAATGGTAGAGGTGGTCCTGAAAAATGGTGCATAATTACAACATTTTCTTTGTGTAAATTTAGTGGTAAATAAGAAATTTAGTATTAAATATAAATAAAGAATTCTCACGCACTCTCTACAGAGTTTATTCAGCGATTTTAGGGTTTTAGACATAATTTGAAATGAACTTTCAATAATGCAATATCGTGTTAACAGTTAAAATTATTCCTGTATTTCGACACAAAAGAGATGGGTAGATAAGGGTTGATTTTTACCCCCCCCCCCCTCCCCAAAATTCTTAATATGGGTCATTCCACAATATTCATGTGCTACGTACGGGACATTTCACAGCAAATTTTTGAGATATTTGTACTTTTTTCAGTATCAAAATATAAATGAGAAAGTTTGCAATTATTTTTAATGCATTATATATCACTTCAACTAGATTCTTATGAAATTTCTTTTTATTTGAGCCAATACATATATATTTTTTAATTAATAAAGTTGTGTTACGTACGGGACATCACAAAAAAGTGTTTTAAAAGTACCCCTAGCAATTTGGATTTTGCTCTGAATTTATTTAATATTTTCGCAAATAAATTTAATGAGTAGAAGCAGAAATATACATTTTATTAATAGGTTTAAAATTATTTTTTAAAATTGCGTCATTAATTAAAGAAAGCTAATTATTTCTGTTACGTACGGGACAAGGCTATTTGTTACGTATGGGACCTGTGACCAAATTTTTCTATATGGCTGCAAAAAAATGCTCTAATTTTTATTTGATTTTAAAAAAATAATATTTTGGATAAATTTTAATAGAAGAGATTTAAAGCTTTAAAATGATGTATTACACTTAACTTTTTATAAAACTTCTTTTTCAAACTTGTGAAGCCAAATACTGTGGAATGACCCATATATAGGTTTATTTAGAAAATGTTAATGTATTTCAACTATATCAATTTGATTTTTTTTCGATATGAAGCTCTCTTAACACCATCGTACTGTTTACATACGTGAAAATTAAAGTAGAATATTTGTAAAAACTACGATGGTGTTACAACTTCATCTTTAGAAAAAAAAGTTCAAATTGATATTATTTAAATGCATTAAAATTTGTAAAATAAATCTATGTTAAACATATTTATACAATCTTCAAACAAAAATTAACCAGACAGGCTGTAAATATATATCTTAAATTATATCAAAACAATCAAAATATCCTAGAAAAAAGAAGAAAAATGGACCTGGAAAAATCATGGAAAATCAAAGCTTATCTGTACACCTATTTTCGTTTCCTATCATAATATTATTTATGTCTGCTTTTACACATGACATAAGTATATATTCTTTTTAATTTCTACATACAATACAACTTTGATGAGTAAATTCTTAAAACTGTTTCGTAAATGGTGGTAAAACTTTAAATTCCAAATGATTCATTCATTTTTTCTTAATATTGATGATTTTCTTACCAAGATCCGATGTCTTTCATACACGGAACAGGCATAACAAATGGATCTAATTTTGTCAAATTTAAACGCATTTGCAATCCAGAAGCAGGAAGATCATCGATAAGAGTAAATTTTACTGATAACGTTACGTTTCCAGGATATAGTATTGGATCGGGATTAACAGAACCTCCCACAATTGTCATTTTCTTTTGGGAGCCTCCTAGAAAAGAATTAATGAAATAGATTATAAAATACTAGTTTTTTTTGTTTTAAATAAATAAGATTGTGACAGTTTAGTACAAAAAAAAAGTTATAATTACGTCATAATCACTATTTAACAGATGAATAATATCAGGTTTAGAGGTCCGGCAGAATAAAGACAATGGCCGGCAGAATAAAGACAATTTTTTGAACGGACCTGGCCGGATCGATAAAAATTAATAAACGGGCCGGGGCGGGCCAATAATAAAAAGTAAACGGGCAAGCCAGGCCAACAAAAAAATTAAGCGGGCCAATCGTCCTGATATAACGAATTTAAAAAGATCAAACTATGTCGATAAAATATGAACAATTTTCAATGGATGTGATTAGGATGAAAATAAGTATAAATGTGGTGCGCGAGCCGACGTTAGCTTGACAACATGAATACAGAAATATAACATGTCCAGCGTAGAAATCGGCATCGAACAGTTACATCGTGTTTGAATTCGGGCTTAATTTTTTAAGTAGACTCGGACAAGGTGGGATCAGGCTTATATTCAATTCGACATACTCGGGCCGGGCCGGAACCGGACTTCTATTTTAATACTATTGTTTCCAGGGATGTCGAGCAAGCAATCTGTTTGTAAAAATAGAAACCGCGATAATGAACTTTTATTAACGGGATCTTTGGAAATATACTTTAATAAATTATAGAGAAACATTTTCAAAAATCTACTTTTTTTATTATACAACAACAAAAGTTACGATGTTTTTAACCATCTTTTTTAATTTTATTCTAAACTACATTTTTTTTCATGTATTTATTTGAATGCAATAGTCTAAGAGTCTAAGTAATCATTAATGTAGCTATTCTGCTTTCTATGGCTTGTAAAGATATAATAATCTAAAATATGCTGTAAAAATTTCCCATAAATATGTATGCAGTATTTATTAACAGAATCTTAATTGTATGTAAGAAAAATAGGAATTTCTTATAGAAATTGAGTCGGGTCGGGCCGTAAATTTCACAATCACTCAACGTCCTACACACTTGACGCTAATCTCTGCAGTCAAGCGCTTTGGCGAGAAAATGAACTTCGTGCATCCGTGCATGGGCATTTAGCCGGCAAACTAGAAAAATTTCCTGACAAATTATTTTTTTCCCGTATTTGTAGTGAGCTGTGTATGAAATTTTGTACACATTTACCCTGATGTATATGCGTAGAATAAATTATATCCAGTATTTGTAATTTCAAAGTTTTTGAAATGTTTGCTAAAATATAAAAATTAGTCAAATATAAAAATCACCCCTCCCTACTTAAAAATCTTGCTTTTCAGAATATTTTTGTACATTCTCATATGATTAAACTGTTGCTTTAATACATATTTGCTTTATTTTATATGAACATATTCAATAAGAGTTTGGGTATAAGTACAGCCTTGACAATTTAATTGGCTTAAAATGTTATGCATGATATTACACACATGCTCAAAATCGTACAAGTACCATTGAATAGATAGATATTTTACTACAATTGTACATCCTACAACATTCCCTCTACATTTTTAGTTCGAGCTTTAAAAAATAAATGAAACCTTTCATTTTTTAAAGATATTACAAAGATTCAGTAGGCTACCAAACTCATGAAAATGAATCATTTCATGTTTTGTGAGCAGTTATACGTTATACTAAATAAACAATAATTATTTTTATAAAATAAGCTTAGACGGAAGTAAAAATACATTTTATAATGCATGATGTTATTTACTATTTTTTACCTTTTATTACTACTTTATTTAATCTCGAATAAACACGAATACTTATTTATTATGTTTAGTTAAACGCTTTTCCACTTTTAAATCATTTTACAAATATACGAGGGCATTTCGAAAAGTAAAGATACAATGGCTCGCATTCCTTAAAAAAAAACATTTATTTAGAAAACGTAAGTTACATCTTAGTAACTGGATTATTTTTTTTTTCGACATAATCACCCCCGTTATCCAAACATTTATTAAGTCGGGGCACAAGCTTTTGTATCCCACAGTCATAGAAGGTTTCCGCCTGTTGTCGGAACCACATTTCAACTCCATCTTTGATCTCATCATCGTCGTGGAATGATTTTCCTCCAAGATGTGACTTCTTTCAATTTGAGACGTCTATTCGCACGAATTGCTTCCTCCGTTCTCTGAAAAAGGGCATCAGAGATCACAGATGGCCGACCTGTTCTTTGTTCGTCATGAACATCAGTCCTACCTTCAGAGAAATGACGACACTATTTCGTTACATTTTGTCGATTCATAATGTTCCCATAAACAGAAACAATTTCTTTGTGAATATCCGCTGGTCGCTGACCTCTTGCATGAAGAAAACGTATGACGGAGCGCACTTCGCATTTGGCGGGATTCTGAATCTGCGGAACCATTTTAAACACGACCTACTCCAACCAGAATCAACGTTGAAATGCCGAACGACCGCGAGGAGAAAGCTAACGGTTCAAAGGTTAACACCTGTGTTGCCAACTTGCTTGCCAAAACTTACCGGCGTACGGTGTATCTTTACTTTTCGAAATGCCCTCGTATATATATATATATATATATATATATATATAATATCTTATACAATTTATTAAGCACTGATAGAATGAAATACATTCCAAAGGGATAATACAGCACTGCAATAATACCACAAATTCAATAATAAAATTAGCATCTTTAGGTTTTTACTTTTAAAATTTATCCTAATTAAGTATAATTTTTTTAAGTAAATGTCATATTAGATTAGAGAAGAAGCCTAATTGAGTATTCCAGTAATAGATACTACTCCTAAAATCTTAAAAATAAATGAAATTTTGTAAATGGCCATTAGTTTAAAAAATCCAGTTTTCTATTACTAAAAAAAAAAAAGAAGAAGAAGAAAGAAAGAAAAGAAAAAGAGAAGAAAAGAAACATGCAGTTTTTGTAAGAAAACAAAGAAGATATAAATGAATTAAGTAAAATCATCTCTTACCTTGTTCAGTAAAAATTTCACTGAAAGACTGTGGGAAAAGAACTGTGAAACAATATTTTCTGCTTGAGTAAGGGCTAGAGAATTCTCTAGCCCTGGGTTTGAGTCGCGAATTCATTTATTATCGGTTTATATAATGTAATAAGAGAGGGAAGCACCATACAATGTCAAAGAGATATGACATTTCCTCCCTCTCACAGAGATGTATTTTGAGCGACTGTGACTGTGGGGTCTGTTGAATGCATTTTACTATGGCACAAAAGCAAAATGAATAAAAGTTTGTTGAGTTTTATAAAATGATTTTCACTTACATTATTGAAATATATTATTGTCACGTGTCTGAATGGCGATAATATAAGATCGGAAAGATTTTTATTTATCGAATCGCCGTCGTTTGTGATACCACATTATAAAACATGCAAGGAAGAGTTCTGAAAAAAAAAATAATAAAAGATGAATTTTTATTGGATATTTTTTATAAAGCAAAAACTTTGAGGGGGAGTGGTCTATTACTGTCATGTCACATTTACCCTATTACCAAACAGCAACAAAACACTTATCTTGGCATTTCCTCAACAAGTAATTAAGGTAATTATTATAAACTTTCATCTATTTATAGTGATCATTTTAAGAAAGGCAAAGTTATAAAGCGGATCTAAAACATTAAATAATACACATGTTCATAATATATATATACATACATATGTAATGTATTATAATTAGTCAGAACTACTTCTTATATAAACAAGAAATGCGCGGCCGAAATGTCAAAGTAGTTTCAGCCATTTGCAAATTCATCCGTATAAGACACGCGAATACGTGCTGCAGTTCATTTTCTCGCCAAAGCGTTTGACTAGAGAGGTTGGCGTTAAGTGCGTAGGATGTTGAGTGATTGTGGATTTGCGGTCGGACAGGGCTGTGCCTGATTTTATTGATTTTTGCACGGGTCGTTCCGGGCTGTGCCTGATTTTATTGGTTTTTGCACGGGTCGGGCCGTGAACTGCAAAATCATAAACGAGACCAAACTTTTAGATTTTTACACCGTGCCGGGCCTGTGAAATTCGGCCCGTGAAGACCTCTAATCAGGTTGCGTAGCGGTCTTTATTTTTGAGTACCACTTTTTCCTAATAGTAACCTTTGCCTTATCTAATCGCGATTTTCAGTAAATAAATAAGGCAAAAATTACTATTTGGAAATAGTGGTGCTCAAAAATAAGATAAGCTACGCACTCTGAATAATATATCAAGCTCACTGGCTGTCACTTCGTTTAAATTATTTTTTATCTATCAACGAAATAACCAATCTTTCATTATTAAATTAAAAAAAAATATAATTGTTATTACGATTATAATTAAATCATAATGCTTTCGTTGTTCTTGTTGTCGTGTCTATCGATAATTCAGGGGGAATGTATATTAAATAATTTTAAAAGCGTGGACAACTGCAGTTACTAGATAATGTTCTTGTGGGCTGTCATAGTGAAACTCGGGACGCGTCAAACGGAGTTTAAATAATGTTTTCTGCTATGGCTGGACAGTCAAAAATATACTTTGGAGTTAGTTATAAGTCTGGGCGATTTCTTCAATAAGTATAGGATTTTGTGCCGTCTGGATGAATTTTCATGTCTTTTGTAGTGGTTTGTTCTACCTCTTGCTATTGTAGAAGATATTTTTTCTAACTAGTTAAAATCTGTAATTAAAGGTTTCTTTTAAGACTGATTCAAAAGTCTGCACTTAGTCGCTGCATTTGCATCTGATAGCATGATAAAACCCTACACAGTCGCCTGACCAAGATCGCGGTTTCGAGCCCGCGAACATCGGCCCAGGCTCCTCATTTTGTTTCCAGCATGCTGACCATTGGGCTGAGTAGGCTCTCCGGGAAAGGTCCGCATGAGATAGCAATCGGTTACAACACAAGATGCAATGCATTTTATCGGAAAAAGGAAGTTGCTATTCGATTCCAAATCACTTAATAGCCATGCCTGCTAATTGTATGCTTTTATGTGGAAAATTTCGAATCGTTAAGCGGCTCTCACTTTCTTTTGTTTTAACATCGAAAAATCTTGTAGAAAATTCATTGACATACTGGTATAAAAATAACATCAGCATGATGTTTATAACTTTAAATGTCATTACGCATTGAAGGTCCCAACAAAAACTTATAAAAAGGGTTTTGAAAATATGCTGTAAAAGTAATTAGTTTTACTTTTTTTGAGTAGCAAAATATTATTTTCATAACATATGAAGTTTTTTTTTGTTAGCTTTAGTGCTGCTCAAAAGCTGTGGGAATGAATCAAACAAAGTCAGATGCTCCCACGACATCTGTAAGTCGAGATAATAATTTAAAGCATTAGTCTCTTTGAAAATCACTCGCATATCATTTTAATAATATGATAACAAATCCAATCTTTCTTTGAAGTAACTGAATTTTATCTGAGGCGTGAAATTTTCCTTTGTAGAAAACTGTATTTGAATCGCAGCAGAATTCTCTGTTAGGCTCTTGACTTTATCACTATTGATGACCATGGGACCAACGCCGCAACAACTCTATTTGGCGCCTGGTGCTAAAAAGTTTGTTTCTTTTTTTGCAGGGCGTTGGTGCATCGGTAGCTATGACAGACGGCATAACACAATCGCCCTGTATGGGTATTTTCCCATACATGCAATTCCCATAGGATCATTCCCACAGGCATTCGCCTGTGGGAATGAATCAAACAAAGTCAGATGCTCCCACGACATCTGTAAGTCGAGATAACAATTTAAACCATTAGTCTCTTTGAAAAGCACTCTCATATCATTTTAATAATATGATAACAAATCCAATCTTTCTTTGAAGTAACTGAATTTTATCAAAAACCTAACATGCAGCATCATCGTGCGTACATGACACCCGAAAACTTAGTTTCAGATATTATTTATTATATTTTTCATTATTTTTCTTTTTCCTTGAACAATTTTTTTTTTTTTTTTTACAGTATACAGACATGTAGAACAGTCTCTCTCTCTCTCTTTTTTTTCTTCAATCGAAGTTTTAAGTTTTCATTGTTAATTTTCATAAATTTTATTTACGCTATTTACCGGTGTGAAATATTTAACCAAATAAAGCGTAGTCAAAATTCGAAAGAACTGGATCATTTTGGGGATTGGCCTTTAAATAATATTTGACATTCTGGTTTCAGAATTAAAGCTAGACAGTGTGTATTGTTTAGAGTCGAAACAATTGTTCAAAGAGTGAAAAGGAATTTTCTAGTAACGAAAACATACACCTGTTTTCAGGAAGTGAAACTGTAACTACTTTACAGGCAAATTTGAAACAACATGAAAAATGAATAATTGTTCCGTTATATCGTTTTGTTCCACAAAACTTAGCTAAAAGACTCCTTTAAACGATATTTTATAGAAGGACGCGCAAACAGTTTTTTACAATCATTTCAATTCTTTCACGAATAAAATTCCCAACTTTTCTTTTGGGGCTTCGGATGCAGGGCCATGCGGGCAGCCGCCTCATATGGGAATAACTGGTATTTTCGTTAAAAGGGAGCCAAATGTTAAAAATTGGCCAAAATTGACCAAAATCCTTACTTTTGTAAAGATTTATGCGGGGGTGGGGGGGCTCCTCCCCAGCTTCTGTACTCTATGTCCCCCCTACTCCTCCAAAAAAGAAACAACTATTACATCATCAGAAACCTGAAAATTAAAATTTTACTGTAACAACTAAGTAATCCATTGTTTTCAAGATAAATTCATTATTGGCATTATCCTCGTAAAAAGGCAAATTAAAACTTTTAATGATGACCAATTGGGGACATTTTTTTTTCTTTTAGACATCTTAGGACATACATATGATATTATGACAAATAGCAAAGAATGACTGAAAGACCTATATTTACATTTCAATGGCTCGCATAAACTCTTATATTCCTTTAAAAAAAAAAAGTATATTCTATTATCTTTCATCACCTTTCTTATGATACCCTGAATACAAATACGAATACCTAGTACTAAATTTATGTATGAAGTTTAGTTACTTCAGAGTATTGCAAGAAACTTTCCTATGGATATATAGAAAGCCCCCCCCTTACCCCCCCCCCCCAGAATAATGCTTTCCCCAGGGCTCTAGATACTCTAAGTAAGGCCCTGCTTTGGAGGGGCAATGAGGTGGGGAATTTTCCTTTGTAGAAAATTGTATTTGAATCGGAGCAGAATTCTCTGTTAGGCTCTTGACTTTATCACTATTGATGACCCTAGGACCAACGCCGCAACAACTCTATTTGACGCCTGGTGCTAAAAAGTTTGTTTCTTTTTTTGCAGGGCGTTGGTGCATCGGTAGCTATGACAGACGGCATAACATAATCGCCTGTATGGCTTGGTGCTTGGTGTCGACCCACCACTTGCATCACCCTGTCTGAAGCTCTCCATGGGACATATCTCTCCTCCACCTTGATCATGAATATACAATGAAATAATTTTTTTCAGCAAATGCTTATTATAAAACGGATTTTGAATATATTTTTAGCGGAAATTTTACATCAACGTCACCAGTCAAAAGACATTTTGTCACAAATTGAACATTCTTAGCGAAGCTTAGTCAGAAATTTCATGTGTTTCTAAAGCAATGGTTCTCAACCGGTGCGCCGTGAGAGGACTATCCGCGAAAATTTTCAGTCATGTTCTATCAAGAAGTATTGTTACTTTAACATACAATATTCCATATTATACGATTTACTTTGCCGTGAGGTTCAGTATCATAATCTTCTATTTCTTGACAGTTTATTTCATTGTTTGAATTCTCTTTATATGAGTAATGCGTTGAAATCATGAAAATTGTCCTTTTGCGACGACTCCAGTGGTTTCTTTGTGACTCTAACACTCTTAAACTATTCGGCCGATGGTCATCTAATTCGGCACAATGATAGTGTCCCTTTTTTTTTTCGTAAAAAAAAAATCTGACAAAAATTGCGTCTTTGAGGAATAATTATAAATCAAAATCTTAATGTTAAAATTCCCTACTTTTTTTAAATTTCTAAATCCATTTTTTTTATTTCCTATTGCCACAAAAAAAAAAACTACATATATGAACAATATATATATTATACAGCAAAAACATGTCCGTGAGTAACGCTGATGTATATTGACGATGCAACCTGCATAATAAATGTATCTTTTTTGTAAATTAATTAACTTCTATATATAGCACAATTTCAATTTTTATACCGTCGAATATGAAAAAAAATACTTTCAAATGCAATTTGTTTGAAAACTGTATCTCAATTTACTGACATTTTATTGGTTATAAAATTATTTCCAAGCAGGATTTTTTAAATCTATATCACGTGCAGCCCGCTTACGGAAGTTTGACACATTTGCAGTTAAAACAATATAAATAGTTCAGTATTTGTTTCCGGCTTATATTCCATAATGAAATTAAAACTTCATCAATAAATAAATAAAAAAATAACATAAATAAAACACAAAGTTAACAAATATGTAATCGAACTACACGCTTAAACACTGAAATAATCAGAATCAAGAAGGTTTCTTTAAATAGTGACATCTTTGGCGAATTCTTTAGCTATTATCTGAAACGGCCGATTCTAAGCTGTTGAAATATGACGTCATTTTCAAATAATCATTTTGGATTCAGTTTTTGTGAGTGAAAATGTAAGTTTCCATTTAAAAATAATGTCGTACGCAATAGAATTTCATTAAATGTCAATTTGGTTGAACATTTTGCATTTTTTTCGGTATTGTCAAAGAAATTGTAAATTTTTCTAATACACACACCAAAGAAAAAGCGCATTCCCATTTATAAAGCTGAGGAATTGTACTATGATTGCGTCAAATGAACGTCATTATTTCTGATTGTCGTTTTAACGATTTATGGGTGCGAATGCACAGAGCTTCGTTATTGTCATCACCGTATTTTTAGGATATTGCATTTTCATTTATTTTATCCGGAAGGCCCCATGTTTAACACAGTTTGTTATGAAAATGTTTCGTTATTAAACATAAGGCACTATCTTTTGACAAAGGCATTATAAAACACATTACAGCAATTCATTTAAACAAACAATACATTACAAGTTTTAATATCAGCGAAAGTTTGACTACTCTTGGCCATACATTTTGAAAGCCAAAAACTTTAGCAATGCTATTGCAGATATATTGTTGCTGTCAATATGTTAATGTTCATTTCAAATATAAAAAATATCAATATCTGCTTGACGACATCAAATGAATGTTTTAACATTAACATCCTCAACCACTGCATTCTTGACGGGACATATTTGCTCAAATTTAAAAGGGTCCGCTCCCCCACCTGTGAGTGTGGCGCAGAGGCATCTGCCTCACATTTCTATTATAATTGTCCTCTAACAGCTCACTGGCATATCCGTCGCCCTCTTCTCCCCCTAGTGGTTGGATGGATAATATCCTCTCCTGCCCAGCACTTCTTAGCAAACTTAAAAATTTATTTATGTTCCTAATGGATCTTTCAAACCTTACCCGCTCCTGAGCTACGGATTTGACAACTGGTTACAAGCATCATTGCCCAGTGTTACTCGAGAGGTATGTCTCTGGCAGAGAAATCGAACTTGTTATGTAATTTATGGAAGTTTGATAATAGTATCTTTCCACCCCGCCCCCTGTCGCGTTTTCCGGCAGGTTCAGCTCTTGCTGAAATATGTATTTTTAAGACCTTAATAAAGGGACCGGGAGGGACATCTATGCCCTACAGATCTGGTTCCCAGTCTGAGAAGTCCCTCCTAGGCATTCAAAAATGAATGTTTTCTCGCTCATCTCAATTTTGTGTATGTTTGCAGGTTTCGCATGAACATTATTCATCCAGAAGGAAAAGGGCTACAGTGTAAAATGTAGTGGCAATATGTGAAGTGGTAGTATGTTGTACACTGTAACAAAAAACAAATGTTTTCTACGAAAATATACATTAACCTCTTCCGATTTACCCATGATTCCGAAAAGCGTTCTTTATTTTTAGAAACCTCAAAAGCCAATATCTTTCCAAGATTTAAAGAAATATGAAAAAAAAAGTTCATTTTGCTGCCACTGATTTTTGGAAACGTTTTCGAGTACCTTTTTATAGTATATAAATCAATTTTCCGTACCGGAATATCAGTTTTTAAGACGCTATCAATTCTCAATTAAGCACTCTAAAAACGACATTTTCAAAAGTGAGCAAAAAATACTGAAATCTGAGTATGTCGTATAGTCAAAATGTCTCCGAATCAAAATTACTCAAGTTTGAAACATGTATATACCCATTTCTGAAAACATGCACACACCCAAGAATAAAACATCATGTGCTCATAATATAAGTATCTCTATTTGGAGCTGTCTGTAGCTTGAAGGAATGAAACCAAAATCGGTACACTTACTATTCGAGAAGGGGGAAGAAGAATTGAACAATAAAAATAATTAGATGGTGCTTTTGAGTGTGAAATGTAATGTGTAATATTGTGTACTGTGGATGTGTCGCAAACCTCAGTGACTTTACCGCATATCGTAACATGTGCAAAACATCACTCCTGATGCCGTTACATTCCACAGTTAAGCACGTCGTGCACCGCCTGGATTGTGTCCTCCAGCAAAATGGCCGTGTGGAACATGAACATGATCGGCACCGCCATCCGAAAGCGTAACCACATTCATTGTGACATTTTCCAATAAATTAGGTGTGCCATCCGGTTTGACACCTTAATTCTTTGTTCTTGTATTACACATTACATTTCACACTCAGTAGAGCCATCTGTCGGTGATTATTGCATTTTTTTTTATTGTTCCATTCTTCTTCCCCTTTCTTGAATAGTAAGTGTACCGATTTTGGTTTCATTCGGGTTATTCCTTTGAGATACAGACAGCCCCAAATAGAGATATTTATTTTATAACCACCCTGTATTTGAGTATGTCCATGTTTCAAAAATGAGTATGAACTGACTTCTATGTGCTCATTTTGGAGTATTTACATGTTTCAAAAATGAGTTTGAACTGATTCTAATCATTTTTGAGTATGTCTATGTTTCAAAAATGAGTATGAACTGACCTCTATGTGCTCAGTTTTGAGTATGTCCATGTTTCAATATTCTGAGTATTTCTGGTATTTCAGAATTGAAAGCATTGGGTCGTCATATTTGAAACAAAAAGTTTCATAACAAAATGAAAACATCGATTTACTCAGATTTGAAAGTATCATTTTTCTCAGTGAGCATTTTTCAGCTATGTAATTGAATTTATACATTTAAGTATAACAAAATAATATAAATTTTAATGTTAATGTTAATTTATCATGCTTGTCTGTAAAACATGTTTGTTAAACATGAAATTGTTTACTTCAGAGTTGATTGCATCCGAAAAACATATATTCCGGGTTCAGAAAACTGATTAATACACTATAAAAACTACTTGGAAAAGTTTTCGAAAATTATTGACAGCAGAAATAACTAATCTAATGACTTTTTATAAATACTTCTTTAAATCTAAAAAATATATTGGTTTCTAAGGTTTTTAAAGATAAAGAACGCTTTTTGGATTCGTGGTAACTAGGAAAATGTTACTGTATATTTTTGTTCGTGATTAGATTATTTTCCTAGATTAAGAAGCATTTGTCTCTTTTTCCAGTGTAACCTGGATAAAAATCTAATTGAACAAATTTTACAAAATTCAGGTTTGTATTACATAAATTTTGAAGAACATATCCACATACTTGACACAACATATGACACAACTTGTCCAAAAATTCTTTACTGCAAAGAAAATTTCTATATATTTTTTTAGCTCAGATATCTCAATAAATGTTAATGTATTGAATTAAAAATAAAAAATAAAAATAATAAGTTTTTAAGAATTTTAATTATTACAAACTATAGTAAATTGTTTTGCTCTTTGGCTAACATGGTGTATTTTGTTTGTAAATCAATTGAAAACGACATATTCCTTTCATACGTTTTTCACCATCATAGTTTTAGTGTGTCGCAAAACTTTAACCATGCATTTAAGCGTGACGTGTTATAAAAAAGGTTGACGCTCGTATTCATCATCTACCTCAACTGTTGGTTAAGCGCAAGAAGCTCGCTCGAACGCTCAAATGTTATTCACTATTAACCTGGCGGTCGAAATCCAACCACGTTAATATTGTAATACCATTCGAGCGTTCGACCTAGCTTCTTACGCTTAAGAGGCAGTTGATGTAGATGGCGAATACGAACGTGACAAACACTGTTCCAATGTATCGGTTTTTGTATGGTACAATATTTTCATTTACGCGAACGGTGAACTTTAAAAAGTTATTTTACATTATTTATGTTATTCGAATTAGAAATCCTTCACCCGTGTTCTGTCACGCGAATTCAATAAATAAGGTATTTTTACCAAATAAGGCCAGGCTCTTAATAAGGCCAACATCGTATATCTTGTAGAGAATGGTCTCTGAACAACTTATGGAATCACATACCTAACATTTTACATGTCTTTGACATGTGCGCAAAGTTTCAACCACAACCGATACCGGCTTCGTCGTTATTAATGGACCACTGAATCTTTCGCCACGTCGTTGTTAAAAACAGTAAGCAAACTTTCATATGAAATCAGCGTAAATTTTTGATTGAATTTTACAATATTTGCATAATGTTCGAAATTATGTGACGGTTTCTTAGAATGTATATTGAAATGTGTTTGAAAGTAAAATATGTGAAAAACAGAAATCCCCAAATAATGTATTAAAAGAATGGTGTCTTAGGTATGCGTCTTTGTTCAAATTTCAAGAAGTAATATCTATGAAGAATGTGTGGGGCTGACTCTAATGGACACAGGTTAGAAGTCTGCACGGGTCCGCCCCGGGGCGGCAAAATGAAGGCAAATTTTCAAATGGGCAGGGCCGATAAAAAAAAAATAAACGGGATAGGGTACCAATAAACAAAATTAAAAAAAGCAGTTCGACCGGCCCGATGTAACAAATTTAAAAGGATTAACTAAGCTGATAAATATGAACAATTTTCAATGGACGTGACTGGGACGAAAATAAATATAAATGTGTTGCACGAACCACTACTAGATCGACAACATCGATACAGAAATATAACATGTCCAGCGTAGAAATCGGTATAGGACAGTTACATCGTGTCTGAGCCGGGTCTTAGTATTTTCAGCAGACTCGGGCAGGCCGGGATCAGGTTTACATTTTATTCTACATACTCGGGTCGGGACGGAACTGGGCTTAATTGTTCCCAGGATAAGTCGAGCAAACAATTTGCTTTGTAAAAATAGTAATAGCGGTAATGAACTTTTGTTAATGGAATCTTCGGAAATATACTTTAGTAAATCATAGAGAAACATTTTCAAAAATCCACTTTCATTTATAATACAGCAACTAAAGTTATAATGTTTTAAACGTCTTTTTTCTTTTACACTGACCTCCAAAAGTTAAGGTACAGCCAGTTTTTTGACGCTCACTATTAAAAGAATGAAAATAAAGGCAAAAAATATGGTTTATATGAATGATCATAAGTAACTTCAATAAAACCTTATGAAACAATTATGCCCATCTCTATTTTTTTTTTTTTTTAAAGAATTGAACATTTATATGGCAGTCGAGAGAAATTGAGAGTGTCCCACTTTGGGAATTTGTGCGAATTTTTTTTATGGTTGTTGATCTTGAATTGTTGGTACTAAATAGTGTTGTCCATGTCTAGGAGATGTCTTTTACTTGATTCGTTAAGATGGCGGGCAATCGCATGGATGGAAGTGTAGTTATCACAAGCTGGTGCTGGTAGACGTCTTAATGTGTCTCGTAGTGTGGTTCAAAGGCTCTGAGATCAATTTGAATCTGAAAATTCAGTATCAAAAAGACTTGTTTCAGACCGCTCATGGATTACAACCCCTGTACAAGATTACTTTCTGGCTCTTTTGGCCTGAAGGAGGAGCACCACTACTGTGGCTCAGCTCATTTCAGATCATCGTAAAGCAACAGCGATGACAATACCTGCGATTACGATGCGTAGACGTCTTCACAATTAAGGACTCTATGCAAGACGACCCGTTGTGTGTGGCCCTCTCTCAGAGAAAGAATAATTACTAGAGATCAGATCTCTTTGTTATCTGGTCGGAAAGTCGGTCCCAGGATCAGCTCGGATTTGGTGCTTTAGAAGCTGTCTGTTTAGGCGGTGATCGCTTTCTTGGCAACTTCGATTTCATTCTCGCAATAAAAATAAACGTAAACAAACGGAAACAAAACCAAACTGTTGCCCCTGTTGTTAACTTATTCTAGAATTTAATCTCAAAGAGGAAGGATAGAAATAATTCCCACCCCTGGTGAAAAAACGATTGTTTAATCTTCTGGATGGATTTTCTTTTTCTGTTTTTGCTGCTGTATTTTATTTCAATGTCATAAAATGGCTTTGCCCTTGTAATAAATGTTACTTAAATTATATATTTTTTTATTAGTGATATAAGATATTAAGTACGATAACCCAAAATATTTCGAGATTTCTGCTTGGAAAGCTTCAATTTGACACAATCATTTCACGAAATGTAACAAATTAATGTCAGAATTTTTTTTAATTCTAAAAATGCATTAAATTTTGCAGGCATTATTAAAATAACAGAAAATCGAACAGTATTTACAGTATATTTTTTTTCTGACAAAAGTGAAGAATTTGTGGAAAGTTAGCACTGACATGTTATAAAATATTATTTGATTTGATAATGTATTTTATAGGTTTTGAAAACTTGAAAGGTTTCAAATTTTATCAGTTTAATGACACAAAAACAAAAATTCGTATTTTTGGTCAATTTTTTGCTCTTTTCGATTTAATAAATGATAAATTATTATTATATTTTTCAACAGAAATTTGAAATAATATTCTATAAAATTGAGTAAAAACAAAATCCCTTTTTCATTTTACAATCTCATAATTTTCTAGTGTAATGATTATATTTTATGCTAAATAGAGACCTAAACAAATCATTTCCGTATCTAAAAAAATGTTTTATTTCATGATGCAATGCGATTAGTGAAAAGTTAACGTAAAAACGAAACTTAAAAAAAAAAAAAAAAAACTTATTTATAAATAGAATAATTTACTCGCCTTGATTTTCTTCGTTTCTTCAACTAAATAATAAAGATTACATCTTAACGAATGCATTGAACGAATTGCGTAAAATTATATGCGCTGAATAAGAAAAATATTTCCCTTTTTCCTTTTTTTAAACTACATTATGAATCTTTTTTTTTTTGTTGTTGTTTTGTTTGCGTAAGGTATAAGAGGACTATGGTATTCATATACTGCAGTAGAGGAGAGTATGTGGCAAAAATTTAAGAAAATTATGAATATATATATTTTTTTTAATAAAGCCACTTTATATTCAATTTTATTTCAAGGCATTTGTCAAAAGATGCTGATAAAATACATTTTCTTAAGATTAAATTTTTACTTTTATGTTACGC
This sequence comes from Maratus michaelseni, assembly GCA_963931845.1. Taxonomy (NCBI): domain Eukaryota; kingdom Metazoa; phylum Arthropoda; class Arachnida; order Araneae; family Salticidae; genus Maratus; species Maratus michaelseni. The sequence continues at coordinate 341,551,610 of OZ007586.1, forward strand.
ATAATTTTTAATAGCATTTTAGCATATTTTTTCTTTTTAGTTTCTGAATCATATTGTATGTATATTACAAACTGATTATCTTGCAGTGATATCTAAAGAAAAATTAAAAAAGCTTTGATGAAAAAAGAAATTTCTAATCTTATTTCTTAGGCTAAAATTGTACTTAATTTGATAAAGCCTTAAATTATTGAAAACTTTTTACTTCTTTATAATATCAAAAAAGAAAAAAAAAACTATTAAATTAGGAATAAGTAATAGTTCCGCAGTTATCAAGGTACGTGATTTAATCGTCAATTTAAACCCTGCATATCTCTCATTGCATCACTTTGAGGTTACGAATAAACTTTAAAAAAAAATCACTTGAAGGTTGCTAATAAACTTTAAAACTCGGTTAAATTTAACTTACTTAGAACAAACTCATGTTGCATTCTTGTAAGCGCTCGCATTTTAAAGCATTTTCTTGGAATAGCCCAAATAATTTCAGCACACGTGAGTGAGTGCCAAAACTCCTTTCAAACAGACCTAAGGTGTATTCTTTCTGTGATTGCTGTGCTTATGCGTAACAAAAAAGTAAAAATTTTATCTTATGAAAGAGTACTTTATCAGCTTATTTTGATGAGCGGCCTTGTCATAAAACTAAATATGATCAAGATGCTTTATTTATTTTTTTAAATGATCATTTCCTTAATTTGTTACTTAATATTCTCCTCTACTGGATATATGAATATCATAGTCCTCTAAAATTACTCAAGCAAAATAAAAAGTCAGATAAAAATCCCATTCATAATATAGCTAATGAAAAAAGGAAAGGATTTTTCTTCTTATTATTATTCAATACCCATAACTTTGTGCAATTATTTCAAGGCACTCGTTACGATCTAATCTTTACTATTTTGTTGAAGAAATGACGAAAATGAAGGTGAATAAATTATTCTATATAAATAAGTATTTTGTTTATAAAAATACAATGATTCATTGTTGCTCTCAGACATTTAACAAATTATTAAATAAAAGTAATTACACTTTTTTTTTCTTTTGAACGGAAGATGGATATGAAGAAAGCTTGAAGTACACAAATAAAAGATGAAAAACGAGAAACTATTAGATCTATAAACAATACGAATCATATGTAGCATGTTTTATGCATAACAAAAACCATACGCATCAGTATGGCCTACATGAATAAATTAATCCAGAAGTGCCATTCAACGAAGAAAAACAATATCATCAGTCTACGAGACTTCAAAGTAAATCCAGGGTTGTTAGTAACACTTTGAAAATGAAAACACAAACCACATAAACTAGTAGTATTATATTATTACTCATGAGTCATGAAACTTCATCCATTCATACACAATAATAATAGCCGTGTGGAGATAAATCACGATTTCGCTTAAATACTTGTGCCCACCTTGAAATATTTTGGTTAATCAAAGCGCCATTTTTAACGGTATCTGTGCATTCATTTTGACATTCTTTGGCGTTTAGCGCTCAGTTAATTTGACGGGTTTTGAGAGGCTGCAATCATCTTTGTACATGTAGGCTAAATAGACTGGGGCCTCTAGCTTAAAATTAAATTCTATACCATTACGAACTTCCATGTACAATTTACCATGTACTAATTCCATTTAACAAATTTAACTTTTTTAGGTTTATCCGTAGCATTTAATTGCTGTGATGTATAGATAATTACCACTATTTCCGAATAGTAACTTCAGCATTTTTTTTTTAGTTCCAAGGTTGTCTACGATTCCCAGTCTTTGAACAAGTAGTCCGGTAGTTTTAATTAGTTGTGCGACAAAAATCAGTCTCATCTCCCCCGCCCCCCTCCCTACTAAAAAGTTTTTTCTCTAACTATGCCCTGTTTCCATAACTAAGCAACTAACTTTCCAATTTCAACGCAACTGATTCCAAACATTGTAATTAACTTAATAATCACCCTCTATAATAGTAAAGTGAACTTATGAGTTGTACATACCAGTCTTTTCGAATAATAACTCCAGATTTTTTTTTTTCATTTCAGAGTACCTCGATTTCTACGCACTGAAAAAAATGGGTACTCAAAATTGAGTAAAAAGTACTCAATTTTGAATACGTCACATACTCAAAATAGCTCCGATCCAAATGTACTCAAAATTGAGAAACACATGTACTCATTTTTGATCCCATGGATTTATTCAAATATGAACTGCTATGTACTCATTTTTGATCCCATGGATGTATTCAAATTTAGAAATTTTTATGTCGTTAAAAAAAATGTATAGGATAAAAAAAAAAAAGTTACTTCGCGAGGACAACCTTATAAGGGATAGATACATTTCTGCTCATTTTTTTCATTCCTGCGTGAGTTTATAGTAATTAACCAAATAAAGTAAATAAAAATAAAGTAAAGAAAAAATATTAACTAATTTTATAAATTTAAGGAAAAAATGATAAACTTTGTAAAATTATAATTTATAAAATAATAAATTTTAGCGTAACTCATAAATTTGTAAGCCAAATCAGCTTAGTTTAATACCAATTTGCATAGCTATAATTTGCAAAGATATTATGTTATGAAACTTTTAAATAACACAATATTGCCTCACGTTAAAAAAGTTAAAATATTTTTTTTAAAAATTAGTGGGAAAAAAATCATAATTTTGAAGTACTATCAAGGAAAAAAAAAGTAGTTGTGTAAAATGTGAGGGAAAAAAAAAGAGTAAATGTATTGTAGTGCACATGTTCATTTTGATGAAAATCCCGAACAACCAGATCCACTTTTCATTTCTCTTATTCTTCGTTTTTCCTTCAAATAATAGCTTTTTAGGCTCCGAAATTTCATTACACATTCTGAAATATACAAGTATGTTGGGTTTGATCATATGTTCATTTTTTATCCAAAAATACTCATTTCGAAATGAGTACATGAATTTACTCATTTTTGAGAATACATATGTTCATTTTTGATCCAGAAATACTCATTTCGATATGAGTACATGAACTTACTCATTTTTGAGAATGCACATGTTCATTTTTGATCCAAAAATACTCATTTCGATATGAGTACATGAAGTTACTCTTTTTTGAGAATGCACCTGTTCATTTTTGATCCAAAATACTCATTTCGAAATGAGTACATGGACTTACTCATTTTTGAGTACTTCATTTTTTTCAGTGCGGGCCCGAGTACGATGGGTTTTGGCTCATTCGGCTTGATATCGATAGCCTTAAATATTTTAGTTTGACTTTTTACCGCTAGGGGGCACTTTCTTATCTCGGGTTCTATGGACCCGATTAAGACGGGGTTTGGCTCGTTTGATTTGAATTCGATAGCCTTACAGATTTCAGTCATGTTTGTATGGAACAGATTGCACCCCCTGGCGGTGGAAGGTGGATATACAGGATTATCTCTGGCCCGATTAAGACAGGGTTTGGCTCATTCGACTTGATATCAATGGTCTTAAATATTTTTGTTCCACTTTCAACCGCCAGGGGGCACATTCTTATCTCGCGTTCTATGGGCCCGCTTACCACGGGATTTTGCTAATTCGACTTGAGTTAGATCGCCTAAAAGATTTTAGTTCCACTTTCCACCGCCAGGGGATACATGCAAAATGTTAATAAATTTTAAGTGATATTTTAATGGAATATGAATTATTAAAAAGCAAATACATGAATTTTTAAATTTTATCAATGAATAAGTATATGGATCCTAATTACACTACTTTGTTGATGAATAAATTAAGCATTATCGTTTTAAATGCCATTTAAAAACAATAATTTTATACAAACTCGGGTTAAAGATATAAAATCATACAAACTTAAGGTTTGTTTTAATTTATTATCACGGAGCCGGGCGTGAGGATAGTTCAAGGCCACTCCTGATGCACCCGAATCTCAGAATTTTAATATTTTTAAAATTAGCCTAAATATTAATTAAGTTTACCCTTAAGCAAACCCTTTAAACATCGCATCAAAAACTCTTTAAAATACGCTTTGAAAATGGCTATTTTTATCGCAATCGCAAAAGAAATTACCGTTTTGATAATTCCAGACAACAAAATATTCTCATTTTCACTTATCTTCGAATATTAAAAAAACTATTGGAGGGATTCGAAACTCAGACAATATATGTACTTGATTTTTCTGATTACAAAAATAAAAAAATTCTGAAAATCGGACTGAACGTTTTCTTTATTTCGGCCAAAAGCTGACCAGACGCAAAAATTGACTCAGACGGAAAAGAGGTTAATGTAAATAGGGGTTGCCAGAATAAAATACAACTCCGAGTTTTGTGGGCTTATTCAAATAAATAAAACTATTACGTTTATCGATCGAATAGGGATGTTTATATTTTTTTTATTCGCGGGGATGGGAGGGGGCGGCGACTTCTCAATAAATATTGCATTTAGTGAACTGCGCTCTCTAGCGGCGGGTTTACCGTTATTTGACACGATTTTTAATATATACATATCTAATGACCCGATTTCAATAGAACTAAATCCATTTAACAAATTTTACTTTTTTATGTTCATCCGTAGCGTTTAATTGCTGTGATGCATAGATAATTACCACTATTTCCGAATAGTAACTTCAGCAAATTTTTTTAAAGTTCCAAGCTTTTTTACAATTCCCAGCCTTTGAACAAGTGGTCCGGTAGTCTTAATTAGTTGTTTGACAAAAAGGAGTCTCATATCTCCTCCCCCTCCCCCCTTCATAGTTTTTTCTCTATAACTATGCCCCGTTTCCATAACTCAGCAAATAACTTTCCAATTTCAACGCAACTGATTCCAAACATTATAATTAACTTAATAATCACCCTCTATAATGTTAAAGTGAACTTATGAGTCGTATATACCACTTTTTTCAAATAATAACTTCAGTTTTTTTAATTTCATTTCAGAGTATCTCGGGTTCTACGGGCCCGATTATGATGGGGTTTGGCTCATTCCAGTTCATATCCATATCCTTAAATATTTTAGTTCAATTTTTACCGCAAGGGGAAGCTTTCCTATCTCGGGTTCTATGGGCTCGATTACGACAGGGTTTGCCTCATTCGACTTGATTTCGATAGCCTCACAGATTGCATTCATATTCCTATAAACCAGATTGCACCCCCTGGCGATGGGAGGGGGAACTACAAGAGTATCTCGGGTTCTATAGGCCCGATTACGATGGGGTTTGGTTCATTCGACTTGATATCGATAGCCTTAAATATTTTAGTTGGACTTTCAAGCGCTAGATGGCGCTTTAAGATCTAGATTTCGATGGGCTCGATTACGACGGTGCTTGCCTCTTTTGACTTGAGTTCGATAGCCTTACAGATTTCAGTCACGTTCATATAGAACATATTGTTATTATCACGGCCCGGACAACGCCGGGCGGGTCAGCTAGTACTATATATTTTATAGAAAGAAAATAGCGACTCTTAGGGAAAAATAAATGAATAAAGATGCGTTGTGGTACAGAAAGCAAAACTTACTTTTTGTCATTTTAAAATCATTAATTATTAATGAATTTAACATATGCTAAAACAATATATTAATTTGTCATTTAAATATCACATAAAATGTTTCATCTAGAGTTACATTGATATTTGTAGCAATTATTAGACGTGAATGGCGAAAACTGAAGTAAAATAAACAAGCGCAATTGTACACAGAAAAAAGTTACAAAAACAGATTTATTAGGGTGAAACTATAGTTTTAAAATCTATATAAAAAATTTAATAATGTTAATTAAATCTCATTAAATGAATATCAACGGCTTCACAAGTAGTGTCAACTTACCATCAGAAATCATAAGTCGAACCATTTACAATTCATATTATTAGCAGTATTCCTCTATATTATTATTTCTATTATTAGCAGTAATCTCTTAAGTGATACAGCAAAGCTGCCTATATCGCACAAGAATAAAATGTGTTTTTCACAAAGTTTTCTGTTCATTTGAGAAATGAAAATATTAGATATAATTAAAAAATATTAAAATTTAATTAAAATTGTTTTTTTTTTTCATATGAAACGTTCAGATTCAAAGTGAATCAAGTCCATAAAATATTATCCAGGGATATTTGGAGATAATGAGCTCTCATTACCTTTAATTGAGAAACATAGGAGATTAACTATAATCTCCTATGTTTCCTGTCACACCTATGTCTGCCTTACATTTGTTGCTCACATTTTTAATCTAGGACTTGGTATGCTACGGCACCGAACAAGTTATTTTCTATAGAGCAAGAATTCATCCCAAACTCGTTTGAACGAAAAAAAAACGACTTCGAGTCTGAATTCCTTATATCTGTCGCTTTTTTAAGTAGTAGATCGGCCCTTAGGCCAGTATAATAATAATAATAATAATAATAATAATAATAATAATAATAATAATAATGAAACATTTCTTAAAAATCAATTTCCATTCTAAGATACTCACCGCAATCAGCAAAAGTTGTTTTCCCGTAAGTTTCTCGTGGAGAAAGCGTACTTACAAATAAAAATATTGCGTAAGCCAACATCTTTCTTTATTTTCTGGAAAATCCTTCAGATTTTAAAACTTTTTGGTTTGACTTAATATATCCCTAAAAGAACTGATAGCTATTGATAATTTTCATACAGATAGGCAGATAAAATTCAACACGTTATGTTTCATTGAGGACTTCGAACTCTTTATCTAGAAAGGTTGCGTTTCCAAAATGTTGATTATTAAAAAATGAAGATGTTAAAATTCTGCCGAATAAGAAAAATGAAAAGAAAGAAAAAACATGAGTTAACAAAATTCCGATTACAAAATTTCATTTATTTATTTATAAAGAAATATTTTTCTCATTTTTTTAATTAAAATTATATATATATATATATATATATATATATATATATATATATATATATATATATATATATATATATATATATATATATATCACTTTAAATTTAATTATTTTATTACAATTAATCAAGATTTTATTATTTATTTATTTTATATTATAATTATATTTCTCTCAAGTTTTTACATGTTGCATTTTAAAATATGTTTAGATAAAACATGGTAGTATTGAGAAAAAATTTAGTGCCTGGCAAGATATATAATGCATCTATGATGCAATATAGTGCCCAGTACAGAAATATTAATAGGGTTGTTCCTAGATCGACAAACAGTCACCTATTTTATTTGCCTCCTCCACCTTTATTTTTTCGTAAATGTTGCTCTTCTAGGTGCAAAACGTGTCCCCGTGCTTCTCAATCACAGCAAATTTCGGATCCTAATTTCTCTCCTTTCTGTCATGTATATTTTAATGTCATCTATAACATCAAATGTAACTTATGTAGCATGCATGCAATATATTTGACAAACATCAGGTCCACTACATATACGTATTAATCAACATCGTTCCGATTCCAATATGAGCACACCTACTACAAAACTTAGTCAATCTACTGCTGAAATTCAACCATTTTCATAAACACAACTTTAAAAATACGATGACAACCATAGAAATCATTCAGATTCATAAAAATCGCTCTGAACGTCTCTTTCTTGAATCATCGTATATGAATTACAACAATACTATTTATCTATATGGACTCAACACAGAAAAATTCAATAAATCTGTTAAAGTTTTTTCCACAGTTAATAACATTAATGAATATTCTCCAATTTATCAGACTCTTAATCATAAATTACACACACACACACACACACAAAAAAAAAAACGCAGCAAGCGTGGTAAGTTTTCTTCTTCACCTAATGTTTCCAAAAAATCAATAATGAAACAATTAAATATTCTCCAAAAAATTGCTTCAATGATTTTAAATGGTTACCAATTCGCAAATACGTCTTTGCCGTTAAAAATAAACAAATAATTCGATATTTAAATGTATTCCTTAGTGTGAAATTATATAAACATTTTTCAGATATTTTGTTCGATCTTATTATGACAAGAGTTAACCTCTTTCACATTAACATAAACAAAAAACCCATAAGTCAAAACACTAATACTCAAATGGTCATTACTTTTTCAAATCAAATTTTTAATAAAATTAATATTACTTCTATAATAAATGACAAAAAAATTAACTTTCCTATTAATAACCTCCATATTTCAAGAACATTTAAATATCCAATTACAATTGGTAGAAAGATTTTTAATTACAACACTTTTTCAAAAAATACATCTTCTGCCAATGCTTTTCTTTCTAAATGCAATGACCCCTCTCTAAAAATAAAATTAACACTGATCATGGACACATAATCACTGGAAATTTAAATATTGTAAATGATCATGCATTAAAAAAACTAATGGGTTATGGAACAAAATATCAGCTCCCTTCTAAATTCAATGTTAATAATATTGTTAAATACATATTGTTACATAATATGACATTGATTTATTTATATATAAAATTTCAATCTCATACAATAAACCTATTGAATACTTTAATCAGTGGAAAATATTAGTTATTGATCAATTAACTATGGCTCTTAAGAACAACATTTCAGATCTTGCTACTATTAATATGAAGCATCTATACTATCAAATTACCAATTTTCAAAAGAATTTTGTAATTACATTGATAAATCTCTAAATAACCATGCCATAATATGCAAATCGTATTATCATCAACTTCTTACATCCACTATTTCTTCTAACAACTCTTTTAAAAAAACTAATGTAACCACACTGATAAACAATCGTAAAATTCATAGTTATTATAAACTGCTGAACATTCTCTATACTAACTTTGCATTTAATAATTAAGCTAACAAATTACTATTAAAAATACTTAATCAAATATACACACATACAACTACAATAATAACACACATTGTAAAAAAAAAAAATATGTGTAAAAAATATAACAACATATGACTTTAAAGATCTTTATAATAACATTGACTTATTAGACCTACATAATATAATAAATGCAGTATTTAAAAATTTTCAAAATCAATTGACTCTTCCTACACATGTGGATGCAGAGTATTTTCATATACACTTATTTCATCATATAAAATAACTACCTTCTACAAGACGATACCATTTACTTACAGAAAGTTGGTATTCCACAAGGTGGATGCACATTAAGTTTACTTACAGACTTGTATTTATATAACTACAAGCGTACATTTTGTAACAGTAATATTCATTTATATCGTTACATTGATGACATCATATTAATCGATACTGTCCAATCAAGCGTTTCTCAATTTCCAGTAAATTATCCTACTAATTCAGAATTAACGAAAAACCTATTATCTAATAATGTTGTTCACTTTTTAGACCATAAACTTATACTGCACGATAACAATACTATTACAGACATATATGACAAACGTAAAGACTTTAAATTAAAGTTAATACATTTACCAATTTTAAGTCATGTCTTCACATTTCTGTTTACCGTAATATGCTTCTTAATCATATCTTTAGAATAAAACGACTATGCGCTTCTCATCTTATAAATAAAAATATGAAATAACTTATTTATGATGCATTGCAACATGGTTTTCCAAAAAAATTCATATATTATTTGATATATTAATTAGTCGATGATCGAGTCTACAGGACGGATGGGTGGGCAGATGTTAGAGTATGCAGGAGGTAGGTGTTGTCTGGAAAAATAAAATTTTAACTCATTAATTTTAACTCATTGCAAAATAAAAATTGCAAAAAGATAAAATATTAAATAAAAATAATAAAATGAAAAAATAAAAAAATAAAAATAAAATAGGACGGATGGGAGGGTAGATGTTAGAGTATGCAGGTGTTGTATGGCTAATAAAAATGCAATGGTTAAATACAAAAAAACATACAAAGCAAGGGAAAAAAGTGAGAGAATGCGTTTTCAGTTTATTTTGCATCCTTTCATTACAAGTTACTCTTTTGCTGATTTTGTTCAATTTATTTTTAACAAAATTCGTTTCATAGCATTTACTTTATGTTGTATTTTATTTAATTAGCTTCTTTGATTTGTTTGGGACAATGTCACTTTAATCACTTCATAAATCATCACACTTTATTATATATATTTTTTCTATAATTTTCTATAATCGTTTATACTAATTAATAATTATTCTTGCATAATACTTCCTTTCTATGAAATAGTAATGAATTTATATCATCTCATAGGCAGTTTGTTTAATCTACAAAATTTTACTTACTTCTTTGATTCATGTGGCACAATGTCATATCTTAATAACTTTATTAATAATTTTTCTTTAGTCACTATCTTTGTCCTTTTTAAATATTTCCTTCACCACTTTATTTTTATTATTACTTGCTTATAGAAATAATACTATTATGCAATGACAATGTCGTAATTCATTTTTTTATTACTTTTTTTACATACTATCAATTTAAATAACGTTTTCACATTCCTCTAAACTTTTTATTCATTATTTACCTTAAATTTTATTAATTTATTAATTTCTCATTAAACACTTTCTTTAAATTTTAAATTCCACTGTCAATAACTAATTTATGTTATAGTTTCTTACACTGACACCAGATGGAATATCCATAAATTAATCTAAAGTTATTATTTATCTGAATTTAATACTCTTTCTTGAACAGCCAATAGGTGGCAGCATTGCTCCAAAATGTTACTTAATTCTAGTATAACGCTTGTATGAAATTCATTTTGCACTACTCTTGTTATTCATCTAATGAACTATTTATGTGGCAACAGGTGAAGTTTTTTTGAATCATCATTCACGGCGTTTTTCGTTTAACCACGTTTCTTCCAGATTAAATATGGGGAAATTATCCTCACTTATATTTTTATATTTTTCATTTCTAATATCTTATTTCTGTTTTTTTTTTTTTTTTAATGTATGATCGCCCAAATTGTGTGCAATTTTAACTTAATAGTTCGTACAAAGATGAAAACATACATTTTTTGTGGAATTTATGGTAATTTGGGCTTGATGATTCTTCCATGGTACCACAATAATTTAAAAAAAAAAAAAATTCATCTATTTCAAAATTTCACTTTTTTCTTTAATTGTTAATTTTGGATACATTTCATTACCGATTTGAGTTTCATCTTTCAGTTTTTTAATTTTCTTTTAAATTTTCACTCCAATCTATATTATATTCTCATTGTTTAAAATTATATTCATTATTTTTTCTCTAAATATTTATGGATATTGTTCAAACAGGTACGTGTTCATTTTTCATATTATTATTTTTTTTCTTTCCCCACATGTTGTATGATGTTTCTGTGATGTTTTAAGGGTTATATATATAACAGAAAGACATGAAGACAGAGGGTGCTAAAAATCACCGGGCTCGGCTTTGCTGCCACAAGTTGATGACCTTGGCTACATACAATGAACGATTCCTATCTTCGGAAAATCGTTTACAGGAATTTGAAGAAGAATTAGAAAGAATCAACTGGGACATTCTAGGATTATGCGAAGTAAGAAGGAAAGGTAAAGAGAAGATTGATCTTGCCAGTGGGCCATGTATTGTACTACAGAGGTACAGAAGATGGAAAAACAAGTGGCGTAGGATTTCTGATTCATAAAAGGTGGAAGAATCACATCGTAGAATATGATAGTGCATCATATAGAGTTGCAAGGTTAGATATACAAGTGTCAAGAAGACACAAGCTGCAAATTACCCAAGTTTATGCACCAACAATTAGCTATACAGATGAAGAAATTGAAGATTTCTATGAAGAAGTAGCTTCAATACTTCAAAAGGGAAAATGCTACATAAAATTAATAATGGCAGACTGAAATGCTAGAATTGGGGGAAAAAAGAAAGGTGAGTTCTCAGTAGGAAATCATGGATATGGGATGCGTAATGAAAGAGGAAACAGATTGATTGAGTTTGCAGAATGTAAATAGATGTATAGCATGAATTCATTTTTCAAGAAAAAGCCACAAAGAAAATGGACATGGCGTAGTGCAAATGGCTCAACATGTGAAATTGACTACATCTTGACAAACAAAAAGCATCTTAATCAGGAATGCAGCGTTCTCAATAACTTCAATACAGGAAGCGATCACAGGTTGGTTAGATGCAAACTGCTTTTAAATACTAAAGTGGAAATAATAAAGCTTTTGCAACACTCAGAGAAATCGGGTCGATATTATAAATCTCCAGAAACATAAAGAAGAATTTAATTTGGAACTAAAAAATCGTTTTCAAGTACTTCAATCAATTTTAGAAGAAGAGCAAGCAAGATATTACAGTAATAAACAAGAAAATAACAAATACTCTACAAGAAATTGCAAGGACAATAGCTGTTGAAGCACAAGTAAAGTAGACAAAGAAAATAACAGAAGAAACAAGAAGATTGATGAAGAAAGGCAGAGAATTTAGAATGAAGAAAAGCCTTCCTAAATCAAGAGTTGAATATGTAGAATTATGTAAAACGGTAAGAAAATGTGTTACAGAAGATATCAGAAAATTTAACTGTGATCTTCTCAAGAAAGTTCTGGAAACTAACAAAAGTTTAAAATCAGCTACGCGCAAACTGTGTGTTGGAAGAAAAGTTACTTTTGCACTGAGGAGGGCAGATGGAGCAATAACCAAAATCAATAATTAAATAGTAAACATTGTCGAAAAATTCTATAACGATCTATATAAATGTGAAGATCAAAGGGAAATCAACCTACGTGATCACCGAGTAACACATAACAGAAACTGAAGAGATAATCCCAGTGATGACAGATGAAGTTGTACAAGCCATTAGATGCATGAAAAAAGGTAAATGCCATGGCGAAGATGGAATTACAATTGACCTTATCAAAGAAGCAGGAGAAATTTTTGAAAAAATGCTGGCCGTACTGTTTTTCAAATGTCTCAAGAAATCAGATGTACCAGAAGATTGTAATAATGCTGTGATGGTGCTACTTTACAGGAAAGGGGAGAAGGAAAACATTAAAAACTACCGTTCAATCAGCTTACTGTCAGTGATTTATAAAATTTTCACCAAAGTTTTAACGACAAGACTTGAATCAGCTCTGAACTCAGCTCAACCTAGAGAACAAGCTGGATTCCAAAGTGGATTTAGCGCAATGGATCATATTCAAACAGTAAGGGAACTCATAGAAAAACATAAAGAATATAATTTAACTCTCTGCCTTGCCTTTATTGATTATGAAAAAGCTTTTGATTCGGTCTAAACATCTGCAGTAGTTGATTCTCTGAAGGACATTGGTATAGACAAACCTTACATCAATACCATAAAGAAGATTTACAAGAAAGAAACAGCCACCATCCGTTTGGACAAAGGAAAAGAGAAGATCAAGCTTGGAAGAGGAGTAAGACAAGGAGACACCATTTCGCGTAAGCTTTTTACTGCTGTCTTAGAAAATATTTACAAGAAGCTGGATTGGGAAAACAAAGGGATTAGAAAAAATGGGGAATATTTAAGCCACCTCCAGTTTGTTGATGACATTTTAATTTTCAGTAATAGCCCTGAAGAATTGGAAAATATGCTAAAAGATTTGGCAGAAGCTGGCATTAATGTGGGATTAAAAATAAACTTGGAAAATACTAACGTGATGTTCAATTTATTTGCATTAAAAAAGAAAATCGTCTACAACACTGAGATTAAAGAAGTGCAATGTTATGTGTACCTTGCACAGGAAATATCATCAGACAACAGTATCATGAATGAAATCAATAGAAGAATAAGAAATGGATGGAGTGCTTTTGGGAAGAACAATATTATTCTGAAGAGCAACATGCCTTTTTGTTTGAAAAGAAAGGTGTTTAACCAATACCAATGTGTTTTGCCTGCATTAACTTATGAAGCAGAAACATGGACGTTAACGAAACGGGTGATACAAAGATTACAAACAACACAGCGAAGTATGGAAAGATGTATGCTAAGCATAACTAGAAGAGACAGAAATGGAATAACATGGATAAGAAGTCAGACGAAAGTTTTTGACATCATTGAGAGAATTAAACGGCTAAAATGAAAATGGGCTAGGCACATTGCAGAAGGCAAGACAATACATGGAGCACAAACACCCTACAGTGGTATCCCAGAGATGTAAAACTACCAAGCAGACGACCTCAAGTAAGATGGAGTGACGAAATCAGAAAAGTGGCCGGTGTTAATTGGATGTCTAAAGCACTAGACAGGAAACAATGGGAAAATCTGGGGGAGAACTACATCAAGCAGTGGATTGAAAACGGTTGATAATGATGATGATATATATATATACAGGGTGTCCGCGTATAACCTGACCGACCTCTATTTTCGCAACCGTTGGTCCTAGATGCATACTTCCAATTACAAAAATAGTTTAAATAAGGTAAAGAGTTATTTTTAAAGCGATTTGGGTCAAGAAAAACATTTATTTAAAAATTACGAAATTTAAATTTTTATACGGTCCCCCGGTCCTATAAGTGATATTTAGTAAAAATTTACTGTGACACTAACAAGTAAGACAAAAAAGTCCCATTCATCTAACATTAAAATTGACCGAGTTATGAAACTTTGAAATGCATGACTTATACCACTTTTTTGCATCTCAAAACAGATGATTTCGGCCATGCTTTCAGGGGTCGTATATAAAGTACTTAAACGTATTTCAAGGTATCTGCGCTTTAAAAGAAATCGTACAACTATTACGATTGAGTTAACTTTTATTAGTTAAGTTTCAGATTAGTTAAAATAATTGTATTTTAACATATGTATTATTTTGTAGGGATTTGAGGCTAGGATTTCTTTTAACAAAAGTTATGTTATTTTCTTAAGGTTTTATTTAACTTGCAACGATCGTCTTTCCAGTTTAAAATTTGTACTTGAACTTGAACTTACTTTCAAAACTCCGATCGAAGTTAAATTTTACATACTGACTTAAATTCGATGACAATGTAATATTATTATAATTTTCGACGATTACCATCTTATACATACTTATATTAGAGGATAACACAAAAAAATTCGGATAGATTACCGTCAACAAGTTTAAGGAAGAGTTTTAGATTAGATAACATAAACATGCGGTGGTTGCGTTTTTTAACTTTTATAATTACGTTGCATGCATTTTTTAACGCTGAATAAAAAAATTACCTTCTCTTTTAACCATCATGTCAGGATTTTTCGAAAATCGTAAATTTCAAGTTTAAAAAATAGCGAAAAATCTGATACTATAAAATAGATGCAAGACCTTTTTTATTCAGTTTAATTTTATTTAATTCAATATTTTTTTCAATTTTTTGCGGCTTTACTGGGTTTCTTACAGCTAAACAGCTCAGGGATCCGATGAGGTTGAGAGGGGAGGGGGGATCAATTTTAATTTTGAGCTTTTTAACTTTGAAATTTGCGATTTGAGAAAAATCCTGATGTGATGGTGAGGTGACGGTCATTTTCAGATTCAGCGCTAAAAAATACATAATAATCAATTTTCAAAATATAAAAAACATGTCACAACCCAAATTTTGAAAGACCGTGTAATCTAACAGCATTTTAAAATCTGTATCACTTTGTAAAGAATGATACAGAAGGCTGAAGGACAAAAATATTCCTTGCCCTCACTAAAGGCTGTTGTTTTTCATCCTTTTATTTAACAAAATTCTGTTATTTTTATCCTCTTATATGTTCAGTACAAATTGTATATTTTGCATTAATATGTAGAATGATTATAGATTTCACATTTATATTAAATTGCAATGCTAATTTTACTCTCAACTATTTTTTTTATATATATTATCTGACGATTATTTATATCTCAACTACATTTGTGAATGACCCCTATTTCGCAGCAAAAAATATACTCCAACTTTAAACAGCTATTACTCGGTCAGTTATAATATTAAATGAATGGAACTTTTTTGTCTTACTTGTTAGCGTCTCAGTAAATTTTTACTAAATATCACTTATAGGACCGGGGGACCCTATAAAAATTTAAATTTCGTAATTTTTTAATAAATACTTTTCTTGACCCAAATCGCCTTAAAAATAATTCTTTACCATATTTAAACCATTTTTGTAATTGAAAGTATGCATCTAGAACCAACGGTTGCGAAAATAAAGGTCGGTCAGGTTATACGTGGACACCCTGTATATATGCACACACAGGGTGTCCAAAAAGGGTGGTTACACGGTTTATTTCCATAAGTGTAAGATATAGATAAATAATGTAAATTATAAAAATGTTCATAAGAAGGTAGAGCATCCAAAGATTATACTTTCATCTTCATGGGGAGGAAGGGGGTTCTTTCCTACGAAATTCAAAATTTATTTTTTATACGGCCCTCTATATAGAAAAATATCCAGTTACAAAAATATTCCTTGCCCTCACTAAAACGCAAACACACAAAAGAAAAAACGGTAGAAATAGCGCAAAAAGGGGCCTTGCCTTACAAAAATTCGGGTAGTTCTGATTTTTGGGTATGCTGTAAAGGTTGACCCTCTAATAAAAAAACCAAGTTTTCGATCTTCTATACCTTGTGCGTTTTTCACAATATTGAAAAAACCAATATTTTTCGGCACTTTTTTCGATTTTTTTAAATAACTCAATTTTAGCGCATTTTACAGAAAAAGCACTTTTACCATTTTGTAGAGCATAAAATTCTCTACAACATGCAGTATTCAGGTTTGTAAATTGTCCAAATAGGGGGTAAGATACGGAGCCGGGAAAATAGGGTAAATTTGCAAAAAAATGCAAAAATCCCCTAAGACGTTAGTTTTTGCTTAATAACCTACTTTTAGTGCGTTTTAGAGACAAAAGCACTTTCACCATTTTATAGAGCATAAAATTCTCTATAACATGCAGTATTCATGTTTGTAAATTGTCCAAATAAGGGGTAAGACACGGAGCCGGGAAAATAGGGTTAAATTTGGAAAAAATTGTAAAAATCTACAAATGACGTTAGTTTTTGCTTAATAACCTACTTTTAGTTCGTTTTAGAGACAAAAGCACTTTCACCATTTTGTAGAGCATAAAATTCTGTTCAACATGTAGTATTCATGTTTGTAAATTGTCCAATTATTACATGAAAGTGTTTTTAACAATTTATTGAAAAGTTGAATATATTAAACTTTACAACTATTTTTTCCAGTGATTAATGAAGCCTTTGTTAAGTGACTTGTGTTGATAGCAATACACATAGTTAAACATATTAGTAAAATAAGAATGTATGAAATGATTTTACTCAAAATAACGCAAATTTACTTTTAAGGATACAAATTTAAACTAAGATTTTAAAAGAACAATCCTCCAAAATAAAAAAAAGTGTAACCTGATTCGACCTTGAGATAAGGTTAGTCAAGGTTATGCAAGGTTTAACAGGTCCATCAAATAATAATTAAAAATAATTAATGAGTATTGTTAATTAAAAATTATGATTCGAGTAAAAACATAAATTCTATAAATAAATACATCGTTATAAAATAAAAAATATTTTTTTATTCACATGTTTTAAACAGTACTTTCTGAATTGTTTCCACATGAATATTAAACAAAAACTTTTCACTGGCACAATCCACTTCATTTAAAAACGTAGAAATAACATAATCAAAATCAATAAGCATTAACAAGGCTTCACCTAATTGGTTAAATTTTTCTCTATTATTAAATGCAAAACAAGAGTGAAGGCTTTGACTTGCATGTCGTGAAACACATCCCATACATTCATACAATCGGTTAAGAATTGTTAGCACATTATTCTCGATACATGATACAAGTTTAGAATGTAAAACAATTTCATTTTCCACAGTTAGTTTTCTCACCGAACATTTCTGTTTAATAAGAAAGGGTATTTGTTTTGTATACATATGTTTTAAAAGTGCGTTGTTTAAGCAAAAGGTAATTTCTTTTAAAATTTGCAGTTGATATTCGTTCATGGTGATATGTCCAGAATTTTTCAAATTTTTAATTCGCATCGACGAACTTTGATTTAACACTAAAATCGTGTTATTAGCGACAAACGATGAACTTTTATATCTCATATTAAACGCTATAAGTTTTAAGTGAAATTCATACCAGCTTGAATATCCATAAAAACTCCGTTTTTAGTAGTAATTTCTTCATTGGTAAACAAATCGCGTTTAAATTCACGTATATGAACAAAATATTGTCTTGGATTAAGCTTTAAACTTAAATAAAAACAGTCACCAAGTTCTTTATGAAACACAATCATATTTCGTGGTTTTTCAATTTTAATAGGATTCACAGGTGGGATACTGCTTGTAGAGTCTTGAAATGGTTTGTTCGGTATACTAAAGTTAGGTGAAAACACATTAAAACATTTTCTATTTTTATAATTATAGTCTTCAAAAAAGGTATTCAAAATGTCTGTAGCAGAGGTCGACTCACAACAGTCATCAGGAAAAGATGTTGTATCATCACCCCAACTAATAAACACAGGAGTTGTAGAATCTGTCATAGGTTCTGCAGCAGATAAGTCTTTCTCAGAAGATACATCACTTGTTGTACAATCTGTGTTTATATTTGAAAAATCTAAACTTGATAAATTTAACTCGTTCGAAAAACAATTTTTATCGAGAGTTTCTAAACTTGGTTGCTTTGGTGAAGAAGACATTTCTTCTTCTACAGATCTTTTAAACATATTAATGCTACACAAATTCACTTAGGATCAGCAAACAGCAACAGGTGTGCACACACCGAAAGTCGAGAGCAAACTGAAGGCTTGAAACGATTACTTATCAAGATTTAAAAAAAAGTTAAAGTTGCAGTTAAAAAAATTCACATTCTTTACAAAAAAAAGAATGTTGTCATTGGTCTTCATTCGTTAATTTAGTAGTTTTTTAAGTTGATGAATTAATTCTTGTGTAGAGATGCTATAATTCATCCAGGTATTCTTTTCTGTGGCGACACCATTGTTTAAAATAATTATGTGATTAATTAATTAGCCAATCAGAGATAAACCTCTTGGCGATATTTTAGTCATTTGGCGATATTTAAATAACTTGGCGATATTTTTTATGATAGTATGTTAAAATGCTCTTTAGAATATATCTCATTCATGTCACGTTTAGTTTCTGACTTGGTTAGACGTACAAGTAAAAAGCTCTGTCTTTTTTAAGTAAATATATTTAATAGAAATGCTATTTGTTTAAATACTTAGTGAAAGTTTAGCAATATATTTATAACTGCTCTTTAAAATTTTCTGTTTTACTGACTAATAACTTTCATCCTAAAATTTCCTTTCATCACGTCATTTGGTTTAAAACATTATGCTTTTAAAACCGATGGATTGTTAAAGAATTCATTATGCTTTTATGTTAATAGAATTATTTTTAAAAACATATTTAGTTACCAATGCAACCTTTGTTCATTTCTTTGTGTTAAATTTTAAAAACAGTTTGATATTTTTTAAAACTTTAATAAATGTGTATATTATGTATAAAACATATGTATAACATACATAACATATGTATAAAAGAAATGTAACATATGTATAACATATATAACATATGTAACATATGTATAAAAGAAATGTAACATATGTATAACATATATAACATATGTACAAAACATATGTAACATATGTACAAAACATATGTAACATATGTATAAAACATATGTAACATATGTAGCATATGTATAAAACATATGTACAAAACATATGTAACATATGTATAAAATATATGTAACATATATAACATATGTATAAAACATATGTAACATATATAACATATGTATAAAACATATGTAACATACGTATAAAACATATGTATAAAGCATATGTAACATATGTATAAAATATATGTAACATATGTATAAAACATATGTAACATATGTAACATATGTATATTATGCAAAAAAACCTATGTATATCAAGTATTCATAGCTTATAACGACAATTTGACTGCTGAAAACATGTTTTGAGCGGTCGTTTACAGAGGCGTAGCGCCAAGGGGGGCACGATCACTTTACTACCAGTATTTTTATATACTATAGTTGGCCTTATTTAATTCATACCGTTCAAAGATTAAATAAGGCCAAATGTAGTATATAATTATACTGGTAGTAAAATGATCGTGCCCCCCCTGACGCTACGCCACTGGTCGTTATAAGTATTTGAGCGGTCGTTATAACCATTTGAGCGGTTGTTATAAGTGTTTGAGCGGTCGTTATAAGTATTTGAGCGATTGTTATAGGCATTTGAGCAGTTGCTTTCTTGTTTGAGGGGTTATTTTGTTGTTTGAGCGGTTGGTTTGTTGTTTTATTTTAAACATGTGTTTTCTAATAGATTACATGATTATAGTTATTCAATAAACCAATCACTCATTAACAAAACATTAAAAAAGTTTTTTTGTTTTAAACTGTGGTTCTAAAATCTTTTTCATGAATCAGTTACACATATGTTTCTAAACATTTTAAAATAACAAGTTAAAGTGATTCTGTAATTCTTTTTTAAGAAAGTGTCTTTAAAAAAAACATGAAGATATTTTTCAAAGTTTTTTTTTTCATAAAGTACTCATATAATATTATTTTCTTTTAAAGTTGACACTAAATTCACTAGTACAATCTTTGTACCTATAGCTTTGAATGCAAGCGAAATGAGGGGTAATGTATAAGGTAACGGTTACAATGAGAACAAACTTTCATCATATATATACATAAATAGAGTTGGTGATGTCTTTGTTACATAAGTTCTGACAAGTTCACATACATTTAGACAAAATGTATCAACACATATATAACTTACATACTTAACATATAACTTATTTGAATGGTGAAACCTTTTCTATTACTTTCATAAAAAAAGTAAGTTATATCAAAAAATATAATTATTTTACACATTGATACAAAACCTGTTTAGTATATGATTTTGTAAATTTATTAGTAACTGATAATTAAAAAAATGTTAACTAATTGTTTCTTTTCAGCAAAACATTTCATTTAAAAAATAAACCTTCACTTAATTCATTAAAAACTTGTGCATTCAAAAATTAATGTCATTAAAAATTAAAGTTTTCTTAATTTTCAAAACTTTTGATTCTATAAAACTTCTTCAACACTTTCGTTACTTTATTTCACTTAAATTATTATCATTACAGTAATCTATTTCTTAATTTCAATATATTTGAAAATCATTTTCAAAATAGTTGACAAAAAAAAAACCACTTAATTAAACAAATTACTGAATTAAAAAAATTAATTAATTAAAATTACTTCATGATCTTAATTAGCAGCAATAAGTCTGGATGACACGTGCTAAATCTTTGCATCCTACTCGCAACAGCGTGGTACTGTCATCCCCTCAGGCGAAATGGAAGCAACCAATCAGAGCACCGATCGTAGCGCCCCCTAGGACGATGATGTCATAACCCGTGTTCATCGGTATACTTAATATTTATAAAAAATTAATTTGTTAAAAGGAAAATTCAACATTTCATTTTTTAAAACTTGAATTGCATCTCTTTGTTTGTGATTACGTCATCTCTCGTGAAACTGGCACAGAACTCGCGCATAACTAGCGCATGCGTCGTAAGTCATAAGTCGTCTGATTGTTCTAGAATATGACGTCATCGAACCACTTTAGGATGGTCGGTATTGCCATCCCCTCAGGTGAAATGGAAGCAATCAATTAGAAAGCAGCATTCGTCTCGACCGATCGCAGCGCCCCCTAGGAGGATGATGTCATAACCGTGTTAAAAGGTAAACCCCGTTCAGTTGTTCAAAGGATTCCATGATAGAAGGTGGTCTCTGAGAGGCTCTCCGTAAGTATACCTTTTTCATACGATCTCACCGCTTTCATCTTCATTAACTTTCTCATTAACCTCATTAAGCTTCTTATCTTATCTATCATCTGTCAATCAATCACCTGTCACCTACCCATCACCTGTCATCTGTCCATCCCCTTTAGGCCACGCCCCCAATTCTCAATCCTCAGCTCTTTGCTCCTGCTGATGCAGAACGCCTATTTTTCTTCTACTTCTGTCATTTTTGAATTGTTACTGAATTTTTGTGCTTTTTTGTGATTTTTGGACATTTTGTTTACTGAAATGGAAGGAAGTCTCCTGTAAATTTTAGTGCCTTTAATTAAATTAAAGTTGAAAAAATGCTGAATCGGTTTCTCAAACAAAGTGAACGATGATGCTTAAAATTTTAATTTAATCTGTTTCAAAATATAAAACAAAATAATTCAAGGTTCTAATAGAAAAACTCAAAAAGAGTTTAAAGTGGAATGTCACATTCATCTTGTAGTTTGCATAGATAAAATACTTATTAAAATTAATAAAAAGTTACATAACATTTATTTAAAAACTATATGTAAAAGATGTTAAGTTCTGGGGATTAAGATTAGAATATGTATATAACATATTTTACATATATTTTTTAAATAAATTTAAGCACCTTTTTAGTAATTTTAATAAGTATTTTACGTATAATTCAAGGCTCGTTTGATTCGAGACTGGAGCGGACGTAGATAGCACGGGTGTACGCTGCTGAAAGGAATGAGACTCCCCCTTCAGGTTCATTGAATTTGAGGGTCGTTTGTAAAAACTGACTAACGAAGCTAGTTCAGTTTATTAAACCTTTTTTCTTTGTAACTAACATGACATATAAATGACATTTACCAAAATTGGGGGACATTTTAAATCAGTTTAAACTGCTTTTTTAAGATGTAGTATGGTTGTGGAAAGGGGTCACAAAGAATTATTCATTAAGATATCAACGTTCTTGGTTAACAACGGTAATCCTTGAACGAAATACCAAAATTAACTAATGACCGACATTAACTAATTGTATGGTACAACTGTACATTGGCATTAAAACACCACATTCAAGGCTCATACCTTAAAAAAAATCGCAATCATTGCGTCTCAAAAATGCAAAGAGCTAGTAGAAGATTAATTATTGACAATAAACAAAAAATAAAGAAAGAGGATCATAATTAATTATACACAAAATTTTTTTTGACTGTACTGCGAAAAGTGGATTGCCTTTAGAGACAAATTCTTGAGTAAAAAATATCGCGATTTATCGTTAACGTGCAAATAAATTCGGAAATCTTTCACAACAATTCCGCTACGACCAGTCAGACTTGAATCAGCAGACGTAAATACCAAAAGTAGCTGAGTTATTCACTAAGGTGAGTAAATCCATATAAAATAAAGACATGCAAAATGCAAATAAAAGTAGTTAATTGTCATTTCAATTTCGGATCAAAAGAAGACAATTTTTAGATGACTGTATAATTTTTCAAAAATTTGGCTTTCAGAAAGTTGCCCCCCCCCCCCCCCCCTCCCCGATGCTACGCTTATGCTCATAGACGCTTTCAGTGTGACATCAGTCATGACGTTTTGGTTGGAAACTGACTTTAAACAAACAGTTGTTGAAACTATGTTTCATTTCTCAGCAGTACCTGGTTTTAATTATTTTCCAAAAATTCAACCAGATTAATTTGTTTTCATAACATTGCCTTACATATTTTCTAATCAGCAAATAAAATTCACCACATACGTACAAATTGCTTATATATTGCTACATATTCTGTGATACAACGATAGGGTCAGCCACAAACGGGTACGGCAGGTGTCCAATGTGAGTAAAAATATTTTTTATACACTGCTATTAAAAAGGTTTGCACTGGGGCCTTGCACCTAACGAGATGTATCCCCCCCCCCCCCCTATTTCATATTTCTAGATATACAACTGATAGATTAACATAGTATTAAAAACTGAAATATAAATGTAGCCGTTAATTAAAAAATAAATAAAGAAATTTCTTAAAGGTGTCCTTATTAGAGAGCAGTGTTGAATTCAGGGTGTGGCCTGAGTACATTCCCCTGGAGCAGTGAAAAGTCTTTCCCCCAGAAGATTTATGATTTAATGCTTTTAATGGTTAAATGGTGCAATTTCCCTGCCCCCCGCCCGGAGTCGCAGAAATCCAACCTTCAACAGGGAAAAATGTCTGAATTCAACACTGTTAGTGACTCTTTATATATTTTGAATTTGAATTATAATTTCTGAAACTCTTATGCACAAATTATCAAAGTATTTTTGAATGTGTTGTCAATTTTTAAAAACAAGCATTTAAAAAAAATATTTTTTGAGCAATTTAGAGAAACGTAAAGTTGCAGAGAATTCCATACTTTTTTTCCTTTTTAATTAAAGCGACTATTTGCTGATATAAGTAAAAAAAAAATATTTTTTTAATAATGGCATTTCGTAAATGTGTTTTTGATCAATAATTGAGCTAATAAAGTTAAAAGAATTGTTTAATTTGAAATGAAGCTTGAACGGAACATTACACGTTTAAACAAATTACAAAAAATTAAAAATATCGCTAGAATTAAAAACAAATGCATCATTTTAACAGAATAATAAATACATATCTCGATCAACTTAAATAACTATTATAAAAAGTCTTTAACCCGGTCTTCATCAGTTTTAAAAATGTATAATTCTCAGTATCAAACTGTTAAAGTTTAGAATGATTCGCTAATAAACATTAAAATATCTGAATCAACAATTCGCCGAGCGAAAGTGAGAAATGAGTTATCGATGAACTCGAAGTGCTGATTCTACATTTAATATATGTACGAACTAACACTGAAATAAAGTATTAAATGTAAAGCGAGAAAGGAGCCAAACAGCGATAAACAACAGGGGTTTTAATCTCCCTCTCCATGAATTCTGGGATTAATACTCCACAGCAGCCATACTCAATCTTTATTTCTCGCGGGCCGCAAACATACGTTTGGGATGTTAGGCAACACGATTTATATTATAATGTAAATAAAAGATAATTTAAATAGTGAGATTTAAAAAAAAAGGTATTATAACAAACCTACATAATAAAGTTATTATAATAAGTAGGATTGAACATTTGTCGCAAAAGAAATCGTACTAAAAACATTTAACACCACTATTTTCAAACAATAAACCTCACTTCAAGGTAGATTTTAATTGAAAATGATGTAAAAATATGCCGCGAAAAGTTTTGTTTGAAAATTGTGCTAAAAACATTTTGCTGCCAAATTTTTCCGCGGTAAACGTTCAACCCTAATAAACATTATTAGTTAAACGTAATAATATAACAGTGCAGCATTTCCAAGTTCTAAAGAAAAAAAATCAGGTGATTTTGTTTTAATAAATCATTCATTTTCTGAATTAAAAAAAATAATAAGTGTAGAAATATATAACGCAAATGTAATTTATTTGGAATATTTGTTTAGTGCTAAGGTTAAGAAATGTATACACCACTATAGCCAGGGCTTAATTTGCGCCGGAGCCCACCGGGGCTCAGCTCCGGTACTTCTCTATTTTTAGTAAAAATTTAAATATTGGCCAGAAATCACCGGAGCTCATAAACACTGCGCTCCGGAGCCCAGTGCAATAACACTTCTGAAAAACGAATCCTAAATTACCCTTTCCTTTCCTTCCCATTTCCAATCTTTTACCTTCTTTTCTATCAAAACACTTATAAGTGACGTAATGTGTCGCTCACGTAAGAGATGGAGATGAAACGGGCTCGATTTTTATATCAGTCTTCGGGTTTGGGCAGGCTCGAGTTCAACCTGTCTTAAATTCAAAATTTTATTTATTTTCATTTCAAATCATTTTGATAAGAATAAAGAGTAAACAGAAATAGTCTTTTTATATTCTGCATAGCTGAGAAATATTCTTTTTTTTTTTTTTTTTTTTTTTTTTTTTTTTTTTGTGTGTGTGTGTGTGTGTGTGTGTGTGTGTTAACACTATTTTCGAATCATAATCCTGAGCTTATTTAATCACCGAATTTCGCGACTAATTAACATTAAGATTAGGTAAAGGTTTCTATTTGGAAGTAGTAATAAGTAAAAAGTGGAATAGTTGATAGCTAAGTACAGGGCCTGATTATCCAAAAGGCACGTGAAGCACATGCTTCCTCTTTAAAATTTAAAAGGAGCCCCGAAATGACTGTGAAGACTGGGAGATGGTTCACAATACCATTTTAATTTTTTTACATCGTATTTTTAATTTAATTTAATTATTATTTTATTTTTTTGGAAAAGAAAGTTTGCTTAATCCAAAAGAAAATCCCCGCACTACTTCACGAAACTTATTTAACGGGGAAATATGAATGTTAGCAATAGGATGTTCATTAAACATGAAGCACCCTGATGTACCTGTTAGAAACCCCCCAAGGAAATCGAGCATACAGCTATATGTATAAATATATCTAAAATATATACAGGGAACATAAAAAAAGCTGTTTAATGAAATATGTGTGACCACGGCTAAACTACTCCCAGGAATAATATTAGTATCATTGGAGAGTTTTTACGAATGCAGAATTAAGAAAAAAAAAAATCCAAATGAAAGGGGTCCCCAAAATGATACAGTGCTTCCCCTAGATTCAGAGGTTAATCGAGCCATAGCTAAGTATACGCAGATGTATTTAAAATTTTTATTTTGCTAAATAAAAAAACAATTCTTTAAATTTAAAAAATAATGTATGAAATATAAATATGCAGATTGGAGTGACGGCGGAGGGGAGGGAGGGGGTACACTACGGGTGTTAGCACTTCAGAATATTAGGGCTCCGGCACTTTTTTTGTTAGAAATTAAGCCCTGATTATAGCACAAATAGAATTATATGTAAAAAGAAATTTTGACTAAGGAAACGGTATTTAAGATGTTTTAAGATAATGTTAAATTAGTAATTTTAAATGACAGGACAGAGTTTGCCTTCCCATGAAAATATATAAAAGAACAGCGAAGGTCTTAAAAACTTTTCTACACATCGCAATTAATTTAATAAATAGAGGTTAATGATTATGTGTCTCGGGCCGCACATAGAAGGTCGCCGGGCCGCAAATTCACAATCACTCAACGTCCTACGCACTTGACGCCAACCTCTATCGCCAAGCGCTTTGGCGAGAAAATGAACTTCGCACATGCGTGGAATTTGGACGGCAAACTCAAAATCGTACAAGTACCATTGAATAGATAAATGTTTTATTACAATTGCACATCCTACAGCATTCCTCCTACCTTTTTACCTCAAATTTTATCGCCAGCATTAAAATGCTTTAAAAATAAATGAAAGCTTTCCTTTTTTGAAGATATTACAAAGATTCAGTAGCTACTGAAGTAACTACTTGGTAGCTTAGGCAACCAAGCTCATGAAAATGAATCATTTCCTGTTTTGTAAACAGTTACATTAAATAAACAATAATTGTTTTTATAAAATAAGCTTAGAAAGAAGTAAAAATACATTTTATAATACATGTTGTTACTTACATTTTTTACCTTTTATACTACTTTATTTAATCTCGAATAAACACGGATATTTCTTTATTATATTTAGTTAAACGCTTTTTCACTCTTAAATTATCCCCCCCCCCCAAAAAAAAAAAAAAAAAAAAAAAAAATCTTATACAGTTTGTTAAGCATTGATATAATTTGATACATTCTAAAGGGATAATACAGCACTGCAATAACACCAAATTCAATAAAATAATTAGGATCGTTAGGTTTTTACTTTTTAAATTCATCTTAATTAAGTATATATATATATATATATATATTTAAATAAATTTGTTAGTAGATTAGAGAAGAAACCTAATTGAGCATTCCAGTAATGGATACTAAATCTTAAAAATAAATGAAATTTTATAAATGACCATTAGTATAAAAAAATCCAGTTTTCTATTACTAAAAAAAAAAAAAAAAAAAAAGCATGCAATTTTTGTAAGAAAACAAAGAAGATATAAATGAATTAAGTAAAACCATCTCTTAGCTTGTTCAGTAAAAATTTCACTAAAAGACAGTGGAACTGTGAAGCAATATTTTGAGTAATTCAATAAGATATATTGAATATCAGATATTGAGATCATATATATTGTATATTCAATAAGATATATTGAATATTGTTCTCTATCCCTGGGTTTGAGTCTCGAATTGGTTTATCGAATGTAATACGAGATGGCAGCACCATACACTGATTAAATGAAAAGAGATACGATTTTCCTCCTTCTTACGGAAATGTATTTTGAGCGGCTGTAACTTTGAGGTGTGTGTGTGTCGAATGGTTTTTTTAATGGCACAAAAGCAAAATGAATAAAAGGTTGTTGAGTTTTATATGATTTTCACTTATCTTATGGAAATATATTATTTTCACGTGTTCTGAATGACGATAATATAAGATCGGGTAATTTTTTGTTTATCGAATCGCCGTCTGCAATACCACATTATAAAACATGCAAGGAAGAGTTCTGAAAAAAATAATAAAATATTAATTTATATTGGATATTTTTTTTATAAAGCAAAAACTTTGAGGGGGAGGTGTCCATTACTGTTATGTCACATTTACCCTATTATCAATCAGCAACAAGACACTTATGTCAACATTTCTTCAACAAGTAATTAAGGTAAATAAACTTTCATCTATTTATTGTGATCATTTTAAGAAAGGTAAAGTTATAAAACGGATCTAAAACATAAAATAATGCACATGTTCACAATATATATGCATACATATGTATTATAATTAGTCAGAATTACTTCTTACATAAACAAGAAATGCGCGGTCGAAATGTCGAAGTACTTTCACGCGAATGCGTGCCAGTTCATTTTCTCGCCAAACCGTTTGGCGTCAAGTGCGTAGGACGTTGAGTGATTGTGAATTTGCCGCCGGGCCACATGCGGCCCGCAGGTTGAGTATGGCTGTTCCACAGGCTCAAACATAGTGGCAACGTTCAGGTACAAAGCAGCTTATGTTACGCTTATGAACATATGGTTGATGTTATCCTTCCATTTATAGGTTCCTACCGAAAAGATATAACTTCTCGCTTCAGGAAAATCCCCTGCAAGCCCATTGAATTACATGTATTTTTAATTTGTTCATAATAATTATTTTTTTGTACAGTTTCAGATTTCATGTGATATTTGTGTACTGTGTTTATATGACAAGGTAACAAATTATCCAGATTTGAATATCTAACACTTTCAAACGCGTTTACAATAAATAATGGTTTCAATGGAACTTTAGCATTAGTTAAAGGGGCAATTTTCCTGTACCGACGACTGCGATCAGCGCCTCTATAGGCCGTTTTAAGTCCCAATTAGAGACGATGCCGGTTTTGGTGAAGAAAAAATCTCCAGATGTCTCCAACCAATCAATTCTGATAATGAAAACCGTATTTTGATAATTATATTAGGCTATGAGTAATCACCTAATTAAACTTCGCATAGGTGAACATGATATTTCGCGATCGGGGAGGATCAGTGAAGAGGTCCATTAATTAGTTAATTTTCTTTTTACTCTGACGCAATCAGGTGTACGTTTTAATTAGCATTACTGATAAAAAATATAAATGTAAACAACACCAGAAAACAAAACTGATATTTTATGTGTTTGAAAACACTTTTTGTACTTTTGGAGGAATTTTCTAATAATTCCCCTCTGCTTCGCTGATGCTTTATGTCTAATCCTTTCGGATCATATCGATTTCGCAAGTATTTTCATGTTGTGAAATATTTAATTAGCTATTATTTACGATTATTGACGGAGGAAGGCGGGGAATCTGCCACTGACGTCATAATCTATCCAACCAATGAATGAGTCTTCTATAAGAAGATTTTGTGATTCCCGATTTTAACATTCATTTGTGATCGTCATCACAACTGATTCAAATACAATTCATAACTTGTCGTAACGATCTTTCTTTACAAAACGAACCATCAAACCAATCATCGGAAAAGCTCGTTCCGGTATAACGCAACACAAACTAAATATGCGCCTTTATGTTTCTGTGTTGTGTTTTTGCTCATGAACTGAGATTTTATTTTAGGAATTGTAGGAATATGGTTGTGTTTGCGTTAACTTTGATCAGGCAGTAAGTATATGTTTTTACTTTAAAAATATCATTTGTTGCCTTGAATTTATTAGCGTATAATTTGATGTAAAGTAATTATTTTGCATCATATGAAACATTCTTAATTTGTGAACATTACTTTTGATTTTGCATTTCACTTTTTTTGACATGAGCAATCATCGTGATTTTGAATGACTTGCACATTGTAAAAGAGCCTTGCTGCTTTCATTCCATAAAATAGATAAATAAATGACTTTAAAATTGTAAATGCTCATAATTGACTATGGTATTTGTTAATTCAGCTGCCAGAAAATCATTGGATACTGTCACGTGCTAACCATAGTCACTTTTGTTATAAAAATATAATATGAATTTATTGTTAGTCGCCGCTCCGTCCTTTCTTTTATAGAAAAGCATAAGATCTTTATTTTTAAAATTGCAGGTGGATTATTGTTATTCAATTACATGTATGCCTGTGTCATATGGTTAAATGTATGGCACTGGCTAATATAATTTAGCTTGTGTATATCCCAATACTATGTATGACCTTTACCCCCCCCCCCCAAATTAGCAGTAGGGGAGACCGGGGTACAATGGACCAGTTTTGTAAATTTTGACTGTTAACTCTCAAAATACTGGTTTTTTGTGTTTGAAAAAATGTGTACATATTATGTATATATTAGGGTTTAAGTTGCACTCCCTCAAAATCAATAATTATGTTTACTTTTTTTACTATATTTTTTTAAATAGCAAGTGACAAAGTTGACCATTGTACCCCAAGGTCGGGGTACAATGGTCCACAGCATGGGGCTCAATGGACCACAAGTAAATTAAGAAAAAAAAACATTTATGTAGTACATTCTTTAATGACACAAACATAGAATGTATTATACTTGTTTATTGGTGGCTTAAGTTCAAACATAAGATTAACAAATATTAAAGTTAGCAAATACTAAAAGATTTTTGTGTCGCTGAAGGTATGCTGTTTTCTTGTAAATATGTAGAGTTAGGCAAACTCATTGCAATATCTTGAACATTTACAAGAGATTCATCAACAAGATCAGGTAAAATGAACACATTTTGATTAGGTTTTCACTGCATGAATCTGACAAAACATAATCATAATCCTGTTACCAAACCATAAAAAAAAAAAAAAAAAGAGCGCTGTTTTATCTTACTTAACACCTATAATTTATCTACACTAATATAAATAGATACAGACTAATAGATATATTAATTTTTTAATGTACTTGTTTAATATAATTGCAGGTTTGTAAAAATATAGAAATTTAAAATTAACTGAATATTTAAAAATGTAAAGAAACCATAAATAAATAAATGATTAAGTAAAATACTTAAAAAGTGTAAACTACGTGAATCATGGTTAATTTACTCACTAAAAATAAAACAATTTATTAATCTTAATTTCATATATAATGCCCGGATACAGAACTGGGGTACAATGGACCATGGTCCATTGTACCCCGGTTTTGGGTGGTCCATTGTTCCCCATATGGAAGTTTGACAGAAAAAAGGAAAAAAAATAACAAATTTTATATTTAATTATTTTAGCTACATTTAATATAAGAATAGATTATCTTAGCTTTTAATTGGGCTCAGCAATGTCTTTCAAATCATAATTATTTAATGAAGAAAAGAAGGCGTGTTTCGCTGAAAATATTTACTTCTACCTGCCACAAACCATTTTTCTAGAATAAAATGGCTAATTTGTCAGTTGGGCACATACTTTTACACTTTGATTCACCACTGTAGTGCTATCATCTATATGCCAAAATATGAAGCATTCAAAAACAGAAATAATATGAATAATAGGGGGTGGTCCATTGTACCCCGGTCTCCCCTAAATTTATTATTTTTCATGTGTTTTTCAAATACTATGCTTCTAAAATATGTTTATCCTATTAAAAAGAAAATGATCAGAAATTTGAAAACTCATGTGATGAAGAGTGAACATTTATTTTATTTTTGTGTTTAATAAAAAAATCCCATTGTCTGACATCATCAGATTTTTGTTAATAGTTTTTTTTTTTTTTTTTAAATTGGCAAACAAGCTTCTTGAACATTATATATTCATAGAAGAGCTGCTTTTTTTTTAGTACTTTATGATTCTTACATGTTATGAATTTCTGTAGACTCAATATTAAATCTTCTTTCTTTTTCTTTTAGTGGTGAAACAGCTCACAATAAAGAGAATGTGATACAAGGTAAGATTTAAATTTATCCTTTCATGCTCTAAATGAGCCATATTCAACCTTCGGCCCACCAACCTTTTATGTATGGCTAGACACACACAATCATTAATCCATATTTAATAAAATTTGAGATTGAATAGGAAGACAAAATCGTTCCTGTTATAAATAGTAATTTAAAATTATGTCAAAACATCCTAAATGTTATTTGCTTGAAAAAAAGTAATTTTTCTGTGCAGTCCTATTTGTGTTATATGGTGCCTTTTTAACTTCTGATATATCTTTCTACCCTACATTACATGATTTTTCTTTTGGAAGTATGTTTTTTAATACTCATATTTAGGGTCGACACCACAAATTTTAAAGAGAAATTTTTCACCTTAGTTAATAGTAGACTGCAGTGAGTTGGAGAGACTGGTACACAGTGAACCACTTTTTCAGTTTAATTTTTTTGTCTCTTTAACGGACAGACTGATCTGCCTGAAAATATTTTTGAATATTCCTTAAACCTTTTTACATTAATCATAATTTTAATAAATGTTAATAAACTTTATTAACATGTACTACAGAGTTGCCAAGTCTCCGGCTTTTTGCACACCAGTAATTGCTTAGAGAGAAATGTTGTTCTTTCAAATCGCAGAATGCTATAATTAAATAAAAGAACATTTTCTGTATTAAAATACTGGTATCCAAAAAGCCGGAGACTTGGCAAGTCTGTGTACTAAATTGGGCTAAAAAAAAATTAAACCGGTTTCCTTTTACTTCTCTGCAAAAAATAACTGTAAAATGTATAGAAATCACAGAAGAAAAAATTTACTATAGTTAATATTGTGCCCAGAACTCTTTCACAAATGTAAAAAAAATCACCACAGAACAACAACAAAAAAAAAAAAGCTAAAATTTTGTAAAAATTCAAATCAAAACACTCATTACATTAAGGCTAAAAGTTTGAAACCGAATACTTTTCCGAATGTCAAAAAATAATCCCAAATCATAAAAAAAGCTGAAATTTGCATAAAAAAATTAATGAAAATTTTAAAAATCACTATACAAATTCCAAATAAACTTTATTGAAAGAAGAAAAATATTTACTACTGAGCTAAAAAATTGAAACTGAATTCCTTCTATTAATGTGAAAAATCACCATGAAACATGAAAAAAAAAAGGGTAAATATCACATGAAAAATTAAATAAATAAAAAAATATATAATAAAAAAATGCAAAAATAACTTCAGACATACAGGTACTTTCCTACCAAATCTTGTAGCTCTATGCGCAATGATCTCTTCAGCACACAGAAAAACTTCTATATTATTATAGATGTCATTTTGATGTAGGAGTATATCTCAGCTGTTAAAGAAAATCTTAATTAAAATTTCTTCTTTTTTTTCGAAATACTTTTTTCTTTAATATTTATCAGAAGAAAATATTGGGATCATGAAAATAATTTCAATTTCTTGATGGATAAACATGTTTCAGGTTGACCTGAATACGATTTGATAATTTAAAAAAAATCTCTCTCTGTATGTGATACACATTTTGTAGCCATTCCATATCAAGAACTGAAGCATGGAATTTCATAAAATGCTATATTTAATTAGACTTTAACACACAGAAGTGCTGATTATGTTTTGGCATATAAGGCCCAACAGGTGACACTCCTGTGCTGCATTTTTTTACATGATATTTTAATAAGGCAATCTCATCATCCTTGGGGTGAAATTTCATCAAACTTCACCTTCAGTTAATACTTAACATAAATTGATGCTGATTATATTTTGTTGTATTTTGCCTAACAGGTGACGCTACTGGGTCTAGGGTTGAATTTTGTTTACTTTTTTGTAAAAGGGTTTGGGACGCTGGAAGAAATTGGACGAAATGAAAATCTGCTGATTTTCCATATGTTTGACATGTAAAATTATTGCTATGATGTAATAGAATTAATTCCTACATTATTTATTAATAATAAAATATTTTTTTTCAATTAATCATTTAATTAAAGTAGAATGACTGTATATTAATCATAATCTAATAAATCCACAAAGAAAATGTTATTACAATTATATGTTGGTACAATTAATTTTAGACAATATTTTACTGTAAAAATAATCTTATACTCCATATGTCAAACAGTTTGGATTAAGTTGAATCAGAACCTAAAACAAAACTGAAAACTTAAAGGGAAACTTTAAAACTAAACTAAAAAAGGTGAACTTAAGCTCTCTTATTCATAATGAATTTTATCAGTGGTGGAGTTGATTGTCTTTTATTTTAGCCTATAGTTCTGTTTAATAATTTCAGTCATCATGTAGCTAAAGGGTTTCTAAATTCTTATGGTGGTGTAATGCCTCAACTTCCTAACAAAACTCGATGGAATAGTCACATTAAATATTTGGAGACATGTGTAAAACAAAAATGTTTTCTTGAAAATTATTGATGAACATGAAGAAGTAGATACAAACATAAGGAATATAATTAACAATATTGCTTTTTATAAAGAAGTGAAACATCTAAGTCTGTTGAAACCCATCCGTATTTCACTGGATGTGCTACAGAGTGATTCCCCTACTATTGCAGATGTAACCAATGAATTTGTGACACTTTTGAAATCTGAAGAACTCAGAATTTATAATAAATGTTTACAGAAAAGGTATGACTGTATCACGCCAGCTCACATTTTATCATACATGCTGCATCCAACATACATGGGTGTGGGACTGACTAATGACTAGAAGAAATAGCAAGGAAATGGGTGAATGACATTGATAAAAGCAGAGTTTCCTCCTTGTTAAAAAAAAAGGCACTTTTTTATTCTTAAGGCTGCTCGTCAGTAAACTTCCCGATTCCCCTCGCTAATGTTATACCTATGGGCGTAGGATGCATTCGTATTTTTAAAATATCTACTCGGAAAATTAATATTTTTAACTTCTGTTTCCTTTGTATTGTTCTTAAAGAATGTCTCTTTTTTTTCTTAGTAGTCAAATTTTTTCTAAAATATATACTTAATTTTATATGAAATGTTAAAATCTTATTCAGTTTCGCTAAGATTTTAACACATAAAAATATAAATTAAGCACATAGTTTAGAAATATTTTGATAACTAAGAAAAAAAGAGACATTCTTTAAGAACAGTACACAGGAAACAGAAGTTAAAAATATTAATTTCCCGAGGAGATATTTTAAAAATACGAATGCATCCTACGCCCATAGGAATAACATTAGCGAGGGGAATCGGGAAGTTTACTGACGAGCAGCCTTAAGGGTACTTTTTGGATTCTTGAGGGCACTTTTCGGATTCTTAAGGGCGCTTTTTTTTTAATTGTTAGGTATTATTTTGGTTTTTAAAGCCACTTTTGATATTTAAAAGTCAGGGCACTATTTTCAAGACAACATTGAGTCAATTTTTACTGATGAGCAAGAAGGGTGCTAATTATTTTACTGAAGGGGCAAGAAGGGTGCTAATTATTTTTATGAGGGGCAAGAAGGTTGCTATTTTGTAAACCAAAGGGCAGGCAGGTTGCAGCACCCTTCTGAAACTGTCTCGGGGGAAACTCTGATAAAAGTTTTTGCCATTGATTGTTAAATTTTCTGTTAAGGCATCCTCATTTCTTGATACATATTTTTCTGATGCAATAATAAATAATCTATCACCAGAATAATGGTGGGAATTACTGAAAAGATACAATGACTTAGAAAATATTTCAAATTTTGCATGTCATCTTTTTCATTGCATAGCCTCATCAGCAAGCATTCAACATATTTTTTCTAATTCAGCATGATTCAAAACAAACTTAGAAATAGGCTTGGATTACCAAGTGCTACAAAATTTTTAATGTCTTATAAAATGTTAAATTCTAAAGTCAAAGAACTTGCTCCTGATCCTGAAGCATTTGACGACTGTTAAATATTTTACAACCGTTATGTATCTTCAATAACAAAATTTTATAGTATGAATTTCTGTTAATTTCTTTATTATTTCCTGGTTATTTTGCATTTGATATTTTAACTAAAAGAAATTTTTATCATTATATTTTTCTACTTCTTATTGATGTTCACCCCATAGTAAAATGTGTACATACTGAATGTTTTTATGCATATATTAAACTAGTATATAACCCCGTCAAAAATGACAGATTGTTGATCTGCGTTTCTTTTTCATAAGACTTCATACAAACAAACAGCATGAAGACTTTATTATTGAAAGGTTTGTACTGTAAAAGAGTACATTTAAAAAATGACAAATGATTTCTACAAATAAAAATGATGAGGATATATATATATATATTTATTACTCAGTATTAAATTTCGGAAGTAGTTCAACGATTGGACAAAACATTCAACTTAAATATTAACAAATAATCCATGTGCGAAAGTTTTTGTACAAAAGTGTTATCAATGAGTTTCTACGCCGATTGACTCACCACATAACTCATTGTTTGATTACATAAGCAAAATTAAATGCAAATTACGTTGTACTATGTATTCCTTATATTTTAATTACGTTTGATAAGAAAGAATCATTTTACAGTATATCACCCCTTATCCGGAATTCCAAAATCCGGAAAAACCCGAAGTCCGCAAAAAAATTTCGAAAATTTTCTAAATTTGAATATATTTTTACAAAAATTTTAGAATTTTTGAAATTTTTCGAAAATTTTACCGATTTTTAATTTTTTTTCAGTCCATTGTGTTTCAGTGTGTAATCACTAAAATATTGTTATTTCGGTAGCGGGTGAACACGCCCACTTCTTCCCGAAATTAGAAACAAATCATTTTTCTCTCAAATTTTAGTTTAAAATTAATTTATATTACAATTCGTTTGAAACAAAAAATAGTTATATATTTATTTCATCAAGGGTGATTCTGTTTTTATTTAATATGTAAAATTTAAGGCATTTGGTTTCGAAAATTTTAGTCTTTAGTCCAAAGATTCGAACATAACAAAATCTCGAATTTTGAGCGATCGTCGCTGAAAAAAACAATTATGTCTATCATTCGAAGAAAAAGTAGACAATTTCTTCAAAGGATTGCGGAAACAACTTGAATTTTGTCAAAGGATTGAAAAAAAACACAAATTTCGTCGCAGAATTGCAAAAAAACGCTAATTTTGTTAACAAATCGCAGAAAATATGCGATTTGCGACAAAGGCTTGCGAAGAAAACGCAAATTTCTTCCAAGGACTCTGAAAAAAATGTAAAATTTCTTCAAGAGATCACAAAAAAAAAAAACACAAATTTGGTTAAAAAATTGGAAAAAAAACTCAAATTTTATTAAATAATCACGGAAAAACATGAATTTCTCCAAAGGATTGCGAAAAAAAACCTCAAATTTCTTCAAAGCACTGCAAAAAAATTTCTAATTTCGTTAAGGGATCGCGAAAAAAGTTGAATTTCGTCAAAGGATCGAAGGGAAAAAAAACACAAATTTTATCAAAAGATCACAGAAAAAATGCGAATTCCATCAAAGGATCGCGAAAAAAAAAAAAACCCCGCTAATTTCGTCAAAGAATCTGAGAAAAAAACTCTAATTTTGTCAAAGGATCGTAAATAAAAGGTAAATTTCGTCAAAGAATAGCAAAAACCGCAAATTTCCTCAAAGAATCGCAGAAAAATGCAAATTTCTTCAAAGGATCGCAAAAAGAAAACTCAAATTTTTTCAACGGACCACGGAAAAATTATATTTCGTCAAAGGATCGTAGAAGAAAAACGCAAATTTTGTCAAAGAATAGCAGAAAAAAATGCAAATTTTGTCAAAGAATCACGAAAAAAAGCATGAATTTTTTGTCAAATAATCGTGAACTTCGGGAGGACCCAAAATCCGGAAAATTCCAAAACTCGGAAATCCTTTGGTCCTGAGGATTTCACATAATAGGTCCTGTACTGTATTTAAGATGGAAGCAAAATTTCAAAATACGCCAGTAGATGGCGCCAATATACTGGATTGATCACTCAAATTCTCCGTACGAAAGAATTCACCGCTATTTCTGAAAAGAAAAGTTCTGACAGAAAAAAATATATACAGAAATGTTGATATACGCGTTTTATATGAAATAGTTTTTGAAGGTTTTGAACAAAATTAAAATATTTAGAAGCTCTAATATGCTTTTACAAATATTTTAACAGCAGAATCGGATGAAGCATAGCTTTTTCATTAAGCCTAACATGGCGTTTAACTATGGTCGATTTTCGCAGATCAGAGTGGTCGAGCCCGGAGCTGTTACAGACACTTTCTTGCCTTCGGATTTTATTATAAGTAAGATTATTAATGTCATGACAAGCACAGGTTTTATTTCAATGTAACATTTTCTTAATTAACATTAACTTGTTATTTCATCATATGACTTCTTTTTTTAAAATAAGATTTGAGGCTGTCAAACATTTAAAATTTTTTTATTTCTATTTTTAATTTTGTAAACTGATTATTAATTGCAACGGAACTGCCATATGACAGATAAACAAGTTAAAATTTACTGCAAATGTATATGTTTTATAATTGCTATTTAATACATTATAACTTAATATTGATATACATTTTATTTATAAACACGTTTGCATAAAAAAACTACTAGATGAACTGAACTTAGTTTTTCATTTTCACTCAAAATATTTTACATACTATTGTGTATATAAATATGTACCTTTCTTTTGATGACAATGGTCGTTTAAGAGGACAGTTTACCTTTTCAACATTTTTTTTTATTTTCAAAAATATGGTTCAAATGGTGAACTCACTGCATTTAAATTTAAATGTTCAACTAAAAGTACATTTTGAGAATTTTTTTTAAACTGCATATTTAATTAAAATTTTAAAAATTTTTGAATTTTTTAAAAATGCTACCATTTTTTTAAATATTAATATTTTTGCCCATTTTTAAAAAAAGATTTTCAAATATGTATTACACAAGACTGCGCATGGATTTTTAAATACATCAAATATTACATTTAATATATATCTTTTTTACTGATATAGTGTCAAGCGATGAAATCAGACACATCTTCATATACTTTTATTTAAAAAAAAAGATCTGAAGGCTAATTCCATGCATAGATTTATCACAATATATAATAAAGAACATGTACAAACAAGAATGAAAAATCATGCGTCAAGCATAGATTATGTAACACTTTCCAACGCTTCCAAAATAATTTTACAAATCACTACCGTTTAATAAACTGAAAGATAACATCGAAGTAAACAAATTGGAAAACACATAACATGTTTAAAAATGTAATTTCAGGAATTTCCAACATATACAATATTCGGAAAAATATCCGAATACTTTTATTCAGCCCTGTATAGGATCTATAGATTTGTATATATACTACATAGGATGCTAAATTTTAGTTCAGTTAACAAACGCGTAGCACAGTTTAAAATTCTCCTTCTGGAGTTTCTGTTAATAAACGGAAATGTGTTTGCGAACTTTTGTGCTTCCCTGTGTATGATCTACAGAATTTACACACCACGTAATAAAAAAAAGTGAGTTAAATTTAAAATCGCGTCAGTAACTTAAAATGCACTTCCAGGAATTATTGATAACAGACTGTAGAGAATTCTTTTGTGTGTCCCTGTAAATGAACGATGATTGCTATACACACAATATTCTGTAGTAAGCCTCTTGTAATGCACCTTAGTGATATATATAAATTTCAAGACGTCATGTAACGGAATTCTTTTGACTGTCCCTGTAAATTAACTATGAGTGCTATGCACACCCTATTCCATATTAAGCTTCTTGTAATACACCTTAGTGATATATATCAATTAAAATGTGTTTGCAATTGTGTAACATCATTATAATAAACCGCAAATGATTTTTCCCCATAGACCGTAATGTAACAGAATTCTTATGAGTGTCCCTATAAAAAAACTATAAGTGCTACACACTTCAGTTGAAATAGGGAACGTGCTATAGATAACGACAATAACATATAAAAATTGCAAGGCAATCCGAGCATATTTACGGGAGTTAGAGCATGGACAGACGGCCAGACAAAACCGAAGTCATAAACACTTTTCAACTAGGTTGAAAGTGTTAAAAAGTAAAAAAACTCTTATCTGAAATACAAAATCAGCCTTAGCATTTTTAAAACATGAAAGGGAAGAAAATATGAACATGGAGAAAAAGCCATTTAAAGTTTTTATTTCTGAAAAAGTACCCCTTAAACATCAATCCTGTACATATTACACATACAGTATTGTAAACTGTATAAATGTAAGTATATATAAAACGTTTCATCTTCATATTTATAAAAAAATTTCATGATAGTGAAAAACAAATATCTAAATGAAAGAAAATGATAGAGAAAGGTGTATTTTAGTTTAAAATGTACTTTTGAAAGCAAATTTAAATAAATTAAATGTGAAACACTATTTGTCACATCAATGAAAACAAAATGTTTCATAAATATTATATATATTATTTAAATACAAAAAATGGTACTTTTTATGTTTTCAAAACAATTTTAAAATATGAAAAACAGAAATAATCATTGCTGTTGTAAACAAACTGATTAGTTGTATCTTCCTTCTTTCAAAAAACTTAAATATAAATAAAAAAAGAAAACTGCCCAGTTAAACTGAGGGCATTGAGCTCACAGGCTATTCACACTAATTGTATATTATGCTATTTCTTCAAATAATAATGCCACTCGAAAAATAAAGATATATACAATTAATTAAGGGTGGATTAGACCCCCCCCCCTTTATAATTAACCAATAAACCCCCAAAATCTAATCAGGCAAGCGCCTTAGTACAATGAATTTATACACAAAATTTGAAAAAAATCGGATAATTTTGCTTGAAAAACCCATTTATCTAAATTAAGGGAGGTGAGCCCCCCCCGTTCCCCCCTTTATATTTAACAAATGAAAACCCAAAACTAATCAGGCAAGCGCCTTACCACAATGAATCTATATACAAAATTTGAAGGAAATCGGATAATTCTGGATGAAAAACCCATTTACCTAAATTAAAACAGGGGGATTAGCCCCCCGTTTACCCCCCTTTATACGTACCCAATGAACACCCAAAACTAATTAGGGAAGTGCCTTATCACAATGAGCCTATATACAAAGTTTAAAGAAAATTGCATAATTCTGCATGAAAAACCCATTTATCTAAATTAAGGGGGTTAGCTCCCTTTTCCCCCTTTATACTTATCCAATGAACCCCCAAAACTAATCAAGGAAGTGCCTTATCACAATGAGCCTATATACAAAATTTGAAGAAAATCGGATAATTCTGCATGAAAAACCCATTTATCTAAATTAAGGGGGAGTAGCCCCCCGTTTACCCCCCTTTATACTTACCCAATGAACACCCAAAAGTAATTAGGGAAGTGCCTTACCACAATGAGCCTATATACAAAGTTTAAAGAAAATCGCATAATTCTGCATGAAAAACCCATTTATCTAAATTAAGGGGGGGGGGTTAGCCCCCTATTTCCCCCCTTTATACTTAACTAATGAACTCCCAAAAATAATCAGGGATGCACCTTATCACATTGAACCTATATACGAAATTTGAAGAAAAACGGATACTTCTGCATGAAAAACCCATTTATCTAAATTAAGGGGGAGTTAACCCCCCTTTCCCCCCTTTATACTTAACCAATGAACTCCCAAAACTAATCAGGGAAGCGCCTTATTAGAATGAACCTGTAAACAAAATTTGAAGCAAAACGGATAATTCTATCACGAGTTATCGCGTTACGTACGTACGTACATACATACATACAGAACGGGCGGGCACATTAGCTCTCAGGCTTTGATAGCCTGTGAGCTAAAAACCAATGAGTGAAAATCCAAGGCCAACTAGTCTGACAAAAATCAGGGAGGTTTAGCAGATAGCATACAAATCAGAAACACAGTGAATAACAAACAGATGGAGCGTGCATGAGCTGGAAATGTAAACAAGGGATTTAAAAGGCTGTTTCTGGGTAATTGCACTGGGTGTATTAACAAAATTTCAATATCTTGCGATATAATTGCCATATGGGTAAAAATGAGCTGTCAAAATATCCACAATTAAACAGGCTTTCATTTAATATTTAAAAAAGGAAATCTATTTTTTGATCAATTTTGAGGGAAAGTGCTTGTTATAAATGTTCATAACACTCAGTACTGCATTAAAAATAAATATATCCCAACAGCTTTTCGACAGCTCCTTTCTCAGAACACAACAATAAAAAATGTCAAATCTCGCCATCTTTAGAGAAATTTCTAGTCAGCAAACTGGAATTTAACCTTTCAGCAAAAAAATTGAACAAATACTAACAATTTCAAACTTTACGTTTACCGGCAATTACATTTAAAAATTTACCTATTAAAAATCAATACACAATAATTTTCATTGCTTAAATCTGTAAAAAAAAAAAAAAAAAAAGCCTCTCGTCTTCTGAACTTTTAAAAATAACACCATTCTAGAAGAAACCATGCTGAGGGAGGGTTGCAATCTCAAATTTTATCATCAATGACGCCAATAGAAGCTTAATAG
This sequence comes from Maratus michaelseni, assembly GCA_963931845.1. Lineage (NCBI taxonomy): Eukaryota > Metazoa > Arthropoda > Arachnida > Araneae > Salticidae > Maratus > Maratus michaelseni. The sequence goes on from OZ007586.1 coordinate 341,594,050, forward strand.
CCAGGTTACCAGAAACTGCAGTCCCCAAAATTTGCTGGGACTTCCTTTGCAATTCTTTTTTTTTAACGGATTAAAAAAAAAAAAAAAATGTTGCATCCTATCCTGATTTGACCCCCTTTTGATACTTGCACTTTTTTCTGCAAAAAGATAATATATATAAGAATATATTTTCTCAAAGAATGTTTATATGACTTCATAAAACTTTTTGTATTGTGAACAGATATTTGTGATTTGTATTGTGATACAGATATTTGTGATATAGATATTTTGCTAAAAAAAGCTCTTTCTTTTAGAAAAAAGGAATTATTAAATTTAGCAATTTATATGAGTAACTGTTTATAACGAACCACTTATTACAATCAGTCACTGCTTACACTGTTATACAACAAAAAATCTCAATTAAATGCAAATTCAATTCTTTTAATTAAGCTCAATAGATTGCATTTTTTGTTTGATATCTATTTTTATGAAGTTCTGTGTATTAATGCAATTTTTTATATTGCAGTGAGTTTTCACCAATACAATTCTCGTTTATACACGTCTCCGAGTCCTATGCGCCTTTTTCAATATCCCAGCATGAGAATGGGAAAATAGCGCTTTATGTTTCTGGTTTAAGTTAATCTCTGAGCTATCTCCCTGCATTATGCATACAAATTTGAACACTTGGCAAAATTTGTAAGTGGCTTCTTTCTCACAAAGAAAAAAAAAAGCATTATTTTTTAAGATATTATCCCTAAAAAGATTGGGAAAAAAAGTTTGTGTTGATGGTTCTTGTAAATGTCTCAAGTTTTTATGCAAATACCCTTTAAAACTACTGAAATTCTGGCGGGTCATTTCAATTTTACATGCAGATTTCTTGTCCTGAAAATGAATTTTTTGCTTGAAAAGTATTTTTTATTCACTGTTATTAATACTTTTAATATATCTCATCTGTTCAGTAAAAATATACATTAAGTATGTTTAAGACTTTATTACCAAGTAAAAAAAAATATTAAATTCATCACCCCCTTTTTGGCCTGTCCCAAGATAAAGTTTCTTTGAAAGATATTGTTTATTTAGTACTATAATATTCTCATGTGCAAGCATATTTTTTAAATAATTAAAATACAATAATTAAATTATTACATAAATTAATTCTTCAAGTCCATGTTTTGTTATATATATATTTTTAAAAAGTGGGTGCTCCTGGTTTTTGAAATCCCACATATAATTTTTTTTTCTTGTTAAAAGAATGTATCACAGGACACAAATGAAGTTTATAAGTAAGCAAATAGTTGCAATAGTCATTTTGAAATATTTGTTATGACCATCAGATACAACAATGGACAGATTTGTGTTTTTCTTGGGAGGGTGTTTTTTCTCTATATAACGTCTGTTATTTATCACCTTTTTTTGTGATTTTAGAATAATTACAAATAAAATAAAATCACATTTGGCACCACTATCAAATAAAATCAAATCTGGTGTGTAAACCGAATAAAATGTGTTCTCAGGATTTTTTTTTTCTTTCTGAATGTAGCCTCTGTTACCAGATACAAGTGTTATTCTTCAAAATTGGATATCAGTTCCTTTAATTAAGAAAACTTTTGGTGTAGTAAACTTAAAACATCATTCCTAACATATCAGGATAACAAAATCACTAAATTAAGTTGGTTTTGGTAATTTTAAGTTAGCATTGGTAACAGAAGTTACCTTATGTAAGCTCTGTTACCAGCTAGCATAAGTTACAGATGTTATTCTTCAAAATTAGATATCAATTCCCCTTTAATTAAGAAAATTGTTGGTGCAGTAAATTATAAACATCATTCTTAACGTATAAGGAGAACAAAATCACTAAATTAAGTTGGTGTTGGTAACTTTTCTGTTACTTTTATCTAATTTCTGTTACCTCATGTAACCTCTGTTACAAGTAGTAATTAATTTCTGAAAATTTTCTATTTTGATTATTTTGTAACCACACAATCGCTAGCTAAATGTCAATTTTGATATTGCATTATTTTTTAAAGATTTTTGAAATTTTTTTAACTTTAAAATTTGTAATTTCGTAACAGGTTACACCGGTCACTCATTTATTCATCCTCCTTAAACAGTTTTTAGCCAATATGCAGCATTAACTTGGCTAAGGACATGTATTAAACACAGTGGTAAAGAGAATTGTTTGAATACTTGTTTTTATAATATGATAATTTTTGTGCATCTTTGTGTCCGGTAACACAGGGAAAGAGCAAAAATTTCAAATGGGATGACGATTTTAGATGAGTGATATGTATATGAGATGATGTAGATAAGTGTCACCTTACTTGGGCCGATTTAAAAAAAATATATATATATTGCAGATTTTAAACTATTTGTTGGGTAGGCATTTCATTCGAGCTTGAGGTTTCATTGAGATTATATAAAAACTTCAGGGGAAATCTGCGAAAAAGATCAAAAGAAGGAAAAATTTCTCCCTCGGATTTTTTAATTAATTTTTTTTCACAAAAGAAAACTTATTTTTTTGGGGGGAAAGGAGGTTATATTTCGGAATAGAAAAGGAAATCAAAATTGTTTAAAAGTAGGTGGGGGGCTTATAATCACGATTTTATGGTTATATATTAGTCCAGTAGAAATAGCATTTTACCTTACAAAAATTTGGGTAGTTCTGATTTTTGGGTATGTTGTAAAGGTTGACCCTCTAATAAAAAAACCAAGTTTTCGACTTTCTAGACCTTGTGCGTTTTTCACAATATTGAAAAAAACAATATTTTTCGGCACTTTTTTTTATTTTTCTTAAATAACTCAATTTTAGTGCATTTTACAGAAAAACAGCTGTCACCATTTTGTAGAGCATAAAATTCTCTACAGCATGCAGTATTCAGATTTGTAAATTGTCCAAATAGGGGATAAGATACGGAGCTGGGAAAATAGGGTAAAATTTGCAAAAAATGCAAAAATCCACTAAAGACGTTAGTTTTTGCTTAATAACCTACTTTTAGTGCATTTTAGAGACAAAAGCTCTGTCATCATTTTGTAGAGCATAAAATTCTCTACAACATGCAGTATTCAGATTTGTAAATTGTCCAAATAGGGGATAAGATAATAAGCCAGGAAAAAAAGGTTAAATTTGGAAAAAATGTAAAAATCTACAAATGACGTTAGTTTTTGCTTAATAACCTACTTTTAGTGCGTTTTAGAGACAAGCATTTTCACCATTTTATAGCGCATAAAATTCTCTACAACATGCAGTATTCATGTTTGTAAATTGTCCAAATAGGAGGTAAGATACGTAGCCGGGAAAATAGGGTTAAATTTGGAAAAAATGTAAAAATCCACAAATGACGTTAGTTTTTGCTTAATAACCTACTTTTAGTGTGTTTTAGAGACAAAAGCACTTTCAACATTTTGTAGAGCATAAAATTATCTACAACATGCAGTATTCAGATTTGTAAATTGTCCAAATAGGGGTAAGATACGTAGCCGGGAAAATAGGGTTAAATTTGGAAAAAATGTAAAAATCCACAAATGACGTTAGTTTTTGCTTAATAACCTACTGTTAGTGCGTTTTAGAGACAAAAGCACTTTCAACATTTTGTAGAGCATAAAATTATCTACAACATGCAGTATTCATGTTTGTAAATTGTCCAAATAGGGGGTAAGATACGGAGCCGGGAAAATAGGGTTAAATTTGGTAAAAATCGACAAATGACGTTAGTGTTTGCTTATTAACCCACTTTTAGTGCATTTTAGAAACAAAATTGTCATAATCAACTTTTTAGAGCATGAGGTAGTCGATAGTTTCATTTATTATAAAATTAATTATTTGTAATAAACCTTTAAAATCACAGCAAAAAGATTTTGGATGAAAACAGGAAAATAATGCCTAACAAGTTATTAATGCTCTAAAAAGTTGATTATGACAATTTTGTTTCTAAAACGCACTAAAAATGGGTTATTAAGCAAAAACTACAGTCATTTGTGGATTTTTACATTTTTCCAAATTTAACCCTATTTTCCCGGCTCCGTATCTTACCCCTATTTGGACAATTTACAAACATGAATACTGCATGTTGTAGAGAATTTTATGCTCTACAAAATGTTGAAAGTGCTTTTGTCTCTAAAACGCACTAAAAGTAGGTTATTAAGCAAAAACTAACGTCTTTAGTGGATTTTTGCAAATTTTACCCCATTTTCCCGGCTCCGTATCTTACCCCCTATTTGGACAATTTACAAATCTGAATACTGCATGTTGTAGAGAATTTTATGCTCTACAAAATGGTGAAAGAGCTTTTTTGTAAAATGCACTAAAATTGAGTTATTTAAGAAAAATAAAAAAAAGTGCCGAAAAATATTGGTTTTTTCAATATTGTGAGAAACGCACAAGGTCTAGAAGGTCGAAAACTTGTTTTTTTTTATTAGAGGGTCAACCTATAATAAATGAAACTATCGACTATCTCATGCTCTAAAAAGTTGATTATGACAATTTTGTTTCTAAAATGCACTAAAAGTGGGCTATTAAGCAAAAACTAACGTCATTTGTGGATTTTTACATTTTTTCCAAATTTAACCCTTTTCCCGGCTCCTTATCTTACCTTCTATTTGGACAATTTACAAACATGAATACTGCATGTTGTAGAGAACTTTATGCGCTACAAAATGGTAAAAGTGCTTTTGTCTCTAAAACGCACTAAAAGTAGGTTATTAAGCAAAAACTAATGTCATTTGTAGATTTTTCCATTTTTTCCAAATTTAACCTTTTTTTCCCGGCTCCATATCTTACCTCCTATTTGGACAATTTACAAACATGAATACTGCATGTTGTAGAGAATTTTATGCTCTACGAAATGGGGAAAGTGCTTTTGTCTCTAAAACACACTAAAAGTAGGTTATTAAGCAAAAACTAACGTCTTTAGTGGATTTTTGCAAATTTTACCCTATTTTCCCGGCTCCGTATCTTACCCCCTATTTGGACAATTTACAAATCTGAATACTGCATGTTGTAGAGAATTTTATGCTCTACAAAATGGTGAAAGAGCTTTTTCTGTAATATGCACTAAAATTGAGTTATTTAAGAAAAATCGAAAAAAGTGCCGAAAAATATTGGTTTTTTCAATATTGTGAAAAACGCACAAGGTCTAGAAGATCGAAAACTTGTTTTTTTTATTAGAGGGTCAACCTTTACAGCATATCCAAAAATCAGAACTACCCAAATTTTTGTAAGGCAAGGCCCTTTTTTGCGCTATTTCTACTGGACTATATGGGATTTGGGAAAATTGAAATGTTACAATATTAAATATGTTACATAATGAAAATGCTAACAATAAATGATAAATTGATTACATTATTAAAATAAAGTTGTGTTATTAGTTGTTTTTTTTTGCCAGTAAAATAATTTTTATAATTTTTTAAAAAATAATACTACATTGTTGTTTCCCATTATTAAGTTTTTTCTTTGGGAAAGAAATCTATTTACATAAAAAATTTAATGACTTCTTTCCACTGACAAATTCATTAATCCATCACTTATTTAATATTATTTTATCACTAGTCAATACCCAAAATAAATTATGAAAATATTAAATTTTGCAGACTATTGTTACAAGGATAAGGATTATTTGATCAAACAAAGCATATTTCTTTTCTGAGGCCATAATTAAACATAAATCACAAAAGAAATGATGAATTAAAATAATTAATCAATTATGAATGATTCGATCTTACTAAATACTACCACTTCACGTAATCATGTATCATTCAAAACTGAAGTAAACACACAGCCATTGCGTGAGCTTATCTCAATTACCTATAGAAGCCCATGACACTTCACGCTCATTGGGCAATTGCACCATAACCACACCTACTTATGATGTGACATCATACACACTTGCCAATTACAGAGGACATTGTATTACCACTTATATCAAGAAAAGACAATCCGTTAGTTTGGTGGAAAAAAAACCATAATAAGTATCCAACACTATCAAAGTTAGTTAGAAAATACTTATCTGCACCTGCCAGCAGTGTTTACAGTGAACGTTTATTTTCTGAAGCTGGACAGATTTATGAACAGAAAAGAAACTGATTACAACCAGATAACGCCAAAAAACTCTTATGTTTCCACCATAATTTGCCCATTTTGATTACAAATAATAATGTATCACTTATAACTGAAGCATATTAAAATAACATTAAATGGGCATTGGTCATCATGTATTTTTACATTAGTAATACTTTACCTATTAGTTTTCATAAATTATTTGAAAAATTCGGCCAAATACTTTTAAGTATTCGGCTGAAACCGAATATTCAGTTTACATGCCAAATCACCAAACACCAAATTGACTATTCAGTATTCGGTCAATCCCTAATTTGAACCTGTCATTATGGGAACTCCCTACCCAGTGATCAGATCAAATTTGTTTATCCTTTCTCATTTGTGAGCAGGGACACTTACGACTTATTTGTTCTTTAGAAGGAGAATCTAAACAAACTACACAAAATGCAGTAGAAAAAGATTGCCCCGGAACTGGTATTCGTTACTTCCATGGAAATGAGTTGAAGTAGAGGGTTGGGCACGTGACCTCGACTTGATACCAATTTTGTAGAAACAGACTATTTAATTGTTTGATCCCTTATGTGAGTTTCTTTATGTTAAACATTTTGTTAGTATTAAACTAATACATATTTGTTATTTTTAATTAACAATAGTTAATTAAATGAGCCGAAACTAGCCGAAAGGCTAGGGCCGAAACTAGCTTTTTTTTTTCATCCTGGACGGCAAACATGGATTTTGGTGTGTGTCCCCCCCCCCCTTTAGAGGGATGCACTGAATAGTGATTTTGACCGAATGCCGAATATTCGGCCAGCCAAATAGTAACTATTCAGCCGAATACCAAATATTTGGCTAGCCAAATATTTCTATATTTCAGAGTTCAAAAGTTTTAAAAAGTTAAATTTAAAAATAATTTTACATCATATTTAACACAAAGACAATTTTGATGAACAAAACCTTTTCACAATTAAACTTTACAGTAAAAAAAAAAAAAAAAACTATCCTTTTAATTATTCTTTAAGAAGGATAGTCCTAAAACTTAAAAAAAAATTTAACTCCACAGCTTCTTCTGTGAACTGAAACAAATGAATAAAATTTTCTTATATTCTAAAACAAATATTTAAAATCAAAAAGAATTTTTGAAGTATTTTTTTACAGTCATATATAGTTTATTTGGCAGGAAGCGAGTTAAAAAATTTTTTCAAATGATGGCAACTTAACAAGATTGTTTCTGAATGTACCAGAGAGTCTAAAGTCAAACGATGTCTAAAGTGAACGATTTTTGTCAGAGGATTGAAATATACAGACTATTACAAAAATTTTAGAACAAAGTTTCAAGGGAGATAATGCGGTCAAGACAAACATTTTCTGTACCGAATATTGCAATCCATTTATTCAATGAAAAATACAGGGTGTTTCACTACAAGCTGAACTCAAATTTTTGTTCACAACTTTAACAATAATGAAGATATTTTAGTTAGACTTCCGTCACATTAACGCTGTTTTGTATGAAATGTGATAAAATCAGTGGAAGTGATGGAATTTTATCCAATGATACAGTATTATATGCACTGTCAGCTACATTCTGAATAATGGAATGTCCAGTTTAGTGTTTGCACTACAATGGCGGCAATTTCTAGCACTTCTTGTCATATTTCAAAGAAAACAACGTAAGTCTGATGTTTTAATATATTGTTACAATATTTTCATTAATGTTAAAGTTAAACCAAAATGCAAGTTTGACTTGGAATGAGATACATTGTATTTTTGAATAAGTGAATCGCTTTTCAAACAGTAAATAAATAATATAAAAGCAAGCTCTTATTTAAATATGATTCTATTTCTTAATTTTCCTGAATATCTTTATTTATTGACAGTTAAAAATAAAAGTTACCTAAAGTTTTTAAAAGTATTTTTAAAAATGCTTGCTTTAAGTATTCGGCAGACCGAATAGTTTGATATTCGGCCTTACCGAATATTCAGCAAACCAAATAGTTTGGTATTCGGCGTAACCGAATGGTAGTATGGCCGAATACCGAATACATACCGAATATTCGGTGCATCCCTAATCTCTACCCTTTACTCCACAAAATAAATTTACAAAGAGAATTTTACTAAGTTTTTAATAGCTGACTTATTTTAAAATTAAAAATGTTATCATAAAATACATAATCAACTTTGTCAACTATTTATTCATTAAAACCTGTAAAAATGGAATCGAAAGGAACTGGAAAAAATTCTGCTTTATACAGGATTTTTAGCAGATATAATTGTAGATATTCTTTCTGTTTGGGCGATGTAATTTTTTCATTTAAAAACAAGATTCCATTATAGAAAGATTTCATTTTCCCAGATTTTACCATACTTGTAGTTTTACAAATTATTACAATTGAGGCATTTAAAATCATAGTGATATGAGTCACATTGTCTTAAGAACACAAAAACCAGGACTTACTGTAGGCATAACAATGAATTCCTATATGACTGTAAAATATTTTCATGTACTATCTACAACAGTTTGTGAAACTATCACTTATTTATCTCTTTCTATTTATAGACTGATATGTTTAGATACTTTTCTGAATCTAACACTGATTTTTTTAAATTATGTGTGACTTGGAACACAAACAAACAAAAAAAACTATTAAGTTTTTACTTTTTAGTTCATGAATTTTTCACCCCTTATTTTTTCATGTCCTGGACAGTGTCCAGGACTGACTCCATAGTTTCTACGGCTGAATCTGGATGTAAAAAAGAAATTGTAGTAAAAAAAAAAAAGTGTATTGGTATGTTTGGATTAAGAGAATAGAAATAGTCTAAGAGAACAGCTTCTTTTTTCTTATTCATTTTTTGTCTTGTATTGTAGACGAATCTTTTTATCTATTTGACAGTTTTAATGCACTTGGATCAGTTTTTCTTTTGAATTTTCTGGCTACAAGATATTTTTACCCAAATTTCATAATATATATTTTCTGTATAAAACAACCAACTAAATAAATATTCATGCAGCACCCTCCCATTTGTCTTCCGTTGTGGCACCTGGGGCGTATGCCCCCTGTGCCCCCCTTTAGTTTCGGCCCTCTATATGCATGCAGGCAGGCATTATATTTGCAAGTTAAGATGAATAGAACAACATTTAATAGACAATTTAAAAATATTTTGCATGATATTTACAAAATAAATGAAATTTTATAATAAATACTACCTATACACAGGGGTGGAGTGATGGCGAGTAGATTTTCTACTGAGCCAAGTGAACATTTAAATAGTCTTAAAAATTGCAGGGTATTGAAAATATGTCAAAAACTTTTATATATTTTCATTTGCTGGGCATATTTTGTGTTTCTACCAATTGCTGCAATGTAAACATGACACCACATTCTATTCTGCACTGAGCTTTCCTCTGTTGTATATTGTCTTAATTTTATACAAAAAAAAAAGTTACTATAAAAATGTATTGTAGTAATGAACTGTTTTTACAATAGCATATAAATTTTGTCTGTATATATTACATCTTTCTGGCCAGTAAAAAAATCCTGTGCTGCTAAGAGTTTCTGAAAAGTCCTCCTTATACAATTTTTTAAAATGATCACAGTCACAGACAATTTAATGTCATAACAACAACATAACAGTTTTGCACTCTCGTGATTTTATATTTTATTATATCTTGGTATTCTGGCTGATGATTTTCTACTGATTTTGCAAAAGGTGAAGGACAATTCTGATTTTGTTGTGGATGTGGCACCATCTTTAGAGAGAACACTACACTTATGTATACATATAAATTTAAAACATTGGTTATTATAATGGATTGTTATTTTTGTATGTATGGAAATTAATTAGTTTTATATGAGGTAATTTTTAAGAGTATAATCCTGATAAAATTTTAATGTATATGTGTGTGTGCATTTCTGGGAAGAAAATCCATTAAAAACAGTTTATTATATTTTTAAAGGTGTCTGGAAATAGAAAAAAAAATGGCATAATGAGTGATTTTTATAATAAAATTTTTACATTACCCATTTTAACATATATGAAAGATAGCCCATCTGTTAGCATCTTTTATTGTTGTGTATACGTTCATTTTTGAATGAAATTAAAATATCTTATGATGTCCATGATCTGCCTCATAGATTATAGCTCTCATTCTTACTATATGACTTTCCCTTTCAAAAAGAACAGGGAAGATAAAACTGAACATTTTTTATGACAAAACTGATGTAGTGTAAGAAATATCCACACTTGTAATAAGTTTGTAAGAGAGCTTCAAATTTTGGAGATTGTTGCATTTAATGTATAAAGAATTTAAATTTTGCATATTTATTAAATTATTTTTTTTTCATAGGTCAAATGGATGTGCCTTTATCACAAACTGGCCTTCAACAAGCCGAAATGCTAGGATTTCATTTACAGTATCAACAGTATAGTCATGTTTATGCTAGTGATCTCACCAGAGCTATGCAGGTAATAATATCATCTTTGACTTTAAAAGTGTTTGATAATATGTCACATTTAATGCTTTTTCTAGTTTAATCTTTCTTAGTTTTTGCTTTTAGTAGCAGATAACTATTAAAATAAATGTTTGGCATAGTAAAGAATATATATATATTTATTTAAATTACAAATGAAATAATAAAAGCTTGAAAATTCCAAATCTTAAAAGGTCTTATTTTGTATTGTTGGTCAGAATTTTCTGTGCCAGTCTGCAGCAAACCAAAATTTATATATGATCCAACACAGGGATCATTCTAGAACATAAAAAAGGGCAGGGTGCACATTATAGAATAAGGGCAATTTTGTTGAAAAGGGTATATTTGTAATAAGTGCATACATCAATATACTAGCAGGGGGAAGGGAAGTGGAATTGGGAACTGCCTGGGGTACAAAAAAAAATTGTAGCTACTAATGTCCTCCTTGCTTATAACAATACAGTAACATTTATAATTTACATAACTTCACCGTATGAAAGTATTAAAAATATTAAAGTTAAACTTGCGGCTTATGGACCCTGATCCTTTGAACGTGTTTTTGGCCCATCAAATAAGACTAAAATTCAATTTTGTTATACTGAGATTAATTATTTAACTTTTTAATATTAGAAGGTTTATCCTGTATGATTTCAACAATAGTTTTTGCATTTTGTTCGGATTTATTTGACTTACGCAAGCTCAAAGTTCGTATTATTTGTAGTTTTTGATAAAAAATGATGCAATTCTCCTAATTTTACCTCAATTATTTATATGAGCGCAATCATGCAACACTTTCTTCTTTACATATATTATAAAATACATCAAAATGTACAATATATGTAAAAATAAAAGTGTTGCAATAAATGTTGCTCATAGTAAAATATTAAAAATAGAGAGTTAAGTAAGTGTATTCCTTCACATCTCTAAGAGACTTTAGGATGCAGCAACATGTTTAAACGTGCTAAAATGAACGTAACTATTGCTAATAGCTGCATTTCTTTATATTAGCAATAGTTACATTCATTTTAGCACATTTAAATACGTTGCTGCATCCTAAAATCTCTTAGTGATGTGGGGGAATAACTTACTTAACTCTCTATTTTTAATATTTTACTATGAGCGCAGCTTTGTAACACTTTTATTTTTACATATATTGTACATTTTGATGTATTTTATATAATATATGTAAAGAAGAAAGTGTTACACGATTGTGCTCATGTAAATAATTGAGGTAAAATTAGGAGAAATTGCATATTTTTCATCAAAATCTATGAATAACATGAACTTTGAGCTTGTGCAAGTTATATAAATCTGAACAAAATGCAAAAACTATTGTTGAAATCATACAGGGTAAACCTTCTAATATTAAAAAATGAAATAATTAAATCAGTGTAAAAAATCGAATTTTAGTCTTATTTCATGGGCCAAAAACATGGCTTATGGACCCTGATCCTTTTCTTGTAAAATAATGTCAGTTTAGCACATTTTCAGCTTTGTTTACTATTCATGGTCATTTCCCTTTTCTTATGATTTTTAGAAACTTTTCTCTGTAAAACTTTTATTCACTAGATAATATTTTCCTGATTTTGCTAAATGTGTTGAGAAGACAACAAAATAAAAGTTCTGAAGTTACTTCTCTGACAGACCAGGACATTTCACAGAGAAATAAAGAGGGTGGGAAAGAAAGAGAAGTTTTACTCCTAGCGTATCATACTAGCATTCTAAAAAGAAAAGATAAGTAAAGAAAAAAACAATGCAAACAAGGGAAACTGGGCAAACTGGGAATAAAAAGAGGGTAGGATTCTACTTGGAAAAAGGGCAAGGAGGATGGGATTTTATCTGAAAAGAGCATGAGGCTTGGCTGCCCCTCCGAAACTCTCTAGAGACTCACTGACTCCGAAACTTTCTCCCTGCCAACAATGCTGTACTTAGTCATATAAGGAATAATAGTAATTGTAACCTATAAAATAAGAAAAAATTATATTTACAAAGAAAATGTAATAAAGAAGATACAATAGATCTAAAGACAAGGTAAATTTTTTCACCTTTCTTTTCACCTTTTCAGACTAGCATTTTATTTATTTTTTAGTTGTTAGATTAATCTGATAATCTGAAGTGCCCTATGCTACTGTATACCTTACCGGCAGAACTCTAAAACCCACACCGTGAAAAAAATGAAATGGTCACATTTGATTAGTTGATACTAAGCTGGATAACTTGTGCTGATAAAGCAAACTAGTCATTCACTATCTCACATATAAAGAAAAAAAAAATTAAGTGGTATAATGTCTTCAGAGCATTCATCAGATGCTGAATCTGAGAAAAAAATATTTTTTATCAGGGACTTGCTCATGGATATTGAACAGTCTATTAATGACTGAACCAGAACTGTTGACATGTTAAAAAAAAAAAAAAAAGTAAAATGAATGTTCTTAATTAAACTACTCTTGATCAAATGTTTAACATGTTTAAAAATATAATTTGTAATAATGACTAAAATCTATCAAAATTATTCATATTTTAATGAATTACTTTTATTTTCTTTATACTGATTTTTATAATTATTTATTATCATAAAGATTTAACTATTGAGATGAGGCTATAAAACCTGCAAAACCTTTGGTCCTAAGCTGTGCAGATTTTTGAGTTTGTATTGTATTACTTCTGGTTTAGATTAGATTTGTACAGACAAACCTCAATATCTCAAATCTCATGGAAAGAGAAAAAATTAGTTTTGAAGTACTAAGGTTTTTTTTTGTTTTTGTAATATACGTATTTAGGGTAAGCATGCATACAAAATTGAAGACATAGCACACAGAATAAGAATACAATTGAACTTCTTAATCTCATGGTTATCTTATTAATCTCAAAGTTATTCTGAAAAAAAAAAAAAATCGTAGTATAGAAATTTTGTTAACAATCAATCTAATAATATATATTTTTTAAATGCTAAAAGGTGTAAACAGGGCTCGGAAGTAGTGCGCTACAAGTAGCAAAACTACAGTAGTCGCTACTTTTTCTAGTAGTTTGTAGTGTAGCGCTCTACGTTAAAAAAAGTGTAGTGTAGCGAGTAGCGCGATACAAAATATCAATAGCTTGTAGCGAGTATCAATGCTACTTTAGGAGGGAGGAAAAAAGTGCCAATCTTCAAATAACTCGTATTTTTTGTGTGAAATATGTTCTCTGGAACAATTTGCGAATGTCAGCGACAAATCTCAGTTTCAGTGTCATAGATTTATCCATAGACGACGGGCCGGGTCACAATTTAACTGTCATTTTCACAGTCTGGGTGTCAGAAACTTCATGTATTGTCATTTAAATCCATAGAAATTTCCTCAATACAATGTCTTTTTATACGAGTAAAATTGTTTTTACCGAAATATAGTCGTCTGGCTATGTTAAGTCTTTATCTCACTGTAATTTCTTCTCCCTTTTGCCTCCCATCCCCAGCAAGCAAAGAACTGTAAAATCTTTATTTAAAAAAATAAATAAATAAAAAGAAAAGGAACGGATTCCTCTAAACAAAAATCATCTAAATTATCTCTAACCTCTCAAATTTATACTTCTCCCTATCATACAAAAGAGTTTAAAATATTTTTGAATCTATTTTTATAAAAAAATAAAATCTTTCACTCCATTTATTGCTCTCTAATGACAATAAATAAAAATGATGTCCTTGTCCCCAAAATTTACGCTTCCCTTTTTGCCCATTCTCCCGCATACAGTTTCAAATATTTAAAACTCTTTATTTAAAAAAAAAAAAAAAAGCCACATTTGTTTTTACTTAATCATAAATAAGTAATCATCTAAATTGTCCCCTAACCTCCCATAATTTACTCTTCTCGCCCCCCCCCCCCTCAGCATACAAAAAAATCTAAAATCCTTACTTTACTTTTATTTTTATATTAAAAAAAATCTTCTGACTAAATAGTGCTTTGTAGTGACGATAAATAATCAGTAATATAAATTATCCCACTTCCCCTAAAATCTCCCCCATTTCTCCATATCTCTGTCTCCGTGCTCTAACTCTCGTAAATATACTCGGATTGCCATGAAAGTTTTATATGTTATTAAAGTTTAGCATAGAATATTCAGTATTGAAATGAAGTGTGCAGCATTTATATCTCGCTAACATGGACATGCAAAAGAATTTTGTTACATTATGGTGTATGGGGGAAAATAGTTTGCGGTGCATTTAATTAGCTTTAGGATATTTCGAACATAATGCGATTGGTATATTTTGTCTTTTAGTTTCAGAAAGGAGTAATGTGGGTGAGTTTTCAGTTCAGGTGATCATAGTTTTGCTTAGTTGGGGACTTTTTTATTCAAAATATCTACCACTATTACAGAACAGTAATCTTCGCTTTATTTAATGACAGACAATCTGTAATTAAATAAAGCAATGATAACTAAAGTAGCGAAGTAGTGACTACTTTTGAAAAGTAGTTTGTAGTCGCTACTTTTTAAAACAAGTAGTTGTAGTTGTAGTTAACTACATTTTTCATAAAGTAGTTGTAGTTGTAGTTCGCTACAAATAAAAAATAGTTTTTCCGACCCCTGGGTGTAAATTAACAACATAATATACAGTAAAATAACTTTTATTAGATTGTTGACATGTTTCGGCTCACTCCGAGCCATTTTCAAAAACAAAGGAGAATACAGGGGTGATTCTGGTCCGAATTTTCCGAAAAATTAAGGCAATGATTTCCGAAAATTAAAAAATATATATCGGTCATAAATCCGAAAATTCGGACATAAAATGTATCGGTATTTCGACAAATGATCGCCGAAAAAAATCAATCTCGTCATTCGTTCGAAGAAAAGTCGGCAATTTTGTCAAAGGATCGCGGGGAAAACGTGACTTTCGTCATAGAATCGCAAAAAACGACAAATTTTGTCAACAGATCGCGGGAAAAACGTGACTTTCGTCAGAAAATCGCGAAAAAACGGCAAATTTCGTCAAAAACATTGTGAAAAACGGCAAATTTTGTTAAAAGATTGCAAAAACGGCCAATTTCGTCAAAAACATTGCGAAAAACAGCAAATTTCGTCAAATGATCGCGAAAAAACGGCAAATTTCATCCAAAACATTGCGAAAAACGGCAAATTTCGTCCAATGATCGCGAATAAATGGCATATTTCGTTATAAACATTGTGAAAAACGGCAACTTTCGTCAAAAACATTGCGAAAAACGGCAAATTTTGTCAAATGATCGCGAGAAAACGGCAAATTTCGTCAAAAACATTGTGAAAAACGGCAAATTTCGTTAAAAAATCGCAAAAAAACGGCAAATTTCGTCAAAAACAACAAATTTCGTCAAAAGATCGTGAAAAAACGACAAATTTTGTCAACAGATCACGAAAAACGGCAAATTTCGTCAAAAGATCGCGAAAAAACGCAAATTTCGTCAAAGGGACTCAAAAAAAAAAAAAAAAAAAAAAAAAAAAAAAAGTGGACCCCCTCTCTCTCTCTTAACTTTTCAGAAAATTTGCTGTGAATTTCAGAATTTTTTTTTTTACTCAGAATCACCTCTGGGAGAATATTCTATAATTGCACGATTTTTGAATTTATTATTTGAAATGCTAATATTTAATTTTCATGTACTTTTTAAAAATTACGCACGTTAAATAATTAAATAGCATTTCATATAATAACTTCAAAGACCGTGCAATTATAGAATATTCTCATTTGTTTTTGAAAGTGGCTCGGAGTGAGCCAAAACATATCAACAATCTAATAAAAGTTATTTTACGGTATATTATGTTGTTAATTAATACCTTTTAGCATTTTAAAGAAATATATTATTATAAGGTGTTATAATTTTATTATATTTTTAATCTATCTCATATTAAGTAGAAAATTATACATAACTACTACATTTTAAATAGTATTTTTTGCTGGTTTGTATATTTTTTACATATACTAATTCAGTTTTTCATTAAACAAAAAATGAACTTATCTTTCAAAATTTTATTATTTGAAATTTCAATTAAACAGCATTATTAAATTTAACAGCATTAAAAAAAAAAAAAAAAAAAAAAAAAAAAAATCCATAATTTGTATTTGAAATAATTTTGGAAAAAATTTTCATATTTGTAAAAATTGTTCACATTTTTTAAGTTTTTGAAACACTTCAAGTGAATGAAATGTCCTCCATGTATTTCAACCTACCTTGAATTGTTTTGAAAGCTTTAATCCTTTCTCTCTACACATCTCTCATAATCCACAAGAACAGGTCCGATTGTACTTGAGACTCAGATTTTGGATTTTTTGATTAGATTATTTGTTATTTTATGTTGAAAAGAACAATTTGTAATTTTCTTTTCAATCTTCCAAGTTTTCTGACAATTTTGACCCTCTCATAAAAGCTATCCAAATTCAATCTTTTTGCCCTATATATAGTAAATTTTGTCCTCTTTTCAATAAAGCTTATTTGGAATTTATACAGCAGTTTAAAAATTTTCTCCATAAAAAAAAAAAAAGTGTCTGTTTTATCAAAAATTAATTTTTTTTTTTTTTTGTCAACCAATTTCTATTTGATATTTTATCCATCCAATGTCCTTTTGCGACCTTTGATTCCTGAGCGATCTTTCTCCCTTTCTCATTTCTTCTGATTTTGCTTGTCTGTCCTTTCCTCTGTTTCACTCTTTTTAATCTTCTCTCTTCTGTTTGTTATCATTCTCTGTTTGTTGGGTTAGTTTGTTTATTTACTAATACATTTTGTTAAAACTGTTTCTTGGTATACTAAACTTGCTTTCGCTCTTTTGATGTAAAAAAAAAAAAAAAAGTTAAAATATTAAAATGGAAAATATTATAAAATTAACCTAAAAATTGAGAAAAAATAAACAAAGTTTTCTATTGTATAACTTTCAGTGTCCTTATTGCTGTCTAAGCCGATTTTCTGCAGTCATTTATTTCGTCACACTGTGGACTGCATACCAGTTTTCCATTCTAGCTGGTAACAGATTGTGGTTGGCCCCAGTGGAAATAGCCCAGTGTCTACACTGTAAAAAAAAAAAAAAAAAAAACTCCGAAACGTTATTCTATCTGGATATGCAGCAATGTGGCCCATCGGTTCTGTTATGTTTCCGCATATTTCGGTCAGATATTCAGAAATGTTTCTGTATATTTTGGAAACATTTACGTGCATTTCGGATACGTTTCTTTATATTTCAGTCAGATATTCAGTAATGTTTCTGCATATATCGGAAATGTTTTTGTATACATCGGAAAGGTTTCTGCATATATCGGAAATGTTTTTTTATACATCGGAAAGGTTTCTGCATATATCGGAAATGTTTCTGTGTTCAGAAGTGTGTTCTGTGTGTGTGCATCGGAATTGTTTGTGTATTTCTGTATCATAATTTCTTTTATTTAGGAGAACGATACACTTTTTTTAAAAGAGTTAATATTTATCAGATTCAATTTTATTGCATATTAATATTAAACTTGCAGTTAATCTTTTGTTGTACATACAAAGTTAAATAACTCGTTCGATAGTTTCTCTATACTCTTGTTCCATGAATCTATAATAAATATTAGATATTTGATTGATGAATAATATTACATAGTACTAGTATTAATAAAGTACGGATAGCACCGTTTATATGTCTTTATCATCTTTTTGTTTTGAGATTGGTTCCGATTTATAAGTTTTCTAATGATGAAATGTATCCTTTATATGACAGAACAAATTCCTAATTTCAGTTATACTATACGTTTTTCACTCAGTTTTTATGAATCAGATATTTGTAAATAAATAACATTGAAAATTTGATTTATAGATCTATAAATAATTCTCTTTTTAAATGCAGCCTCATGAGTTCCATCCTCTAAATAGATACACAATGAAAATATTTAATTTCCCTATACTTATAAATAGATAGATTTTAGTAATACCTTTGAACATTTTTTTTTAATCTTGTAAATAGATATACTATTCGAAAATATTTTATATCTGTGGTAATTATTTTATTTTCACGAATTGTATACTTATAAATAGATATATTGTTAAAAATGTTTTGTCTATTTGTAAATATTTTTAATATAGTGTTTTACAATTATCATGTTTCTAAATATATTCATTTAAAGGTATTATTTTATTCGTATAACTTGAAGTGCTGAGATAACCTGAGAAAATATATATCTTTTTATAAGTATACAGTTCATGAAATAAAATAAATATTTACATATATGAAATCTTTTGACATAATATCACTACTTACAAGATTAAAAAATATATTTATTTAAAGGTATTAAAAATAATACATCTATTTTGGGAAATAAAGCATTTTCATAATGTATATGTATCTGTTTACAGAATGGAATTCACGAGACCAGATTTTAAAAAAGAATTATTTATAGATTTATAAATCAAATTTTCATTTATATGTATTTATAAATATCTGATTCATAAAAAATGAAGGAAAAATGTATAGTATAAGTGAAATTAGGAATTTGTTCTGTCATATAAATGATATATTTCATCATTAGAAAAGTTATGAAACGGAACCAATCTCAAAACGAAAAAATGTTAAAGACGTATATACGGTGCTATCTGTACTTCATTAATACTAGTACTACATTATTATTCATCAATCAAATGTCTAATATTTATTATAGATTCATGGAAGAAGAGTATAAAGAAACTATCGAACAAGTTATTTAACTTTGTATATACACCAAATGATTAACCTCAAATGTAATATTAATATGCAATAAAATAGAATCTGATAATATTAATTCTTTTTAAAAAAACATTGTTCTCTCAAATAAAAGAAATTATAAAACAGAATACTCACAGCTTATATAAATACGTTGCATCTGCATCTGTTTTAAGCTGTCTTTCCTCTCAAGAACAATACAAATCACGTGATAATGACATGTGTAGTAGGTCGGAGTAGATGAACATGCGCAAATATTACTTCATTTCAAATTCCATTTTTAAACTTTACACGGAATGAGTGTAACATTTCTGAATTTTTCAGTAACCAACATTTTATACTACCTATTTGAAAACATTTCCGCTATGGAATGTAACGTTTCTGACTACTTCAGAGTATTCACCACTTTGAATATTTTTCCGAAAATACGTGTAACGATTCCGAAATAACAAGTAACTGAGGAGAACACAAAGTTTACTATAAATTTCCAGAAACCTTTCCGCCTAGTGCCGAAATGCTTCTGAGTTTTTTTACAGTGTAAATGGCAGCAGAAAAGGAATGGTGGCTGTCAATAACGTATTGGTGTTGGATAGTTCACCTGGTACTATTTCTGAGGTTGAGTCCCTTGGCTGCATTTAATTAGATGGTGGAGATTTTTTCATAGCGGAAAATCTTCTTTGGCTCTTTCTAGGGATCATGTACACAGGGATCTCTCTAGGAAGAAATTGGATCCTTAAAAGGACCCTTCACAAAATTCCTGTGTCTTAAAAAAATTTACCTTTTAAGAAAACTTTTCCTTCTCCAAATTGAACTTTTCACAAGTTTAATCATTTAAAAGTAAAATCTGACTGTCATTTTTACATAGTATAAAGAAAATTTGTATTTTGCATACATGTATCTTCTTAAAAATGTATAAACAAGAACCTGAATATGATGATAATTTCACATTCACAAAATTATGACTAGATTTTTCTCAAATGTAAAAAGCAATTCACAATTTTACAAAAACAGGACCCCAGGAGAAAAGTCTAAACCCTGGTACATGGTAAACGTTATGAGGATCTCCCCTTGATCTAGTATGCAACGACTCCAGATGTTATGAAAAGAAAGTTTGGGCTGATCAAACTGGAAGTAATCCATTGGTTTAATAATTAATATGGTGATAATTAAGTGGAGTTTGATTACTTATGTCTTTGGGTATGAATTCTCTTTGTAGTCATAATTCAGTCAACAAGCATTCTGAGACTTTACAGACTCAGAATAACTCCAATAGCATTCAGCTTAGAGTAACAGGCTCAGGCCTTAAAACTATTGTCAGTTAGACCCTCTGAAATCTTGGATTGGACTGATGACGCAGAAGCCTACTTTCACTTTGGAAAATAAAAATTATCTCTGTACTGCAAGCAAACCTTGCAGTGTAGAAGAGCATTTTTTTGTAGTTAAATTCCAAGAAGAGAGTTTTGAGGTTTGACCTCTCTTGATTCATAAATTGTTCAAGGGTTGCTTGGTGAACTGAAAACAATAAAAAACTCCAGTCTAGCGAACTTTTAATCGAAGTGAATAATGATAAATAAGCAATTAATTTAAAAAGAAATATGAATTTTATGAATATTAACAATGTTACTTACTATCTGTTAAAATATGTTTACTTTGTCCTTGTTGCAGGAGTAGGTTTAATCCCACAGCTTTGTTGAAATTGGTGATGTGAAAAATATATTACTTTTGCACTATTTGTTTATTTAGTAAATAATTAACATCTTGCACAACAATTTTTCTATTCAATATGAATTTGCTTTATTTGTAAATGTAATACCTTTTAGTTAAAAACTGCCATTCTTTTCATGCATATGAATAGAAAATTGTGCATTCATGTATTTCATATTTGTTCACTTATGATAGATTTCATATTTTTCAATGCAATTCTTTGTAAAGACTTCGCACGATTTATGCAAATATTTTTAATACTGCTATGAATAATAATAATAATAAAAAATCAAGAAACATTTGTTTCTCATAAAAAAAACTTTATTTATAAAAATAAGTTTTAAGAAATTCATGATTGTTTCATTCTGATGCTCCCCCCCCCCTCCATGTTTAATATCTTTTATCGCTAAAATATTGATATATTTTTTTATACAGAGATTAAATTATAAATGTATTAACATGAAAATATTAACTTAATTAAATGCTTCTCCTGTCACTAATTCATATACAAAATTATATCAGTTAGTGAAAGGTGTAAGATAAAAACTTAATATAATGTACTGTCTATCATTTGATAATTACCTTAACATCCCGAAAGTAAGTAAACTATGCATCTCCTAACAACTATGCATTTTTGGTACCAGAGGGGGGCAAAGGGGGTAAACAGTAATTTTGAGATCAGATTTAGGTTATTGATTATTTGCTACAATAAAATAAGAAATAAAAAAATACTTAAAATTTTATTTATTATTTTTTTTGGAGGGGGGGGGGGGGCAGGATTTTAGGATGGGGAATTTATTTTTATTTTATTTTATTTATTTATTTTTTAATCTGCCGAAATACGAAAGATTCTTTCCCATTTCTTTAAATTTTACAGATTTTAAATTTTACGAGATGTATTTGTAGGGGGAGGATCTTCATGAGATACAGTTGGGGAGCAGGGGGAGAGATGCAAAGATTTTAGGAAGAGGGGTTAATTTAGGTGGTAGCTTGGATTTATTTATTTTTAATATAGAGTATTTAATAAGTCTAAAAGAAGTTTTAAATTAAAAAGTTTTAAAGGTTAAACTATGCATTTTTGGTACCAGAAGGGGGGGGCAAAGGGGGGAAACAGTAATTTTGAGAGCAGATTTAGATGATTGATTATTTACTGTTACAAAAAAATAAGAAATAAAGAAAAATATTAAAAAAATGATTTAAAATTTTTTTAAATTTTTTTTGAGGGGGAGGGGCAGGATTTTAGGGTTGGGAATTTTTTGTTATTTTATTTTATTTATTTATTTTTTAATCTGCCGAAATACGGAAGATTCTCGCCCTTTTTTTTAATTTTACAGATTTTAAATTTTACAAGATGCATTTGGAGGGGGAGGATCTTCATGAGATAAGGTTGGGGAGCAGGGGTAGAAAAGCAAAGATTGTGGTTAATTTAGGTGGTAGGTTGGATTTATTTATTTTTAATATAGAGTATTTAATAAATCTAAAAAGAAGTTTAAAATTAAAAAGTTTTAAAGGTTAAACTATGCATTTTTGGTACCAGAAGGGGGGGGGCAAAGGGGGAAACAGTAATTTTGAGAGCAGATTTAGATGATTGATTATTTATTGTTACAATAAAATAAGAAATAAAGAAAAATATTAAAAACATGATTTTTAATTTTTTTTTTTTTTGGGGGGGGGGGGGGGCAGGATTTTAGGGTTGGAAATTTATTGTTATTTTATTTTATTTATTTATTGTTTAATCTGCCGAAATATGAAAGATTCTTGCCCCTTTTTTACTTCTAAATTAATGACAAAAACAGGTTTTTAAATGATTTTTTTTTTTAAAATCCCAATTATAAGCCCCCTTTCCAAATTTAACCATTTTTTATTTTGAAAAAGGGGGGGGCTTACAATCGGGA
This sequence comes from Maratus michaelseni, assembly GCA_963931845.1. Lineage (NCBI taxonomy): Eukaryota > Metazoa > Arthropoda > Arachnida > Araneae > Salticidae > Maratus > Maratus michaelseni. The sequence goes on from OZ007586.1 coordinate 341,616,810, forward strand.
TTTTATAGTACATATTTGATTTTTTTTACCATATATGCAGTTTTCCTTTAATCACCAATAAAAATCACCAGAGATATTTTACTATTATTAGAAAATATTAAATATATATTTTTACTAATGTTCAAATGAAATTATTACGGCTAGTATTCAAATCTGCCTTTGTCTTAAATATACTACACTTAGCTAAAAAAATGTTTTTTTAATTATTTATTTGTTATATAAATGCATGTTACTAAACTTTGCAAAAAAAAAAAAATGTATTTAATTAAATATTACATATATGTGTGTGTGTGTATAAAATGCAGATATCTAGGAAATTTTTTAGAGCTATCATTTAAAATTTGTAATTACTTTTGTGTAGAGATGGGAATGCTTGGAAAAAAAACGGAAACTTTAGGGAAAAAAACTTTTTTTTTTCTGAAGGGGTATTTTTCAATTTTTCCAAATTGGAAAAATTGAAATTTAATTTATAAAATAATGTATTCAAAATGTTATTATGGCTCCATTCTGATATTTTTTTCTTTATATTTTGTCATGTTCAGTGTGTCCCATGAAAATGTTAACCTAGAAAATATGATCTGTAAGCAGTTTAGGAAGAACTTTAGTAGTCCTTTAAAGGATCTTTTACAATTTTTTCATCTTAAAACATAGGACTCTTTAAAAAATTCAGATTTTTTTTTTCAATCTCCATTTTGAATCCTCCAGAAATGTGATTTTTAGAATTACAAAACATGTCACATAACAGCTGAAATTGCCAATGAATCTCTTAGCTGTATATACAGTAGTGGCCAAAATTGTGGAAACCTTTAGGGTAAAATGTTTTTTTGAAGTTTGATGGCTCAAAACACCCAATATTTCTTAGTTATACCATAAAAGCTATATACCACTGAAAGGTAATTTAATCAAAAATATCATGCAATACAGTTTGTACAATTCTAATTAATTTATCAAATGTTATAGCCAAATAATCTGAAAAAGGCAGTAAAAATCTGGTTAGGTTGATGATAATGATTTTTCTTTTTCTTGAATGTAGACAATGCATATGAATGTTTGCAGTGTCAGGCAGATTCCATTTTATTTGGTAATGTGTCAGCCAAAGTTAGAGTAGGATTTCAAAAAAATATATATATGCCACATTTTAGTACTTATAGGAGGACTTTTATCACTATTTTTTATGATTGCTATCAAGTTGCTAAAGTTCTTTGCCACCTTTCAATTTTTGAGCTAGTAAAGCATAATAAAATTAATAAAACATCATAAAGAGTTGATTAGTTACCCAGAAATCAATGTGTAACAATATTTTTAAGTGTAGAAAGCTATGGTTATGAAGAAATTTGAATTAAAATTAGAAGTAAATTAACAAAGGGATGTCTAAGTCAAGCAAAACACGACTGGTAAAGGCAGAAAAATGTTTAGGAGAGCGATTCGCGATAGAAGAATAAAGTTCCTGTGTACAGGTCACAGAAAACAACATCTTTGTGAATGCAACATGAAATGGCACACTGAAATGTGGAGTTGAATCAAAGTACAGTTCTATAGAGAATGCAGTATTTTGGTCTAAAATCTAGAATTTCATGTAAAAAAAATAAATAAAGGTTGAAAATATTAAATTGAGCTAAAAAGCATGTATATTAAGAATCTAAAACTTAAACTAAAATCTAAACATAGGGTTGGCTTAGGTTTAGACTGGAAAGCTATACCAAAATTAAATACACAAAAAATGAAAATTCTAATTGTATGAAAAAAAATTGTAATATTATAAATTATTATCAATTTTTAAGCAATATAATGTATAAAAATTATATTTATAATGTCACAACTACAATAATTTGTTTCTTTAAAATGGCGCCATTTAATATACTAAAACAAAACTATGTAGAGGGAATTTAAATTTGCTTTCAAACTGCAGTGAACTCATATGATTTTTTTGTTGTTAATTTTTAATTATCTCTACTGGTAATTGAACAAATGCAACTGAAAAGTCATTTCAACAGAGACATGATATATTACAAACAATGGTGTTAAATTAAGCAAGAAAAGCTACTGTGAAAATTCTGAGACTAAAAGGCTGACTTTTAAAAGCCGACTTTTTTTTTTTCTTTTTTGTAATATATTCATGTAAAGTGAAAAAAAAAATATTTTCTTTATTATGCAGAAATTTAAAAATTGTTTATTTTATGTTTTTTAAGAAAATGTAACATATTTTTGAGAAACATTTGTAAGAAATCAATTTGTAAGAAACAACCGGAAAAAAACTGGTTTTTTTCCTCCACTTCAAAATTTCCGGAAATTTTACATCTCTACTTTTGTGTTAAAAATATTAAAAAAAACTAATTAAAAGTTAGTTTTTATCTTAAGTTTTGCATAACAAAAACAAAATATTTAAATATAAACCAAAACAAAATTATATCTTTTCAGTTGCACGTAACTAAAATATTTATTTATTATTTTCTAATAATAGTAAACTACCACTGAGGATTTTTATTGGTGATTATAAAAAAAAAAACTGCATATATGGCAAAATAAATGAAATTTGTAATTATCCAATGCAAATATTCAATCAAGTATTCAGCAGCGGCAAAGTAAACATATTTTAATAGATAATGATTAACATTGTTAATATTGATAAAAATGCATGTATTACTGCAAATAAGTACTTACTTTAATTGAAAGCAATGCAGTCTTTAATCGAAATATTATTAATTTTCATGAAAATATGCTAGAATCCAAATATGAGCTTTTATTTGCACATTAACAACAACAACAAAAAAGTGTTAATGAAACCTCAAAAGATAGCTATTATTTTTCAATAAAAATAACTATTTTGTATTTCAAATTTTGTTGCATAAAACAAAATTTTCTTGTTACTAAATCCTACAGTTTGTTTTTTATGGGTGTGAAAAGCAAATTGTGTCTGTTTTGAATTAGTCGATCTTCAATTTTATGGAAGTTAAAAAAAAAGTCATTTAGAATTTTGTTTTATTGTGGTTGCAGGAATGGTAGGATGTAATCAGTTGAATCATTAGCCGATCTGCCGTGATGTAAAAATTGAGCTCTTAGGCATTATCCTAGATGGCGTTGTCTGAACGCTACTAGTAACCCGCAAAAAGTCATGGGATATCAGTCTCTGAACGATTCAGGTTACCCATGTGTTACCCTAGCATGTCTGTCCGAATGTCGATATCGTTGAGATGAATCAGACCAAGTCAATGAATGATGTCGTTCAGATGATGAAGGTGAACGATAACGATAAAAAGGACTGAATCTTCTTTTAGCGTAGTAATTTGCCCGTAGGTGACCAAGCATGCAATATTTCCAGCACCGCTTTCCTTTAAATCTTTTAAAGGATGATCTGAATTACAGGAATTACTGAATTACAGGAAGGTACAGTCTCATTTTTATCATGAAAATCCAGGACGTTCATCTGTTTGTTACTAAAAATCTGTTTGTTAAACATAATTTTACTGACAGTGATTTGAAATTACTGTTATATATAGAATCCTTCAATATAGAATCCTTTTATTTTTTTTATAGACTGCAGAAAGCATTATTAGACAGAATAAAACTTTCAAGTCTACATTGTTGCATGATCGCCGATTGAGAGAAAGAGTAAGTGTACTTCTAACTTGGTATTTTACTGTTATTATTTTTATGTAATACTAAATAGTGCTTACAAACAGTTTTCAGGCAAAATGGTTGCACAACCTTGTAGGGTGTGAACAATTTTAATCAGATGATTTAAATTGGTGATTTAAAATCATAAATTTACTAAATGTTTAAAATGACATAAAATCTAAGATTAACATAATTTAGAAAGTTTCTATGGATATTTTACCTTATGAATAAACAAAAAAAGCTTTGAATAATTGTTTCTAAGCTTAATTCCTTAGGCTTTTAAAAAAGTAAGTACAGTAAGTTTGTAAAACGCAAGTTTTTATTTGACATTAAAAATATTTTATTTAAAAATGATATTTAAATGTCATGTAATTTGCATGTCATAATTTCTTTTAAATAATCAAATTATTCCTTCTTTTACATAATAAGAATATCAAGTTATAATGAATTTCTACAAGTAAAAGAATAGCCAGTACCTTATTTTTGTAATAACCTATTGACAAGCAGGTATAACAGTTTTTTGCAAGTTAAAATGACTTCAGTTATTTTTAATTATCCTGCCAATACATTTCCTGAGTTGTGAGCAAAATCGTTTGCATCCACACATTGCCGGTTTTTCTTTCCCTCATTTAGTCAGGCACTTCACATTTTACTCAAGCTTCTGTGTTCAGCTGCATGTGGAGAGTTTTTCTTCTGACATTTTCTTTTTAGCATCTTATTTTATGTAAATTTTTTGGCAAATGTGTGGCGTGGCATAATAAATGAACTGACTATATAATATTGTGTTGAAAATAGCATGGCGCGCTGCGGTGGTGATGACTTTTTTTGCAAGCAGTTCTGTTTTATGGTTTTTCACCATCTAATGTAGCATGTGGCTATTAATCACGATTATGAATATGTTTTTTATATTGTTTTAATATTCAACTTTTTTAAGTTCCAATATCAAAGACCTGATGTGATTTTAAATAAAATTAAGAAAAGCTAACGCTGTTTTAAACTGTTTAATCGGCTGGTCCAATCACACATTCCACTGCGTATTACTCTGCTCTGGTCCGAGTTTAAGCTACCTTAACCTCCACGACTGTCAGGTTATGGGCCGGAGCAGTAATTCTACCGGCTGCTATGTCAAACATCATTAGAGTATGTTGTATATTACGCCGTCAAACAAGCTTCATCTTAGTACACCTTCTTGCTGAATACAATTGTTTCTGTTCCTGTTTCCTATAAATGGTTAAGTTTTTTTTTGACGACCTCAACTTTGTGAATGTTTTGTTGGAATATAGAGTGGTGATACAGTAGACTCTCTTAAATCCGCGTATTTTTTCAGATGTAAACAATGAAATTTACAGTTAAGTTGCAGAAACAAAATTCAAGATAGCACTGAAGTAGGCGGAATTTTTTTTTTTTTTACTAAATTTTTTGTTAATCATTCTTTTTTCTCGCTGATTTATTACTAAATAAAGTTACATTACTTTTGATTTTGATATAAATTAGCATATCTATATGAAAAATTCTAGGGCTCTGGGCTCGAACAGGATCGCTATTTTAAAATTACTGTTTTGGTGGATTTTTTTTTTTTTTTTTAAGTATAGACAAATTTTTTTCTAAACATACAAAGCAATATAAAAAATGCATTCAAGATTCTAAATGATAATGAAAAAAATTACAGACAGCACAATAAGCTATATTATAATAAAACTGTAAAAATATGTTTTAATAATTGCGTGAATTGGAACGATATTTACCATAATTTTATGAACTGGAACATTATTTGTCATAATTTCATGAACCGGAATATCGCTCCGGTTTGCTCCAGTACATTTCAAGCCTTGAACAATTCGCCTTTTGATAGGTTTTCCAGAATATTCGCAAGTTTAAACAGTATAGCCTAATTGTTTATTTTTCTTATGCTCGTTTCCTTGTGTTTCAGTACTTATTTTTATTTTTTCAATATTACGTATGCATTTTAATATTTAATTCTGGTTTATATGACTAACCATATTTCAAACCACTTCATGATGACATTTCCTACACTTCTTTTAGTTTTTTTACATCACTTTTTTTAATCAGAAATATTTGCCTTATTTAATTGCTGAAATGTTGCGATTAAATAAGGCAAGAAATTCTGTTTAAAAAAGAGGGTGTTTAAATTAAAGGATTTTCCACAGTCCATCCAGAGCAGCATATACTATATGTGCTGCTCTTAACGAAAAGGCTAAAACCACCTGAGAAATATATTAAAAATGCCATCCAGCGAGCATTTTGGCCATTAATAAAAATGAAAAGATGATTTTTTTTATAGTTGGCTCTTAAAAGTTAATTCATTTTTGGTAAACCGTGTTTTTGTGCATTCCATAATGTTATTAAAAATATCCTGTTAATGGCTCATTTGATTTAAACATACTGGTACTCTAATCACATATCTAGTGAGTGGTGAATTTATTATGCATATGAATGTTTATGTTAAGGAGTGATCCTTATAATAAGTATACTTCATTGTATGCATTTTCATTCTCAAAATGTTCAGACATTCTACAGATGGGGTAATATTTGAACGTGTGACATTTTAAATCATAAAAAAATTTGACTGTCAGAGACTTCAAAAGAGAGTCTACTTCCTTCCTTACAGTTATAAACTATGGTAGGAATGTTCTTTCTTTCTGCTATGAATAAGTAAAGGGATGAAATTTGGAGATATAAGAGTAGGATAATGTTGAACCAGGATTATGGTATCTCTATTATGGTAAAGAGACAATGTAGTTCAAGTGAATTTTAACCACTCTGCCCATTAAAAATACTTTAAATAAAGCAAGAAATAAAACGAAAATTAATTATTCTTTTGTGAATATTTGTTTTTGTGTGCCATAAATTCTAATTTTGAACTTTTAATTTAAGGCTAGATTCCTTGTAAAATTTTAATCTTTAAGTTAGAAAAAGATAAAAAAGCAAAATATTATTAAAAACTTTAGGAAATAATACAGAAAGTTACTCGAACTTTCTAAAAATATCTATTGAAAACTCAAAATGTCCTACAACATCAAAAAGTTTTAAAAAAGTGCAAATGTCAATGACATTCGAGATTCTGTTTATGTTGCAAAATAAATAAGTTACTCGAACCTATTACCAAACTAAACTACTGCTGAAAGAAAGGAACCTATTAATGGAAATTAACCATTTTTCCCATTTCTATTATCTGGCCATTTAATAGTGGCATATAAAAAATACTGATGTAAATAATCAGCGTCGGTAAACATCTATCATAAAGTTTGATTTTATGTATGTACCTTATTAATAATGTTACATATTTAGCTGCTTGTTGCATTATATAATTGTTTAAATGGGATTTTCCTTTGCAGAAATTTGGTATTGTTGAAGGAAAGAGCTTTAAGTTTCTCCTAGAAGCTGCAGAAAAATCAAACCAAAAAGCAGGACAGTATACACCACCTGGTGGGGAGACTATTCAACAGGTAATTATACTGTATTTATATAAAGCCAAAAATTAAGTTATTTGCTTGAGTTGTATTGTCCATGTTAAGAGATCTGCTACAATACTTTCAAAATTTCTTCAAAGATTTTTCTTAAAAAATAAATAAATGAATTCAACCTTCAACTACTCATAAATTTTTATGGTAGATGACCAAAAATTTTTTTATATATAACTTGTAACAGCAAATAAATAAATAAAACCCTCTGATATACAGAGTGTCCCAAAATAATGTATACGCAGATTGAATGATTATAACTTATTTTTATTCACATACTTAATATTTAAATTGCAAAAGAATCTACATAAAATGTATACCTTTTCTTTCTACCTCAGGTGTTCTGGTCAATACACTGCTGATAACGGTGATGGGCTATTGATTCACAAACTTCAACAAACATTTCATTTGGTGTTGTGGTGCAAAAACAAACAAACGGGGAAAGAAAATTTAAATTATTTTAAGTTTTACAAATATTTTGATGAAAATGCAGGAAAGCCCTCAGACGCTCAGAGGGTTAATAAACATAGATTGTGATGCAGAAATAATAATATTCAGCATTTTCAGATGATAGTCTATTTCTTCTTTTTTTTATATATGGACTATATATATGGTACTTCCTGATGCAGAAAGGTACTTTTTGGCTAATTGTGAAAGGTTTGGAAAGTCTTCTGAATTTTTCGTCCACCACTCCAAAGGAGAAAATTACTAATTTCTTTTACTTCTTCACATTGAGGGGAATTTTCTATGGAGGCTTCACTCTATAGAGGCAATTTCTTTAAAGCATTCCCACAAAGAATTTGTAATTTGAGTTTGAGAAGCTAGAATGGTTATGTTAGAAATATTTTGTTTGGATTCTGTTACTGGTTTCATACTAGCCTTTCTTAGTCTTACTAAAGCAGTAATTTAGACTTATTAAGTCTACACTGATTTCTTTCCACCATTTTAGAGGATATTCCTTTCTATCAGTGGTTTTTCTTAAGATATTAAGATATCTTATTTTTTTCATTTTCTTTCATCTGAAAGTTAAAATTTGTTTTCTAGTGCTTTTAAAATTTAGTCATTATTTAAAAATGTAACAGCAAAATACATATCTATTAAAATGTAACTGATGAGGAACTTTTGCTAATAATTGATTTTTTTTTTTTTTTGGCCGAATTATTGAGGCAATTTCTAGGCCAAACATAGTCAAATATTTTTTCAGAAAAAAATACTTAAAAAAAATTTGCATATAAATAATTTTTTTAAAAGAAAATATATCTAATTGTGAAATATACAAGAATTGTGCATATAGTGCATATTATACTTTGTTTTTAGACCAAAAAGAGTTCGTTATTTGGCGGCCGAATAATTAGTATTCAGTTATTCCGCCAAACCACTATTCGTTGCATCAGTACTTTGAACATCCATTCATTTCAAATTTATCTTTTATCTGATTAATTGTAAGTTCATAGAAATTATAATCTGCCTGAAACTCCTTGCAATATTGTCTTTGTACTTCTGCTACATTTTCATACTTTCAATTGCATTTTAAAATAAATTTTCATTTTTCAAAAGTTAATCTTGGTCCATTCGTTATTTCTAATTAATTACACCCTGAAAAGAAAGAAAAGTCTGAGTTATGGCTTGTTAAACAGTGTATGTATGCATTTTTGGGACACCCTGTATAATTCAAACTTAAAAACATGTGACAAACCTGGACCACTTTCTGTAGAAAATCTGAGACACTGTAAAAATATGAGACTAAAATATCTCCATCTTTTTTAATGCAAAATTTGTGTCTTAAAAGGAATAACAATTAGGTTTTTACTTTTAGTTTATTTTCTGTTATTTTAATTTTATTTATATAGAGCTATTATTTATACAGACATGCTACTTTTCTGCAGAAATGTGGATTTCTGCTTTTTTGGCACTGAATTTTATCATTTTTTGGTTCAATGAAAATCTGCATTAAAATTTGTGGACCATTTTTTAAGGGGAGGGGGGGGGGGTAGCTGACAAAATACAACAAACGTATGAGAGCGAACAGAGTGAAATTAGGTTTTTCTCTTTCGTCTTTCTTTCTCTCTTTTCTTTCTCCTGAGTCCTGACCTGCCGTGCATATAGACTGCACACAGCAGCAAAGAGCATCATGCGATATGAAACTATCATCTGCTAAACTAAACTCATTATCTCCATTAGCTTTCCGCCAATTGGAACGAGTTTCTTTTCTGCCTGGAACATACTCTTCTTTTTTGCGACCGATTGTGCATTTGTTCAGCACATATAAATTGCCATAGAAAATGACAAGCAGCATATAGGTTTTGTAGTCTATATGTGTAAAACTGACAATTTTAAATAATACAAAGCTTTAAACTTTTATCTGACAGAAGCACAGGTTGGTAGCTTAGCTGGGAAAGCACAAAACCGGAAGATTTATTAAATGTTCTGTAAAAATATAAAGAGTGACTTGTGAATGTAAAAATAAGATGTAAATGCAAAAGGTTTGTATTTGAATAAAGTTCAAAAGCAGAAAGTTGGAGATGAACATATTTTTATTATGCGTCATTCAGCAAGTATAGTTTTCATAAAGTATTAGGCAAGAAGACAGCATGTGTTGGTTTCACAAGCTTTCAAAGCATAAACAAGATGATTGACGATATGACAAGGTTTAAAAATATTCTAAAAGTTTACAATACATCAGACATAAATCATACGAACTCACTAACACACAAACTTTCCATGGCAATGGACCAGCCACTTACCAAGTTGAAGTTACTTGAATATTTTCTCCCTTTATCAAGGAGAACAGAAGTACAATCTTTCTGACAAAACATGGCACATTTTAAATGGATCAGTAATGAGTATGCGTGAAATGCCTACCTAGAGAACCAATCACGAGCCGCTACTGAGGTCGATACAAAGCGATGAATCGATAGAATCTATTCAAAGTGACTGAATTCATATGCCGCCATTTAGCGGAGAAAAGATCGTTCCTGGAAATTTGCATTATAAATTAATTGACTGCGATGTATGTTGTTGGATGTGTTGAACGAAATGGAAGAGGAAAAAATGGCAGAGTGTTTTACCAAAGTAAAAACAAATATGTCCGGAGTTTAAATAAGATTTTTAAAGATTGGATAATACTTATTTTAGGTAAGTTACTGTTATATTATAATGTATTATTATATATTAATATGAATATATTGACTTTAATATAGTAATGAAATAAAGTTTTATTAATGGATGGATAAATGATATGAATGAGAGGGTTGATTGAAATAACAATAAAAGAGGCGATGAGAACCAAATATGTAATAGGTTCATATCGGAAAGAATTGAAGCAAGCAAAGTGACAACAGCTCAGCGTGGGTGCAGCTCTATTTCAGTGGCGCTTTTGGTATTTGCTCATCTTTTGTCCATGTGTTGTTGGTGTTTTTAGTTTTAAGCATTTGTTTTGTAATGATGACAAAAATAATTTCAGATGGAGCAGAAGTATGTGATATTGACAAGGAAGACATAAATTAAATTTTGATTTGAATGGCTGTTGAAATCTGTCAAATCAAAACATAAGAATCAAGAAACCAAAGTTGTGATCAGAGAAAGTGTGAAAAAGATCGATGTGAGCGGCAGAGCATTCTGCTCTCTTTGCAACAACGATATTTATTATGGAAAACATGGTTGTTCGGCAATATTGGGCCACCTTAGAACTAAAAAACACTGTTGGAAGGTCTTTTTGAAAGAAATAAACTATGATTTACCTAGCAACTTTTTCGACGTTCAACCAAATGCAGCAGATACGACTGTATCAACATCATCTCTCTCTCGAAACATCACCATATGTGATAGATTGTCAAATTCTGAGGCACTAGTATGAGTGTTTTGGCAGAGCATAGTTTACCGTTTTCCATGGCAGAGGTCATCATAGACGTTAGCAAAACATTATTCGAAGATGTGCTTCTGCAACTTATAAAATGAGATTTGGTTTAGGAAAAACATTTTTGGAGTCCACAGTTGAAAATTTATAAACTTCAAAAATTTCCTTAAATATTGATGAATTGACAAGCGCTGACCACATGCGGGTAGTAGTATCTCTTTTATGTAGCTATTTTTCCTCAAGTGTAAATAGAGTTGCTGTGGAAGTGCAGAAAACTTATTCAATGAAATTCAAGCATTGTTTGATAAGAATGATATTCCATGAGAAAATTTAATATAAGTTCTGCTGGATTTCTACAATGTGATGAAAGGTTCCAAAGCAGGTCTTGAAACCAGAATAAGAGTTGAAAAGGCTTCACATTTGTTGGGTGTGGATGGTGACTCATGTCATCACATCCACAATGTCAGTAAAAAGTTTTGCATACCATTTAATATGTGGTTAGAAGGTCTATTTAAATATGTATACATGGGAATTGTGAAATTCTTCAATCAGTTGCAGGAAAACATTGCGAAAGTTGTTAGTTGATTGAGGGGAAAAGATCACAAAATTCATCAATCGAGAAAAAATTTCGCAAAATTTGTCTATCAGTCTCAGGAAAATATCAAAAAATTCATTAATCGGTCGCGGGAAAATATCATGAATTTCTACAGATAAATGGGGACTCTAAACAAACCAATTCAAAATATACCTTTTGAACAGTATGCAAGAACAGATCTTGCAGATCATGACAATCAACTAAAAAATTTGAAATCGCATGGTGCAGTGGAGTTGTCACAAATGTTAATCATAACTTGCCGAATAAAATGTATTCAGTAACGAAAGATAAACGCATGGGCCTCCACTTGTACATAAACCTGTTTGCAAACTTCTAAAATCTGGATTTATAGCTAACTATGCATGGATCAAATTTCCAAAGACTTTCCCACCATAAAAGGTGATATCTCAAAATATGTCACTTCAAAAGTTATTGACAGATCTGTCAATTCTATGTTAATGCCATGGTTTTAAAAATAAATCTTACTCAAAAATAATGTTTATTTTCTGTGTGTGTGTGTGTCAGTGCTTTACAAAGCATCTTTTGCATTTCTATAAAAGATGAAATTGCATTCCTACATATACAAGAACATTCCCTGTGTTTTTCTTTTTACTCCCGTAGAACATTTTCGATCAGCTGAAGGTTCATTGCAGAACATTGCGAAATATTCTGCTTTGGGAAACCAGACTGTTGAAGATTTTCTAGCTTGTGTAAAAAAAAGCTTATGTTCTTCAAAAGAAGCTGCCTTTAAACGACCAATTTCTCAAATGTCCTTCTGCCATTGATCCAAGTGCAAGGGGCTATCAAATCACCTGTGAGAGACCACAGAAGCTACCAGTTTTACTTTCTAACGTTTTATCTGATGAAGAGAAAGATAAATACCAAATGGAGATTTTTTAATACCAAGTGGACAGGAAATTAGCTCCTTCTGTTGACGATTCAGGAAAATTGGTAGCAGTTGATATTTGGTGGGCAAAAGATTTTAACATGCCCTAGTATTATACCATTGGCAAGATTATTAAGGCCGTTTTAAGCTGCTTTCATGGACTACAGGTTGAAGGATCCTTTAATATTATGTCAGACATAATTGATAAAATGTCTGATAGAATGCAGATACAAACATATTCTGCTATCCAGACTGTAAAATATAAACTACTAGCAGAGAATAAAACTGCTGTTCAGTTTCTTAATAATTTTTTTTTTTTCATGAATCTGTAGGTAGGAAGTTATGCTACAATTTGAGGTCTTCTAGAATGTGTTACCAAAAAGAATTGGATGGAAAAAAAAACTAAGGCTAAGACTGTTCTGATGAAGCATAAAATAGCAGAAATCTGTTCTGTAGAGAAATTAAGTAGACTTAAACATAAATGGAAACTTGAACAAATGGTCCAAAATATAAAAAAGAAAAAAATGAAGTTAAAATAAGTTCCCTTTCTCTAAAGATAAGATTGTTTTTATTCTGACTGCAGTAGATTTTTTTAAATTTTGTAAATATCTTTTTTTAAATTTTATGTGATATAGATATATATACATACACCGTGTCCCAAAAGTTTAGACAATCAATAAAATTTGCATTAACATAAAAAGTAATAAGGTACAATTAAAATTTGTGATATAGGTAATAAATAAAAGCAGTTTTGCTGATATACACATATAAATTATGATCAAAGGTTTGAAATTATAAAATATACATTAAATATAACAATGTGCTGTCCCAAAAGTATAGACACCTTTAATTTTTTTGGTTTTATATTTATAAAATTAACTAAAAACTTACTTTCAATATTTAATTGTATTGCCACGACACTTTATAACATCAAATACACGTTGTTCCATAGAATTAACTAAGCATTGAATTACAGAAGGAGGTATTTCATATCACGCTTTGTCAATTGCAATTTTTAAGTCATTTACATATGTATATTGCTTTCCATTTTCATATATTTTACGAGATAAGATCCCCCATATGTTCTCCATGGGATTCAAATCTGGACTAAGTGCTGGCCAGTATAATAGTGTGGCATTGTTTTGCCTAAACCATGTTTTCGATGATGTGGAGGTATGAATGGATGTCCCATCTTGTTGGAAAACACAGTCCGGTCCTGCTAGCAAATCCACATTTGGCAGTAAATTGGTACGTAAAATATCCTGATAATCCTCTGATTTCATTTTTCTGTCCATAAATCCTAGAAATGTTTGGCCGTTGAAAGAAAACCCTCCCCAGGTCATTTTGGATCCTCTGCCTTGTTGCCTTCTGAAACAGTTTTTGGGTTCTTTTCTTAGGTCATGCCAGTAAAATTTATGATTATCAGGGCCATCTAAATTCCATTTCTTTTCATCACTGAAGATGACAGAAATCCATTTTTCACCGTATGACATATGCTTTCTAGCCCGCTTTAGACGTGCATCTTTATGTCTCTGCTTTAAGCAAAGTTTCACTTTCATTCTCCTGTAAACATTATTTGTTAAAGCTTTAATTCTTCTGTGTACAATACTTTTTTAAATTCTGGAAGTTGATGCAATTTCATGCACAGATAAATTATCAACCGAAGCCATTTTTAATAACATTCTATCATCACGTAACATTGTTTTCCCGACTCACTTTCTAGTATTCCATGCTCCACCTGATCTCAAAACTCTATAAATACTGCTCAAGGATCTCTTTATTCTTCTTGATATTTGTACAGGATTTTGTCCTTGCGCTTTTAAATGTAAAATCTGAATAATTTCATCTTTAGAAATTTCTTTAGAACGTGGCATTTTTATCAGAATACGCAGGAAATGTCTTTTTCCGAATCACAAACAAAACAATACATTGAACTCATTTGATTCCACAAAATTTCAATAAATTATTATGCTAAAAATACAGCAGACGATATTTCAATTAAATGGAAAAATTACTCTGCATTTATAGAAGCAGACGAAAATAAAAATATTTTGTGTACAAAAATGTAAAAGAAAACATGTAATGCTGTATTGTGTCTATACTTTTCAGACAGCACATTGTTATATAATTTAATGTATATTTTATAATTTCAAACCTTTGATCATAATTTATATCATATGTGTATATCAGCAGAACTGCTTTTATTTATTACCTATCTCACGAATTTTAATTGTACCTTATTACTTTTTATGTTAATGCAAATTTTATTGATGTTTCTAAACTTTTGGGACATGGTGTGTATATATATATATATATATACACACTTAAGTGTCAAAACATTATGACCACCTGTCAGTAACGAGTTGGCCCACCTTTGGCCCGCATCACAGCTGCAACCCACCTTGGCATGGACGCCACAAGTCCTTGGTAGATGGCCGGAGACAGATTGTACCAGATGTTTAAGCAACAGTCACGCAAATCCGAGATATTGCGACGTGGTGGTATTTGTGCTCCGAGCTGCCATTCCATGATATCCCAAATGTGTTCTACTGGATTGAGATCCAGTGAATTAGGCAGCCAGGACATTAACTGGAATTCAGCATTATGTTCCTGGAACTACTCCAACACAATTTGAGTCTTGTGACACAGAGTGTTGTCCTGCTGGAAGACTCTATTTCCAGTTGGGAAGACAGACGCCATGTAAGGGTGCAACTGGTCCGCAATGATGTTCAGACACTCCGTAGCATTCATGGCTGCTGTACCACAACAATGGGTCCCAGAGACGACCATGAGAACGTCCCCCAAAGCATAATACCACCACCACCGGCCTGTGTATGACCTGCTGTACATTAAGGGAGCAACCGCTTGTCTGGAAGATGGCATACCCTGACACGGCCATCGGTGTGATGAATGACAAACCGTGATTCATCTGACCAGGCAACTCTCTTCCATCGATCTATGGTCCAGTCGCGATGTTCCCGGGGCCAGCGTAGGCGTAGTTGGCGATGCCGCTTAGTCAACAGAGGCACATGAGTGGGACGTCTGCTGCGTAGCCCCATATCCAACAGTGTCTGCTGAACAGTGTGCTTCGATACAATTCTACTTGAAACGGCATTGCATTTGGCTGTTAGCTGAGCCACTGTCTGATGCCGGTTTTGCTTCACCAAGCGGGACAATCTGCGACGTCCTTTTTCTTTGATAACGTGTGGACTGCCAATACCATAACGTCTACTGCTGGTTTCACCGTCATTCATCCACTTTGCATAAGTACTAACAACTGTAGATTGAGAACAACCCACGAGTCGTACAGTTTCGGAAATGCTTGTTCCGAGTCTTCGAGCCATTACAATCTCCCTTCTATCAAAGTCGCTTAGATCCGCAGCCTTTCCTATCATACACAAAAGTAAGTGCAAGAATGATTCCCCATACTCTCCAGCAGAAGTTAAATACCACTCCCACCTGATCACGTACCTTCCATTTCATCCAGGCGAATTTATTACAAAATGTGGGGATGGTCATAATGTTTTGGCTCTTGAGTATATATATATTAATATATATATAAGAACTAAATTTTTTCTTTGGTCAATATATTTTTGGATTGAGTAGTTTTCTTTAAGGCTATAAAAGTTGGACTCTTCTTATAAATATATTTTAGTAATATTTTTCTGGTAATAACATTTTTACAGAAATTTTAGCTAAATATATAAAATGTCAGTAAAAATACTTAGAACATTTGACTTTGTTTTAAGATTAGTTCAAAATGTTTCTTTATGCAAAATATTTAACTCAACAATGGCTTTTTATTCTGTAACAAAGCAAGTTAAAATGCAGAAAAAAAAAGTTTAAAAAGTCCTTAGTATTTAATGTAAAGAATTCACATCAAGATTTTGTGTAAGATAGCTGTACAAAAGGTAGCAATTTGTCAAGCTGATGGCGAGAGACCTAATGGCAACATTTTGAGACAGCTTGCATCAATAAATTCTAACGTTGCTGTAGGTCTGAATCGTAAAAAAAACAGCAATAAACCCCATACGTAGTTTCTGAGAATATCTTCTCAGGATAAGGGAATTTATACAATGCGATTGGTTTGAGCCATAACAACAAAAATAAAAGTTTAATCAGATGTGATCACGACAAACCAATGAGAAAGAGCAGGCTGGACAATCAACTGTGATGCAAATTCTAGATAAGCTATGGCAATGCCCACTAGCACTGTCATGCAAATTTTTGACCAGTTAGGGAAACACCCACAGTCTGTGATCTGCCTGACATCTAGGATCTGCACAAGAAAGTTTAGAAAAATAAGAAGAGTGATGAAGCATTCTCTCTTCGAAAAAGTAAAAGGAAGGATGTCTTCTTTTTAGAGAAAGTTTGTTTTTTTCTGTGGTACAAGGGTCGATAGACCATTTTTTGTTTGAGAAAACAATTAGCTTCCTTTTTGAATGACTTTAAAATGTATCTTCATATACAGTAGAAAGCCACTAATCCGCAAAGCTTGGTTCCAAGTGTTGTGCGGATTGGAGGCTTTTTGCGGATTACAGGCCATGTCTATTTAATCTTTGTTTACATTTTTTTAAATTCATATTTTGGACAAATTTAGATTGCTAATACTAAAAAATAAATAAATTACACATTTTAATATATAGATAAAGTAATAACTACGTAAAAAATAATTTATAATTTTTTTAATTTCTTAAATATGGCATCAATTCTTGTCTGTTTTAAGACATTTGGTTTATAGTGTTGAATTTTATCTTTAAGTAAGAGTTCAAAAGCAATATATATATATATATATATATATATATTTATTTAATGTGTTTTTCAGTTTTATAATTCCGATTTAAGGAAAAAATAAATAAATTATAAAATATATTGTCTAAGTAAGGATTTTTTATCATTAAAAAAAAGAAATTCACAAAAGCTCAAATTGTATTTTACAAGTATTGTATGAAGAAATGAATATATAAAATAATATACTAATTAAATGTGCTTTCATTTTAAACTATAAAAAAGAATGTTATATGATATATAATACTATATATAAAGATAAAAATTTTTAAATTGGTGAAATTTTTTTTTTTTAATTCAAAATTTTGTCACCATTGAAGCATTTTTCAAGAATTAAATTTCTTTGTTTACATTCATAAATTGAATGCGGATTAGCGTCACTCTACTGTATTTTTAAAAAGTGTATCATGATGTATTACTGAAAGGAGCATGAAATCCCTGCAACATCTGAATGATGAGCATCACAACCACCTTTGTGACATAATGCAATTGGAACCTGCAGCATACTTGCCAACTTTTACACTTTAGGTGTAAAATTTACACTTTTGGAGCATTTTTTACACTTAGGGCACATATATTTACACTTTTTTGTAAAGTTTCTTCCAAGTTTCATTTTCATCTTTTAATTTATAAATTACTTTCTGGTTGCTTTTAATAACAGTAAATGATGAATGTGAAAGGGGAATGAATATTTAGTATTGTCAAAGGAATGAGTTCAGGCTTCATTCTCTAATAGAATCAGGGAGATTTTTTCAAATTTGTATTCTGTGTAAAAATAAGCCATTTTTTGAATAAATTAGCTCAGAAATTCTTTATTTAAAAAAAAAAAGTTTTAATAAGAAATATATGTTTTTAAAGTTAGTTTCTTATTAAGTGTTGTGATATTTTTCATATTTTTCTCATCAAACAATCACTATAATGGTCATTACTGTATTATTTAAAAATATTTTATGTATTATGTGCTTAAGGAAAGTGAAAAAAGCCATTTATGTGTTACTTAAAAATGGGTTACATGGGTCTTTATTGAAAAAAATTGGGGAGAGTGGGGGCTAATGGGACAATTTTAAAGTTTTAATTATTTTTAAATGAAATCAACAAATTTCTGAATTTTTTTTTTTTGTATGCATAGAAAGAGAAGCATTGGCTTTATATAAAAAAATAATAATTTGAAGAGATAGCATTTGTTGTTTTTTTAAACATAATGACTTTTATACACTATTGTACTTGTCCCCTAGGTTGGGGTCTGTTGGGACATATCAAAATCAACACAAAAACTAGAGTTGCAGTACCTATTTTAGAGACAGCTCATTTTACTTCAAAATACAATGTACATAAACAGTATAGTATTAATTATTGCATATTAAAATTTGAAAAATTAAAATCAAAAGACATTAAAGTTTGAACCAATAGTTTTCTAATCGATTGTAGGCTGAAGTAATTTCATTACAATATCTTTAATTTCAGTCCAGTATTTTTCTTCTTTTTCAGGATAGACAAACTTTTGTGAATCGCACCTTTTTGTGAGGTAACTCAGAAAAAGTTCTTGAATTCAACGATTTATTTCAATAAAAACTGCCACATAATGAGATATAGAACATTTCCCTTCAAATTTTACTAAGACAAAATCATTTTCAGATATTTGTTCTAAAAGAACATTTTCTTCGACATTAATTCTTTCTTGTAAGTCTTCATTACTTGAAGAATCATGTACTACAAAACAACTTTCAGAACTTTCTGAAAAAGAAATACGCTTCTTATTTTTTATATTGATTTAGGCATTTTTGAGATCTTTTTTTAAGTTATTTTAGTATTATCCACTACTTTTTCAAGTGTTTTTTAAAACCTTTTAATAAGACAATCTTTTAAATAAATCATGCATACCTATCACTAACAATAAGTACGTATGCATATCAATCCAGTTGTCCCATTAGTCCCCATATGCTATTTTATATTTTTCTAATCTACATAGCACATGTTTATCCAAAGATAATTTAACTAAGTTTAATATTAAATGGAATATTTGTGTTATATTAATTAGTAGCCTCGTAAACAATTTCAGGCAATAATGAATTGGAAATGTCTTTTAAGTAAACAAAATCAAACATACTTTTTATAGTTGAAAACAAACTTTCTTCCTGCACTCTTTCAAAGAATTGCAAATACCTGACTTGCTGTTGTTGAAGTTAGCAACTTTGGTGTTGCCATTTAGGTGTAGTATAATGTTTTGTTAAAAATAACATTTTTAATGAAATTTGGCTACTGTCCCATTAGACCCTTGTCCTATTAGCCCCACTCTCTCCTACTCTTCCGTGTCATTTTACACTTTATCATTTTCAAAAGTTGGCAGGCTGCAGACATTCTGGCTATTTGAGAACAGAGGTAATTTACAATATATTTCCAATGTATTCCCTTGGTAAAAGTACAGATATCTATAGGGACTTCTGGTAGTGAGCCTGAATCTTTTGAGGAAGATTTGAATCCCCCCCCCCCCCCTAAGCTTATCTTTCTCATTTTAGAAATCCCACAAGAAGTGAGATGATTAACATCAAAAGTTATAAGCAAAATTAATGAGAATGCATCAAGCTTACCCTATTGGAGGTCTCCTCTAAGCTATGGGATCCTCTGCCGATTGCAACGACCTATGTCGTCGCTCACTCAGGTAGATGGCTTGGGGGGTCCGCAGGTGCGGCCCTAGGCCGGTCGCAGCGGCGTAGAGAGACAAATCTACTGTCGCGATAAAAGTCCCTCAGGACTTGGGTGCGGCGCAGCTTAGTTTTACCTTATTTTAAATAAAATGATGAAAAATTCCTAGTTTAGTGTATTATTCATTCATTAAATAGTGTTGACTCTAGGAAAAAAGGGCCGCCGGGCGGAATTTTTTCAAAAAGGAACACTATTCTAAAAAAGGGCACATTTTTTCAAAAAGGGAACACTATTCTAAAAAGAGGACACGTTTTTCCAAAAAGGACACACTTGTTACCTTGTTCACAAAAAATATTTTGAACTGGTTTGTTTAGAGTCACCTAATAGAATTTGCGATATTTTCCCACGATCAATTGAATTTCGCGACCCCACCCCCCTCCTCCCTCTATCAATTGACGAATTTCAAGATTTTTTTTTTTTCGGCAATTTATCGACGAATTTCGCATTTTTTTGCAACTGACTGAAGAATTTCGCTATTTTTTCTCATGATTGAATGCTGAATTTAACGTTTTTTTCCCTCTACCAATTGACGAATTTCACAATACTGTCGAACCCCGTTAAAATGCGAACAAAAGACCGACCAAAATTTGCGTATTAATCGAAGTTCGCAAATTTTCGTCCAGTGGTCCATCTAATAAGAACCTATACATATAAAACATATCTTTATGACAATTTTTAGTGTTTTAAGTCATAAAATGATATTTTCTTTGTTTTTATCATTATATAACTGATTATCTAAATTGGTTTATAATGGCTATTCTAAGCTTTAAAAATATCAAAGAGCCAATAATTATTGTCCTACATAATTATTGGTTCTACATTTAAAAAAATTCAGCTTCAAATGTAAAGCTTGGAGAAGTTTTTTTTTTTTTTTTTGGGGGGGGGGGGGGGGCTAAAAAGTCATTGCCTAAGACAAAAGCTTTTTATCAGCAAAAAGACACAGCCAATAAAATCTAGGAAAAGTGAACTTGTGTATGTGTCATGAAATATATCACAATATATATCCATTGATATCACCGAACCCTGCAATCTCGTACCTAAAATTGTTTTTAATTTGTAAATTCCTTATTTTAATTTTAATATATTTTTCATATAAATTATAAAACGTCGAAATCAAATTTAATTAATTTCATTTTTGTGGAATGTAAAAGATGCGACATTTAGTTTGAAATTGATTTTGTCATAAGAAGTATAAAGCAATGTTATTTTCATAGTTCACCAATACTCACAATCCCCATGGCAGAATGTACGTGACGCTGCGACGGGCGTCGTAGACTTTTTAGGGCATCTGCTTCCTAAAAACATACAGCGATGCCGCATATGTTATGCGAAAAAACGGCACACTTCTTCGAAGGATCGTGAAAAAAATGGCGAATTCACGGTGAAACGACGAAGAATCGCAGAAAACTGCGAAATTCATTTAAAGATCACGAAAAAATATTAATTTCGTTGACAGATTCAGAAAAAACGCCAATTTAGTCAAAAGGCCGTGAAAAAACGTGAATTTCGTCAAAATGCTGTCAAAAAAACATGAGTTTCGTTGAAGGATCGCGGAAAAATGCGAATTTTGCCGAAGGGCTACGGAGAAAATGCCAAATTCGTCAGAGTATCGTGGAAAAAACTTAATTTCGTCGAAGGATCACGAATAACGGTCAATTACGTCGTTGGATCGTGAAAAAAAAACAGAATTCTGCCGACAGATCGCGAAAAAACGGCAAATTTTGTCAAAGGATCACCAAAAGACGGTAAATTTCTTCGAACGATATCTAAAAAACGGAAAATTTTGTCGAAGGATCTCGAAAAAACTGTAAATTTCGCCAAAAATCACGAAAAAACAGCAAATTTCGTCGAAGGATCGCGGGAAAAAAACGCGAATTTTGTCCAAAGGCAAAAGAAAAAACGCGAAATTCATCAAAGGATCTGGGAAAAATGGCTAATTTCATTGACAGATTGCGATAAAAACGCAAATTTTGTCAAAGGACTGCAGAAAAACTTGATTTTCGTCAAAAGACTGTAAAAAAACATGAGTTTCGTTAAAGGATCGTGGAAAAAATGCAAATTTCATCAAAGAGCCACAGAGAAAATGGAAATTTCGTCAAATGGCCGCAGAAAAAATGACAATTTCATCAAAGAATCGTGGAAAAAACTGCTAATTTCGTCAAAGGATCACAGAAAAAGTACGAATTTCGTCGAAGGGCCACGGGGAAAAAAAAACAAAAAAAAGACGTGAATTTCGCCAAAGGATCGCGGGGGAAAAAAGAAACGATAATTTCGTAGGTTCATGAAAAAAACGTGAATTTTGTGAAATAATCCCGGAAAAGATGCAGCATTCCTTTAAAAAACAGCAGACACACAAAGTTCTATGCTTATTAATATAGACATAGTTTTTAATCTGAAACAATATACTGAACTAACTTTTGAAAAATCGGGTTAATCCTAACCCAATTTGCAAGCATCTACACTCAGCCTGAAATTGACTCAAATCAAAAGCAGAGTTAATCCGACCTGCAACAAGAATAATTATTGCCGAGAGGGAATTTTTTCCCCTCCCTCCTCTACTGTAACCTTTCAGAATATTTGCTGTGAAATTCAGAATTTTTTTTTTTACTCAGAAAGTCTGATAAATGCTAATGCCTTAATTAATTAGAACTACAACAGCAGCAAGAATAGATTTATATGATATATTGCGTATTGCAGACTATTTTTGAAAACATTATTAGCGTTGCAGACACTTGAAAATTGTTCTCTCACTTGGGCTCACAATTATCAAAAATATAGACTTGTGTTCTGTTATATTACTAATATTCTCAATGACATTTCATATCAAAAGAAAATATTTTATAAAGAAAAAAATAGAAATACAGCAAATGTCTCAGCGATCAATATTTTTAACGACAAAGAAAGCTACATGAAAGCATCTAAAATATACAGCACATTAAAATACACAGTAATCATGTTGGTGATAAAAATATAAATTAGAGAAACTGCTATGAATCAATTTTTAATCAATTTTTAATCATCCAGTTAACCTTATTGATCAAAGCATCTGGTCTGATATTTTAATCAGATTAAAATATCATACCAGATGCTTTGATCAATAAGGTTAACTGGATGAATTATGCCCTCCAGATTCGACCGGGATAGCTCAGTGGTAGAGCGTGGCGGCTTCAGCCAAGCGATCCCAGGCTCGAATCCTGGCCCGGACATTTTTCGTCCAGTTGGAAATTTACAACTTGTACAATTTTTCATAGTTTACAACTGCTTGGAACTAACATTAAAATATTTTTTTTAATTACACTCTGATCTTAAAATTATGTTTTTCCGTAATGCTTTTCTATAGGGCCACGATATCCACGTTAACACATCTTGCCGGGATGGCTTTCTTATGAGGCTACTTCACTCACGTATTCAATATTTAAATTTTTTTTCTTTTGTTTGTATTGGCTAGCTGAGATGGATATCTTGGTCGTTTTTTACTTTTTTAATTTCGTTTACAGGTCTTTTAACTACCGGCTTCAAAAGTGAAAGTATCCTCATAAAAATAAAACCCAGCAAACAAATTTGAAAAAATAAAAAACGACCTTTGTAGATCTGTCCAATGCAAAATAATGATTTAAGAATATGGAAATGCAAATGAGATATTAAAAAATATATATAGGAATAACGAGTAGGTGTGTTTGAGTGAGTGAAGAAGCCCCTAAAAAAGCCGTGATGATTCAAAATGCTACTAATTTTTTTCCTAAGAGAAACGATTCAAATTCTATTTTTTTACATATAGAAAGGACTCAATGAATGTATCAACAAGTTTGCGTTGTTCAAGTACAGAAAAAATATATATTGAGTTGCGAGCAAGTGAAAAAGAATCATACGAACCTCCCCCTCCTCCCCCCTTAACGATAGAAAAAAAAAATCCCATCTCCTATGCAAATTGACCAATTTCTTTCAAATTTTTAGCAAGTTGAAATAATAGTTGATTAGGCTGTCTAACAAATTTTTATTAAAATATAATAAGTTATTTGAAAATTACAGCACCTATCAAAAATGTCCTCTATAGAGAAAAAATAGAAAGGTAATAGTGGTTTGTTTTTGTTTATTCAACTCCTTGAAATCTAAGTCGAATGTTTACACAATCAGATCATCAACTTTGGATGGATATGCTGTGCTATGCCGAAAGAAACCAATAAATCTTTTTAACGGATTGGTGATAATGTTTTTTTTCTTTTCTTTTCTTTGTGTGCGTGTGTGTGTTCGTAACGGATTTCATCGGAACAGTAAAGGAATTTTAACTCAGTCTCACATGGGCAGTGTTCACATTTCTTTTTAAAAGGATCAGGGCAGATTTGTTTTTTGGCAGGCGTTTTTTGTTGAATGAAAGAGCACTTTCGTTACACTTCCTATTTTATTTCTCAGTACAGCATATACATCGGTGTTGGAAACAGTGGAAGGGACGTTTGCATTTGCAGCCTGTATGTTTGGCACTTTCACGACAGTTTTTAAATTGTTTCATCTCTTTCTTCATCTAATTTTTTCATGCGATTTCCAGTGTTTTATCGCGTTTTCCCACATTAGTAAAAGGAATCCAGTTTCAAACTTTTAGTTCAATATAGCAAATTTTTTCTTCTTTTCAATAAAATTTAATCTGAATTTCCACAGCGATTTTTGATTTTTTTTTTGCGATTTTTTTTTTTTTAATGTCATTTTTACGATTTTTTCGCGTTTTACAGAGATTTTTTGGAAACCTTAACAGAAACAGAGTTTTGTAAATTTTAGCGTTTTTTCCCGTTTTCAATCTTTTATTCCTATATATTAAATTTTGCCTTCTGTTCTACTCAACAAATTTTATTCGAAACTCCTTCAGCTATTTTTTAATTTTGGGGGCTTTTATTTACGCGATTTTTAGGGGGGGTTTTGAGATTCGCTACGATTTTATGACATTCGTACAAGATTTTAATCTCGCCTAATACAGCAAATTTTGTCCTCTTTGCATTAAAGTTTATTCGTATTCATATAGCGATTTACAATGCGATTTTTTTTTTTGCTTTTCGTGCATTTTTTTTATATTTGTAAAAAAGAAAAAGAAAAAAAAAAGAAACCTGGTTTCAATTTTTTAGTATAACATTTTATTCCTCTGCGATTTTTTTGCGTGTTTATGAATTTCTTGTGCTTTTTTTCTGCAATTAGGAGTCTTTTTGCATTCTGCAGAGATATTTTAAAATAAAGGTGTAAGATATTTAACAAAATAAGGAACACGCTTTTCGATTCCTAATCATGCCTGCAAAATATATTCCTTTAAGAATTAGAAAAAAAAAAGAGAGTGTGAATGTGTCAAAGTTTCGCGTTGTTCGAAAAAATATATTATTCAGCAACTAACAGAAATAATGATTAAAAGAAAAAGAACAGAAGGTAAAATCCTTCCTTTTTTTTTACTATTAAAAAAAAATAATTGGTATCTTCGATGTTAATTGGCCAATTTCGTTCAAATTTTCAGCCAGCCGAAATAATAATAAATTAGGCTGTGTAAAAGATATTTACTAGAGTATGATAAGTTATAAGAAAATTATAGCCCCATAAAAAACCCACTGGGGAAAAAAAGTTGACTACGACGTCGGTTTGTTTTTTTAACTCAGAGAACCGGACGCTGAGAGAATTAAATAAGCTTTCCATTTGATGTTTAAAAAAAAAAGCAAGCTAATTTTACGTACTTCCAACAACGATCGCTTGCACTTAAAACAAGGGCACGGCTTTGCAAAAATTATTATTTTTTCAAAAGGTGGGGAGGGGAGCTCCCCGTCAAACGTGCATGACCATACAACTGGAGAAATTTTCGATAATAAATATATATTTTTAAAATTGTAATGAGAATTGCATTATAAATATAGAAAAAATATGGGAAAATAAGAAATACAAAATTATTATTTGGATAAAATCTAAATTTTTCTATTTTAAGTCATTCATCATTGTGTGTTTCAAATACTGTAGTGGAAAAGGGGCAACCCCGCGCCCCTTTTCCACTGCAGTTCACTGTAACGCGATTTTCACACATAATTGTGAACTATTCACTGTCACTTTTACTCATCATGACAAAGCAGAGTCAGGCCTAAAGGAACAGCATCGACTTTCAACTGTAGTGTTTCACAAGATCATTTGACTAAAAATCACTTTTCCTAGAGCGAACTGTACCCAAAACCTGAAGAGTTGAAGTAAATTTGGCGGAAAAAAATCCGAATCCGATCCAATTCCCGATTAGTTCACATCCCATGCTCGAAATTCTCGTTAACACATCGGTAAGAGTGGGACCGAGCGGAAAAATATGTACTTGCTTTCGTGCAAATGCTGATAGAAGAAAAGTAAATGGTAGATTTTGATTATAAAAAAAAAGCAATTGTGCGTTGTGAAACTCTCTTAAAGACCGCCGGGCACATCGGAGGGGTCAAAAAGGGACGCCGGGCGCATCGGAAGGGTTAAAAAGGGACGCCGGGCGCATAAAAGGAATAAAAAGGGACGCCGGGTGCATAAAAGAAATAAAAAGGGACGCCGGGCGCTGCGCCCTGCTAAAACGGCTTAGAGTCAACACTATTAAAATTACATGCAAAATTTGCAGACAGATTATGAAATTTTAAAAGCTTGTCACAGAACTTTCTGTTGTGATAAACAAGCCTTCATTTAATGTTTATAGTCTTACTGCCTCAGATACACCTTTAAACACATGCAATTGTTAACTTTCATTCATATTTCACCTTTATTTACATTCATTTAATCTCAGTATAAAGTTCATAAACAGTACATATCAACAATATATCTTTATTATAAAAACGTAATTACTATAGTTAATATATATTCAACTTACCCATATTTCTCTATTTTTCTGTTCAATAGTAATAGTTCACTCTTTAAAAGTATTTAATTTTTACTTTACAATAGTTGATAAATTATATTTATTTCATAAACATTCAAATGCCACGCTTCAATTATTCTCATTCTCGGCATACGGCGATAATCGAATACTCCATTGGCGTAGTACGCTTTCGTTCCGAGAGATGGCGCCAGATAAGTCTTTGTCTGATTCGCAAATCTCATGATTATTCATGTTTTTGGCCACGCGTCACTTCCGTGATCTTTCTAGAAGTGTGTTTTCATTAGCATGTGCATGTTTGGCAAAGTATACATACACAGGGGTCGCAGTTTTCCTATATTTCCTATATTTATAAAATAACCTTCAAAAATGTCCTATATTGTCCTATATTTCTCTAACTGTCCTATATTTCCTATATTTCTCTACTTTCTCATATCTTTGGTATTAATATCGCCGCCCGCTAGCATTTGCGATCGTTTCTGCTGTTTGTTTTTTGTCGTATTTCAATACAAGCGCAATGGCTCAATCCTGCCCATGATGCTCCCGCTTTCAGCCAATTACAAACGAGAAGGAGGGTGTGGCGTAGATCGCTGGATTTTTAAACACGCCTTCGAAGCAGGAGATGAAACATCGATGTCTGTGGAGACTGCTTAATCTCCTTGGCTTCATTGTCAGTTTATTTCTCTTTTGGATATGGCATTAGGAAAGAAATCTTTCTGTTTGATGTTTTGGTTGTCACTTGTATCGCTTTGCTTGCTTGCTCGCTCGCTGAGTTATTTCTATTATTCAATGTGGTGCTTTCTTTTATTGCGATTATTTTAGCTTCTTTTATTGTGTATTCAGCTGCGATACCAAATTTTTTCTGCCAGTAGAATCTACAAAGCAAGATTGAGACTTGTCACTTTGTTTTTCAGAATTTTCTTTATGCTTCGTTGTTTTGGCATGCTGCGTTACTTGCGAATAGCCACTGTTGCTTATGGGAACCGGACATTGACAAAAGAGACAATAAGCATTATAATCATCTTTACCCTTTACAAGCCATTCGCCGACTTTTTTCCCATGAACATCAATCTTATCTGTCCAAGCTTCACGGAACTTCGTCAGTCTATGTTCACGTTCAATCATCGCGTTAATGCAATAAATATGCCTTTTCACATTGAAATAAAATAAAATTTAAAATAAAAACTAAAATAAAATTTAAAATAATTACTCATTTTACTCACTATACTCATTTTAATTTCTGCCATTTTATCGTTTTTTGAAGTTGTAGGATTATTTTCTTTTTCTTTCCTGATTTTTTGCTTTTATTTACAGATTTTTCAAATTCTTTTTGAATTTTATATTTAGAGTAAGCATCTTTGTAAAATTGGATCATTTCTTTTGTTATGCAAGCTTCTACAGCTTTCCCACCAACAGCATCTTTTATTAATCTCAAACCTCTTATTGTGTCAAGGCTTAAAGAGGATCTTTCGGACGTTAGCATTCTCTTATTTAGAGAAAATCCTCTTTCTATGGACGCCTGCCCATGTGAAAAAGTTAAGATGGCTTTCACTAAATTCCCCAAATATTTGTATTTAGGAAGTTGTTTACTGTCAGTCATGGAAAGGACATTTTCCCAGTAGTGATTTATTGGTTGCCAGGTCACATTAAAGCCCCATTCTTCACAGATATCATCATCATTTACATAAATGTTCCACTCATCTGTGAGTTTGTCAACATTGCTTTCCGATATTACCTGAGGTTGATAAAAAGGATTAACAATTTCATAAATTTGTAAATATCCATAATCTGTAAATATTCATACTACTCATCTGTAAATATTCATATTAATAATCACCTGTAAATATTCATGCTCATCTAGAAAAAAGAAAATCCTATGTATTTTGCTTAATTAATTTTTTATGAACTAAACAAGAATCTTAAAAAAAAAAAAAAAAAAAAAAAAAAAAAGTCGTTGATGTTTCACAAATTAGAGACTTGCTATTGTAGAGGTAAGTTTGGTTTTATATTTGTTTTTTAAGATTGTAACTTGATTTAATAGCATTAATTAGTGAAAATTTATAAAGTAATATGGATCATGTGTAAAAAAAGTTTTTATAGTAAAATATATCCGATAACGTAATTTTCTAAATGTCCTATATATGTCCTATATTTTTTGCGAAAAATGTCCTATATTTTATGGATTGGTCACTTCTACCCCTGCATACACCTTACCTCGATTGTTTAAATCAGGTTTTTTTTTGTTTTGATTAACTAATCATCTCGTAAGTAGTCTTCTTAGAATGGCTGTAGTACTGGGTCACATGCTGTATATTTAAAATGGAGTCTTGTCAGTTAAAACCGGCAGCTTGGTATTCGATTGTGGTATGATTTGTTTAAGTTTTTAACCATGTTTTGTCTACATTTATGATTTATAATAACCAAGAATATGTTTTTCTAAGGAACTATGTTATACTGGACTTGCAGCTGTAAAATCATTGTTGAAAATAATTCTCAAATAAACAAACTGGATTGCTTTTGTCTTCAATTGGAAATCTTCACATGATATAAACATCATTTATTGACTTGTTATTTGAACACCATTTATTCTGCAAAGGCATCATTTTTCTAAAGAATTATTGAGCCATTTTTACATCATAATTCACGGAATAAATTTCAGCATATCACTACTCTGCATTATCTGCTTCTTTAATAAGTGTTATTTGGTACTATAGCTTTAGCTAACGCTGCCATTGCCTAAGACTTTCTGCCACTGGGTTATCTTCAACAGTATTAATGCTGTATGTCAAATTTGTAATATTTGCTTGCATATAAGTTTCTTAATTTAAAATAACATGTCTAATGTGACATATATGACAAATGCACCTATTCCTCTAAGTTCAACTTTTTTTGCCAAATAAGTAATATGTATTGAATATATATGTATATATATATATATATAATGTTCACTGTATGCAATTTAAATTAACATTATTTATAATTATATAATATTTACATATTTAAATTTGCATGACCAATTATATAACTTTTTTGTTTGGAGGAGGTGGGGGGGTTGCATGAGGCCGTGAAAGTTCAGCTTGTTTTTTTTTTTTGTTTTTTTTGTGAGCTTGTAGCATGTCTGTTTATAACTATTTTTTGCAGAATTTACACTTACTTAGGGCAATGTTGGTTAGTATTCACATGCTTCAAAAACACTTCACACCTTAGAATGACAGTACATAAATGAACTTTTCTATATAATGTCTGTATAAATAAAATTAACATGATACAATTACTCTCAAGATTTTGAAGAATTAGACAGAAGTGTGAACAAATTGCCAAATATATATAGCAATCAATATTGAAAAAAAAATTCTTCCTTCTTGGAGTGACAGTACCATAATGATATATTTTTTAAGTATTATAGTTTCAGTTTAAATAGAAATCTAATATAACAAAACTGAAGTTTAATTAATGCAGGTTTTTAAAATATGGACAAATACTTTTTAAAAAATCACCTAAAGCAGAATGGTACTCAATATTAGTTTTTTCTTCACAGTCTTTGATTCGCAATACCTTAATGAACTTACTAGTAGATTCCCTATCTAGGAGCAATTAATAAATTAAAAAAAAAAATCACCCTGACACATTTTTCTTCCAAAATTTTGAAAATTTTATGAAAGTGTAAATAAAGGCGCTCTAATGTAAAAATAATCATAGTATAGTTATTCTATTGTTTTAAAAAATTGATGGGGATGTGATAAAATTAAGGGTTGGTAGTAGCATGTTACAAGTAGTGAAAATACAGTATAGTCACTACTTTTTACACAGGGATGCCACTTTTCCGCGGAAACGCGGATTTCCGCTTTTTTGCTTATTTTCAAAATCCGCGGATTTCCGCTTTTTTTTTTCTTATTTCTCGGACGTATTTCTCTTTAATGCATCAAGCGGAACCAACCAACCCATTTGTCACAAGAACTCCTGAACACTTTCTCCTCTGTGATTGGTGAGTACGTTTGACGTCACATCGTCAGTGGGAGTAGTCATGATTCAACTGACCAATGAGCACGAAGTGTCGTGGCTTTCGATAAGTAGTGTAGATGAGCCGTGCCGTGTTTGTTTACTTTTTACTGACGCTGCACGGAAATAGATAGTAAGATTTGAAATCTCATGATGGATTAAGTGTTTAATCTCGTCATTTGTTTTTTGATTTATATTTAATTATTGCGCCGCAAAAGACAGATTTTGATAGTAATAAGTATTATGGGTGAAAAAAGTCCGTATACTGAATGCACGGCACGTTGTTTTGATTTCCTATTTTGCCAGATATAGTAACGCCCGAAATCATATAGATAATCTACAACCCATCAAATTAATTGTTGATGGAATGGATCAAAGAATCATTAAATTCGAATATTTATTTTCGTCTTTTTTAGTTTTAGTGGATCATAGTTTACCATTAAATGCTTTATAACATGCAGTATTCCTATTTAAAAAGATGTTCCTGAATGCTGCTGTAGTAAAAATAGTTATGCACAAGGACAAAAAGAACCACAATTGTGAAAGAAATGGCCGATAAATTGTAAATATCTGCACATGATAGAGTTCTGCATTGAAGATATATCAAGCGACTATTTACTCTTGTATTACCTATTATGTTAAAAATAAATTTTTAGTGACTGCTAGTGTTGTTAGAGAGCACGATTTAAAAAATGAAAAAGGTAAAAATTATGTTTTTAAAATCTTTTTTTTGTAGTATTTTCAGTTTCATTGCCTAAAAACTAATTTTATGTAGGAAAATATAGCTAGACCTTCATATAAATAATTTGCTACAACATTGATCTTCTCACCAAATGCTTTTGTAGCTGTGGCAGGTTAAACATTAGCCATATGTATTAACTGATGTTTTGAGTGAAAGCATGTAGGTTTTTAAATGTATTTGCTTATAAAAATTTTAAAGAATAGTTTTACAATTTTGAGGAATTCTCATATTAATATTTGTCATTTATATCAGATAATTATTGAATAAAATTTTGAATTAGCCATATTTGTTATATTTATTAGTGTTCTTATTTTTGTATTACATATATATGTTTCAATTTGAATTCAAATAATGACAAATTTTATTTCGCGTATCATTTCACTTTTTTTGCTCGATTTTTACCCCGCGCACAGGTTTAACTTTTTTGTTCAATTTTCACCTCACACATCATTTCCTCGTTTTTGCTCTTTTCTCAGACTCATCCCTGTTTACAGTAGTTTATAGTGTAGCTCATTACATTTTGAACAATGTAGTGTAGTGAGTAGTGCGGTACAAAAAATCAGTAGTTTGTAGCGAGAACCGATGCTACATTTAATGCTACTTCAGGAAGAAATATGTGTGATTCTGCACAACATAAAGGCTGTAATAAGTTAAAAAAATTCCTGACGGCTCGGCCTACAGACACAGGTAGATTTCAAAGATGCAGACCGTGAGGCGCCTGTTTGTTGGGAATTGCGGAAGAAATGACTTTTTTGCCATGATGCTGCAGTTGGGACCGCCCACTTTGAAATCTAACTTGTTTGCAGGCGCAGCCGGCAGGGATTTTTTTGTTTTTTATTTATTTTTTGCTATAAGGGTTGGTCCTATAAAAAACTTGTCAATATAAAAGTTTTAGATAATATTAAGAGGATTTATAATAAATTTAAGCAGATTTGATATCTTGTGAATTGACGAAGTTATGAATTTTTTTCTTCTAACCCTCCCCCCCCCTTGGGGCCATTTTTAATGATATCAAAAATCTATCATACATAAATTTTTGTCCCTTTTCCTAGAAGTAGTAATAACTTTAAACGGATTCGATACGTATCATAATTAAGAAGTTATGTTTTTTTTTTCTGTTTTCACAAAAAGCCCCCCCCCCCCCCCCCCAATTCGATTTTACCCATTAACGAACTTGACCAAGATTTTATGCCCCTTGATTTTATGTATCAGTTTGGAAGAGATTTGTGCAGAATTATGTGAGTTATCGTGTCCATAAAAAAGTGACATAGATAGATAGATAGATAAAGTTTTGAACTGGAGGTGGTTCTGGGTGTCATGATTGGCGTAGATCTTCAAAAATTTTTCAAAAATTCCAACTTAAGGGAGAATGTAATAGGTAGTATTTCTTACGAAATCTACCTAAAATAAACTGCAATTTAATCACATTTTTACTTTCCGTACACATACAGTGTAAGTTAAGTATTCTAATTAGGATAAAAATCTGATTATGTAAATATTGGTATATTTTTACATTTTGAGGAGCCAAGAACCCGTTTTAACTATTTAACCCTCTCACTGACAAGCCCGTGTTAATACGTTCACCAAGCTCCAGGTTTCACTGCAATATAAGCATTATTTAAAGTAATAAACTGCTATTGATTTAGTGCATTTTTAATACGCTAAGCAATGAATAATACTCTCACGGATTACATTGATATTTGTAATTAAATTTTTTTATATTCAATGTGGAAAAATTAGTTTTTCTTGGCATTTAAAACAAAGTGCAGAGAAAAAAAAAGTTATAGATTTGCCTTTTTGTAAGACTGTCAGAGGGTTAAAAAATGATTCCATATGTATGTGTGGATGCATGCGTGCATATTAAATTTTCCTCACTTTTCAAGTCCTCAGAGCTCACCTTTGTAAAATTAGGATCCAAGTTTTTATTCATTGTTATATTGCTATTTATTTGAATCCACAATATTCTGTAAAGTGTTTGGAAAGTTGAGTGGATTCGCTTCAGATATTTTTAAGTATACTGAATATTTAAAATCCTCTGAGCATCTGAGGGCTTTCCTGCATTTTTATAAAAAGAGAGAGAACATCCCATATATTTCAACTACCAAATTATCCCATTAAAAAAAAAAAAAAAAAAAAAGGAGGAAATAGCTATTCGGCTGGAAATAATTTCTTTTTTCAATTTATGTTATTAGAATAAGCTTAGGGGTCATCTTCCTAATGAAATTGTACACAGCTCTGAAAATTACAATCTCAACACCTAATTTTTACATCATATTTGGCTTTTTCAATAAATTTTACCTTATGCTACTGAACGGGAAGTCATCCAGTCTAGTAGTTTAGGAATTATGAAGTTTAAAATTTGACACTCCTAAGATTAAATGTGTTGCAAAACAGATTGCAATGTGGGTAATTTTTTAAACAGAACTCAAAAACTATTTGGCAGAATAAACTATAATTTTGGATTCTCATATTTGAACCTTCTAGAAATTGATTTCTGTTAAAATATTCATAGCTTACAATTTGTACGTTTTGGGCAATTTATTTTGAACATATATATATATATATATATTTAAATTAATTTTTTCAAAATATATGAAATGTAATCCATAAATTTTTGTAACAGAAATCAAATTTTTCTAAGCTTCAAATATACTTATAGCTCATTCCACCAAGTATCTGAGATATGTGTGAAATAATATTTATTACCTCTTCCTGCTTGACCACATTGATTTAATGTATAGACTCAATACTTTATTCTTGTTAACTTTTTAAAATTATTATTTCATGGTATGGGATGGATTGCTGGTTGGCATTGCATGCATGATCCCCCCCTCTTGCATTTCCAGTTATAACAATATTTATGTCATTGAAAAGTAATTTATTTTTGTTTGCTCATTGCAATATTAGCATTATTGTACTAATTTTTGTTTTCTTTTTCAGGTCCATGAAAGAGCAGTCTCCTTTTTCCATGATTTATGTGAAATGGTTAAAGAGCGTAGTTGCAAATTAGAATCTCAAAATGAATCTGTTAAAATCAGTGCAAATGGTTCAAATCTTATTGAAAATGGGAAACAAGGTGGCCAGAAAAGAAAATGTGAGTATAATGAAACTGAAAAAGTTCAAAAAATAGATTGTCAAAATGGTTCTCATTGTAAAGTGTATGTAAAAGGTACTCAGAATGAAGAAGAATGTAAAAATTTTGCATGTCCATCTTCAAATTCTACAATTGATGATGATGATGATGATTCAAGTGCTGAAATTCCTACTGATTCTGAAAGAAGCTGCAGTGGTGCAGTAGAAAATGTTAGTGACAAAGGACAGTTTTCTATTATGTTTACTGATGATATTATTCGTTCTCAAATCATGTCCAGTTCCAGTGATTTGCCAAATATAGAATGTCCAAATGTGTCTTTATCACCATTGGTGGATCAAAGTTTGGTTACATCTTCCCTCCTATCAAACCCCTTACTTCATGAAAGTGCTCAGAGTGATCCACAGCATGAGCGCCGGCTTTCTGTATGTAGCTCTTGTGATGATGCTGATAGTGATCCTATACTGATTGCTAACATTCTTGTTGTTAGTCATGGTGGTTGGCTTCGTGAATTGTTTCGTTACTTTGTTGAAGATTTAGAATGTTCAGTGCCTGGGGGCAAAAAACAAGCCCTTCGTATCAGTCCCAATGCAGGATTATCCAAATTCACTGTTTCCCTTGAAGAGCAAGGTGGCTATCCAAAAATTATTTGCCATCAAATTCATGATAAGCAGCATTTATCAGCTGCTACTTATGCTGATAACACATTAAATCCAGATGAAATTGCTCTTTAAATGCCACTTTTGTGACTTATTGCCTAGTATCAAAATTATTTTGCAGCTGTGTAAAATTTTGGTTCTTTTAGATTCATATTTATATTGCTCATCAGTAAGAATTTCATGATTGTGTTACATTTCATCTTTTTATTGTTAACATTGCATTGCTTGATTTAATTTTACCTCTATAAAGTATGTTCATTCCATTCACAGGGAAAAAAATAAGTTTTCAAAATTTATTTGGAAAAAATATATTTTAATATTAGTTCATAAAACAATTTAATATGTCTGATTTGTTTTTTTAATTAGATTTCTAAATTACTATCATTCTTAATGGTTCATCTGTGTTATATGTGCTGTCACACATATTCTGTATGGGATCAAGCTCTTGGATCAATTTCTTTACAAAATATTTTAAGCATTTTTTTTTTTTAAAGAAAAAAGAAAAAAAATCAGCATGCCTGATCCTTGTAACTGAAGGTTGAAGTGAAACTTTTTGCAACTGTAACAACAACTATGCGATGGAATATAAATTTTTATGTATTTACTATTGTTCCCTGTGCTAGACACAGAGTTGCCTTTTACAGCAAGCAATGTCACTTAACAAAAACTGTTGTGCCATGAAATATACATATGTGCTACTGTTCCCTTCACTGAATTAGAGCTGCCTTATGTGAATAAGTTAAACATCTCTATAGTTCTGGTTTGAGAATGAGACCTTTAAAAATCTTTAATAAATATAATTTTTATTTGATATGCTTTTCATTTTCCCGTAGAATCAGATCATCAAGGTTTGATCCCAAGAACTGTAGTTTAGAAGATCAGTAAACATTGTCACATTCAATCAACACCTTTTTTGTTTTCAGTTTTTAGTTCATCTCTTCTGTTAGCATTTCATATTAATTTAGTATCATTTTTAATTACCAGAATGAATTTTTTTAACTTATGATTGTCATAAAAGAAAAGTGTTCAGTCAATCAATCAATATATATATATATATATATATATAATTCTTTGTTCAAAGAATTTTGTGATATTTATTTGCTACAGTATATAAATCAAGTTTTGCATTTTGCTTCATTACAATATATAGAAAAGACAGTTCATAAAAATCTTCGAGAAGTAAGTTTTACTTAATGCAGTTTGCATTTATCTGTAACATTGGTATCTTCAAGATTGAATCCCAAGAACTCTCATAGTACTATTTTTGTGCCACAGAATCATATTTATTATTTGTCACTTTACTGCTTTTGAATGAACTTTAAATTATTTGTAGTCTTTTCAATATAGTGTGAAGTTTTCACTTCAAAATCATTCATTAATTACAATTAGACTTGCCAAGTCTCCTGATTTTGGCGGGAAACTCCTGATTTTGACATGTTTTTCTGTGCTCCTGATTTTTGGCATATTTCTTCCGATTTTCTTACACATTTTTCAATTGTCTGTAATTATCAATAATTTGTCTCGCATAACTCTTCGCTATTGTTTTTCTATGTAATTATGAAGAGGGGGGGGGGATGCTCCAGATATTCATAATTAATTTAAAATCATGTTAAACAACCTGAATATAATATGCTTAAGTTTTTTCTACATGCAAAGAAGTATGTACTTTTTTCTTATATGAGTATAAATGATATATTTATAGTTAATCTTCTTAATTACAACTAAGCACAATTTAAAATTAAACTTTTACTAAACATGTTTACATTTTAAAAATATTTGTTTTACTGGGGAGAACTATCTCCCTAATTTTTTAAATAAAATCTCCTGATTTTTGGGTTTCGGAACTTGGCATGTCTGCAATTATAAAACTAATTTAATGATTAACAAATTGAATGAAGGAATTAATAAAATTGTTGCTAGTTATAAATTATTTTTACATCAGGTGGTACGTGGTACTAATGAATATATGCTTACATTTCATTTGTTTAATTCCTATTTCATTGTAATTTAACCCGTAAGTTCACAACTGTTAGTGACATCAGTGATTGAAGGATTTGCATAGCTATTTGTATTATTTTTTAGCATGACATTAAATTTTTGAATTTAACTCTGAAACTTTTTCTCAATAAAATTCATACTAACTACTGATTTATAAATTGAGATATATTCAGTTGTTAAATATTAACTAAAAATCATGATTATTCAAAGGTGTTAGGCATGATCATATGAACACAGTAAGAAAGTTAATAATAATAATAATAAATGATTAAATGGCTTTAAAACATCATTTTTAAAATATGGTTCAAAAATACATTTTTAATGTTTTTCTCTTGTGTAATCATATTTAATAAATTATATGTATTAATAATTAGTTTCATTTACATTAAAAATGATCCCCCCTCCCCCTAAATATATTAACAGGTTAATAGAGTGGTAGCTAAGTTGTCCTCATTTTAATTGTGGCGGCCATTTAAAATGTCTATGCAGCAAATCATTGAAAAAAAATGTTTCACGTTCTCTTCTAAGCTGCATTCCCCAAGACATAGTTAACTTACAGTGGAAATTTATGAAAATAGTAGTTATGGTTACATTCCATTTAAAAATGAATCAGTTTAGTAATGATTTTCTTTTTATCAAGATTCTTTTATTTTCCGCCCATGTTCTTATAGTTTTCTAAAAACTAATTAGCACTTTTCATTGCCATTGCAATATTGATAATTGAAAATGCTGCATGAAGAGGCTTGTTTTTTTCCCTGTTTCATCCAGTTTAATTTTCATTATTTGCTTATGCCAAATATGGGGAAAGTGCATATATATGTATAAAGCTGTATATTTATTAAAACAAGGATTTGTTTGTGTAAAACTGTCATTTTGCACAGTTTTAGAAAATCAAAATTTGTATCTGAAGTGTTTCTCTCAAAATGTTGTAAATTGATGAACTGGATTTATTTCATTTGCACCCTAGTTTCTTTTTTTTTGTGTGTGTTTAGTGAAATATTTCCTTTTAGAAGCTAACTTTGTACATCACCTGTTTAAGAATGCAAAATTTTTAGTGTCAACTTAATCTTTTTTTATCCTTGAAAAAGTCTTGAGAAATTTTGTTAGGTATCTGGCAATGTTATTTCTGGGTATCCTCAATTCAGATACCCAACTGTCTTAACACATAACAAGTTATAAGTGATCTTTCAGTACAGACTACTACATGATACCAGTACAAAATGTTTGCTTTAATTTTGTAGGATTAATTACAGGTATAATCAAAAGAAGTAAATTTGTGCCTTTCAATCAGAAATCAGTGTTCTTACAAAGTAATGTGCCCTTTTCATAACAGAATCATTCTCTTTGATCTTCCAGTTTCCTTATATTAATCCCAATGAAATTATTTAGAACAATTATATACTAATTGGTATTTAAACTATTTTGCAATGTGGCATTGATTTGCTGCAGTTTGATTATTTTAAAATTTAATATTTTACTGTTGATCTTTTATTATTTTTATCTATTTTATTTTCTCATTGAAGCATTTTTTTGTCTTATTTCATGTTCCTTCTGCTTTTGTTAATATCTTTAAATAGAAATCATGAAAGAAAAATAAGAAAATTGTTTTCAGAGTAAGATATAATTATCCCTAGCATATATTTTTTTATTATTTTGTTGTCTTCCTTTAAATAATTCAGTGTTATATCAGTTTTACAGTTAATCATAATCAGTATGTTAGAGCAGCTGTACTTCACAAATAAAACAATCTCTGCACTTAATATTTTTAAAATAGCATGTTAATTTACATTGAAAATATCCAACATATCAGAATCTATCACAATAAATTAAACATTATCCCGTTTTATCCTAAAAAGCCTGAACATCTGTATTTTGCTTAAAAAGACTGAATACATGTATACAATCTGACTTGGGTTACCTAGGTTAAAGATGCCAATATACTGCCTATTGTAGAGCATAGATGAAAATGATTTTTAATTGAAAACTAAGTATATTTCTTTAGATTGCCCACCAAAAAGCATTTTCATCTTAACTGTATGCCAGTGGTCAATCACGAAAAATTTCACTATTTATAGTTTTCATTGTGATTCTGATTGTTTCATTTAAGCACATAGTTTCATTACATATCTGTTTAATTCATGTTTTATTCATTTATCTATTTGTGAAGTTATAATTTTGTTTGGCAATTTAGTTATGAAATACAATACTATATGCAAATAAATAAATGCTGAATTATTTACATTGTTTTAAATGCAAGGAAATTAATCTTTGATAATTGGGTTGCATGTAGATTGAAAAAATATTCATGCTTGGAAACTATTTTAAAACCATAGAAAGTCAGTAACTTTGAGATACAGTTTTCAAACAAATTGCATTCAAAAATATATTTTTCTCCCTATTTGATGGTATACAAATTGAATTTGTGTGATGTTTAAAAGATAAATAAGTTGCACTAAAAGTGAAATTTATTGGTCGAGTTTGAGCCACTGTCAATATGACATCAGCGTTACTCACAGACATGTTTTTACTTTAAAATATAAATTTAGTTTGGAATAGTATACTATCATTAAATTTCTTTCAAACCATATTATTTTCCATAGAGATAATACATCCAAATTCCTTTGTGTAACCTGGTAACAGAACTGTAGATGTTATTTGCTTCATTTTCAATAATGAAGTGTGTTTAGATACTGTGACGTGGTGAATTGTTGCGGGCGAAGAGGAGTCTTTTAAATTATATAAATATTTTCCAGGTTCCGTAATTTCAATAAAAAAAACTCCATAAATAGACATTCAATGCTTTTATTAATTTTGTTGCCATGATCATATAGTATAATATAGGAGAGGTGTCTCTTAGCAGGAGCCAGCAAAAAAAGCCACTCACACAGTGAGTATTCAAAGAGAGAGTGAGTCTTCACATAACATTATTGCCAGAGATTTACATTACTTGGCGAATAAAATTGGTGCCAAAACACTTTACTCAATACATTATTTTGGCGTTAGAATTCGAAAAGACAAGATACTTTTGGCTGGGTGTGGAATTTCCAGTAAATTAAAATAATTATTTGCCTCAGAGCCAGAAACGTTACCATATTTGGACATGTTGATCTAAATTTAGCAATTGATATCATCACCCATTATTTTGATTGGAAGATGCTACTGAGAGTAAAGCAAGAACAACCATTATTTTTCTGAGTAAGCAAACATAAAAAAAAGCATACATTAAGGATAATCTATTTGACAGTTAGAAAAGGAAAACGTTTTAAATGAGATGAAGGTATATTTATTGGATATAATTTATTGCTATAATTTGAACTGTCAACATTTGCAAGATTAATGACTCTGAAATAGAAGTTAAATTATTTTTGGATTATTTATGAGAGATCAAAAGAATAATTATTATTATGTTTATTTTAGAAGCTATAAATAGGCATATTTATTTTATATACATTTGCTATAATTTGATTACATCCAGAGATGCAATTCAAGGTTAAATGAATAAAGGGTGAAAATGAATTACATGTGGATTGTTTTATGAACAATAAGGATAATTATAAAAAAATAGATTTAAAAGTAATAAATAAAGTTCTTAATTTCCTTTTTGCAATAAATCTTGATATATAACTGTGATGTAGAAAACTACTATTTACCTTTTATTTATTCAATTATTGTAACGGAAAAAAGGAATGCTTAAATGAAAAGAATTATTTATTGAACTAGAAATGAATTTGTATAACTTAACATTTAGATTACTGCTGATATATTATGAAAATAAAACAGAGAGAAAAAGGATTATTAATATACAGGGAAACGGATGAATATGGAAAGTTTTTAAAATTAAGAGGTGTTTGATTTAAATAAGTAAAATGTAAGAAAACATTTATATATATATGACAGATTGCTGTCATATATAATCACCCCACAAACCAGGAACAGCTGTATTGGTACAGTACAGCTGTAAAAACAAGTATCGTGTCTCTTCTTAAGTACATATATTCAGTTCATAAGTAAAGGATAAACATTGAGAAAGATATAACAGCAGAGATTTTTTAAAAAATCTAATTGTATCATAGCAATTCTTTATAACTTGTGTTCAATAGTCCGTTAATCAGTCCACAAGTCGTTACTTTTTTGTTTTGCAGGACGTCCTGTTTAATTAGTCATCTAAAGTTTGTTTGCCTTGATTGATTTGGCCTTGCATGACTATTTCGAAATTGCTTGACTTTTTGTGTAATTAGTTATAAAATTGTTCGACTTCTTGTGTGACTGGTAC
Organism: Maratus michaelseni; assembly: GCA_963931845.1. Classification (NCBI taxonomy): domain Eukaryota; kingdom Metazoa; phylum Arthropoda; class Arachnida; order Araneae; family Salticidae; genus Maratus; species Maratus michaelseni. The sequence continues at coordinate 341,658,350 of OZ007586.1, forward strand.
CAGTACTTAATTTATTTGTCATGATGATAAACATATGAGAAAGTATGCAAACATTTCTCATTTTCAAGCATTTTTGATCCAGCTAGGATCTTTATCTGATTATGCAAATTTATATAAATCACAAATGCAAGCAACAAAAAAAATACACATACACAATGTTACTAAATACATAATGTAACAAAGATGTTACATGAAAAAAATGAAAATGAAATGCATGTGGTATAGATGCAGTGAAAAAGAAAAAAAAAATGTGAAGATTCGTGCCGAAGCACAGGACGGGAAAAAAAAGGGATGCAATTGCATGCCCGCAAAAAGTGTCCGCCCTTATTCTTGTAACGAATACAAGTATTATGACGCCAGTTTAATACCATTGTCCTAGGTGTAGAGGGAGTGAGTTGAGAGCCCATATTGTAGTTTCTTGACCACAACATGGACCCCTTGCTCCCCATGAAGACCGCACTGGTGTTCAACAGGAGCACGTTTCGACAAATCATATAACATTATTTTGGTAACAAGAAGAAATTGGCGTACCAATTCTGGGTTGTCTCTCAGCACAATGAAGTGTGGGACCTTAGGACAACAATTTTGAACGGGCCACAACTTCTGAGGGCAATAATTAATAATAATTAAAAAAACTGGATATATATTTTATACACCAAAAGAGGTAGACAATCCTAGAGTGGTGAGAGACTAAATGACATAATCGAGTAAAATATATTCAAGTCATGTGTGATGTTGAGAATTTAAGTCCATTTTACAAGCTATTATTTGTTATTAACGAAAGGGAAAAAAAAATCCTATAAAATATTGCATGTGAAATTTACATGTTCCTATATTTTGAATGTTAAAATTTATAAGAACTTGTATATGTAAATAAATGTGATACAATTATGATATGGCTATAAAATAAAGTGAAATAAGATGAACAAAATGTAAAAAGACACAAAATATTGTTCACAAATGATCTTTGAAAACAGTAAAATCATGGACCAGCCACAATGTAGTTAAAGATCAGTTATGCGCAACATACACTCAATGTTGTACACCATTGAGCACTAAGTATCAATGTACATATTATTTACTAAATCATTGAAGGTTGAAACTAAATTATCTTTTTCTCAGATTATAACGAGGTTCAAAATGAAAAGGAGTATTATTATTATTAATGGCATGACTTGAAGGATCAAATAAATGTCCATATCGAGGTGGTGCTATAAGTAGTCTATCAATATGCACACGAAATGCAGTATCATCATGCGCATACAATCTTTTAATTGAGAATGAAACAGGAGAATGTTTATATGTTACAATATATGGTCCGGTATATCGAGGTCTAAATTTATCAACGGATTTTAAGTAAACTATATCTTTTAAACAAATGTTTCTTAATTTTGCTTTACGACCATATATTTGATATCTTTTATCTTGAGCTGATTTGATGTTGGCATAAGCCTTGTCATAAATTTTATTTAGATCATCTAGTAATTTATGTACTTCAATATGTTTATCTAGGAAAGGTTGATTACTACACTGGTCATAAGTGTCAAAAATTAATGAAAGTTCTCTACCAAAATGTAGTAGGTTAGGAGAAAATAGTGTAGAGGAGTGTTTAGAACCATTGTAAAGTGACTTGTGAATTGTTGCGGGCGAAGAGGAGTCTTTTAAATTATATAAATATTTTCCAGGTTCCGTAATTTCAATAAAAAAAACTCCATAAATAGACATTCAATGCTTTTATTAATTTTGTTGCCATGATCATATAGTATAATATAGGAGAGGTGTCTCTTAGCAGTAGCCAGCAAAAAAAGCCACTCACACAGTGAGTATTCACATAACATTATTGCCAGAGATTTACATTACTTGGCGAATAAAATTGGTGCCAAAACACTTTACTCAATACATTATTTTGGCGTTAGAATTCGAAAAGACAAGATACTTTTGGCTGGGTGTGGAATTTCCAGTAAATTAAAATAATTATTTGCCTCAGAGCCAGAAACGTTACCATATTTGGACATGTTGATCTAAATTTAGCAATTGATATCATCACCCATTATTTTGATTGGAAGATGCTACTGAGAGTAAAGCAAGAACAACTGTTATTTTTCTGAGTAAGCAAACATAAAAAAAAGCATACATTAAGGATAATCTATTTGACAGTTAGAAAAGGAAAACGTTGTTTTAAATGAGATGAAGGTATATTTATTGGATATAATTTATTGCTATAATTTGAACTGTCAACATTTGCAAGATTAATGACTCTGAAATAGAAGTTAAATTATTTTTGGATTATTTATGAGAGATCAAAAGAATAATTATTATTATGTTTATTTTAGAAGCTATAAATAGGCATATTTATTTTATATACATTTGCTATAATTTGATTACATCCAGAGATGCAATTCAAGGTTAAATGAATAAAGGGTGAAAATTAATTACATGTGGATTGTTTTATGAACAATAAGGATAATTATAAAAAAATAGATTTAAAAGTAATAAATAAAGTTCTTAATTTCCTTTTTGCAATAAATCTTGATATATAACTGTGATGTAGAAAACTACTATTTACCTTTTATTTATTCAATTATTGTAACGGAAAAAAGGAATGCTTAAATGAAAAGAATTATTTATTGAACTAGAAATGAATTCGTATAACTTAACATTTAGATTACTGCTGATATATTATGAAAATAAAACAGAGAGAAAAAGGATTATTAATATACAGGAAAACGGATGAATATGGAAAGTTTTTAAAATTAAGAGGTGTTTGATTTAAATAAGTAAAATGTAAGAAAACATTTATATATATATGACAGATTGCTGTCATAGATACCGTAGTGTATTTTAATAACATCTATGAATTTCATAGTCACACTTTTTTTAATGAAAATTAAAGCATGGATAGACAGACACATGTACCAAAACATTGGCTTATTCAACTGTGTTGGAAAGTTTTAAAATGCCTTATATATAATAATCCTTAAGAAAAAAAATTAAATGTACTATAGTGTACTTAAAAAGCATGTTTGAATTTCATTCCTAATTGAAGATTTTTTAAGATTGATTGATTGAACAGGAAGGAAAACTCACAGGCACAAATTGGTTAACAAACTTAACAATAAGTTCTTTACCGATAACATACTAAAACTTTTTTTAATCTAAAAAATTGTGAGAATAATTAAAATGCACTATTAATTATACATAGATGATAATGTGTTTAAATTGTTTTGTGCACACACTCTTGTCTTGTACCTGAATAACATGTTTTGTTGAATTTGAAATACTATTAACATCATTAAAAGATACTTTAAGCAGTTGTATGCATCAGACATGTTACTTTTTTGCAGAAATGTAGATTTTCTTTACCTTTATTTTGACCATTTCTGTGATCAGTGTAAATTTGTATTAAAATTCTTGTGTGCATGGTAGGGGAGAGGTAGATGTACCTTTTTGCAGACGCATAATGATAACTAATATCACAATTTCCTTCTATCTGTCAATGTGTCAATAAAGATAAGTGATTTTTGTTGATCATCCATGGAAAGTCTGAATTTTCGTCGATTTGTTACAAAAATATTGTGATTTTTGTTGATCGGTCACAAAATATTGTGGTTTTTGTCGATCGGTCACAAAAAATTGATTTTTTGTTAACCAGTCATAAAAAAAGGTGCAATTTTTGTCGATTAGTCATGAAAAAACCACAGTTATTGTCACTCAGTGCAGAAAAAATCTCGATTTTCATTGATCAGTAAAGCAAAATTTGCAATTTTCGGCAGCTTGGTCAAAAGTTACACTAAGGCTTTTAATGTTTTAATCTTTCTCCATCCACAACATGAATGTCAACATTTATGTTAAATTTATTTTATTAAAATCTAAAACCTAATAAGGATAAAACTGCATCAAATTTCTTGCATCTAATTAGTCATGCAAAATTAATGATTAAATTCACCAATCTGTTGCTGCTAGAGTTTTTAATTTGTTTAGCTATGCAATCTCTTTCTCCATCTTTTTAATTTTTGTAAAAAAAAAAAAAGATCTGCAGGAATTGCTCCAGTAATAAAACTCAGTTTAAACATTACTTGAAATTGTGCAGCATTCTGCATTTATTACATTAATTTGCTTGGCTTTATTCAAAAGTATACGAGTATATATATATAATTAAACTCAAAAGAAATTATAATCAATTTAGCAAAATTATATATACTGTTCATATATTTATGAAAATAGCCAAGCAGACTCAGCTTTATTAAATATGCATTCTTTGTGTTTTTGTGTACTTTTATACCATGGTGCATCAATTTAAACTTTTTTTCCTAGAGAGCTGTAACATGTCTGGTGCATAGATAGTATGTTTACATAATTTCCCCCCAAAAATTACTGTTGTCACTCAATAACGTACATAAATATATATAAATTTGCCTTTTTTATGTATGGTTTATGTGTCCATCTGTTTATTCACTATTTAACAAATTTATGAAATACTTTGCAAATATATTGGAAAATATTAAAAATGGATGGAAAATATGTGACTATAATTGCTTAATCTCCGAAATAACTTTTATTTTTTTTTTTAGAGATTTATGTAAAATAAAAGATCTTGGAGGAAAAAAATAATTTAAATCTTACATGAGTAATCATTAAAAATCTTACATGTGAATGATATCCACTTGTTAGGCTTCCCCCTCCACCTCTTTGCTTTTATTACATGATATTCCTATTTTGCTTACTATTTGTAATTGCAAATTACATCAGTTGTGAATCTTTTATCGAAAATTAATGTTTGGAAAGTTTATAGAAATTTAATTTGATTTAATTTAATATCATTGTTTGAATTATTTGAATCGCTTCTAAATATATATTGCAGTTTTTGTCGTTTTGTTTTGTTATCAGTTTATATCTCCAACTTCTTTATAGTATGGAAAAATTTATTAGGATTTTAGTCTGAGTGTCTTATTTATTCTAAAATTAGTTTAATTTCTTATGAAAGATAAATCTAATTAATTTGTAAAAACTATAAAAATCTATAAGACTTATTTGAATCAGGGAATAAATAAGCTGTCATATATATCTTGCTTGCTGTATGTTCACCTTATCATAATTCATTGTTACTAGAATTTGTTTACACCAAGCAACTGTTAAATTACTTAAAATTTAAAAATGCCGTTTCAGCTTTTAGCCCCTTTGGGATGAGAGCCCCATATAAGACTTTTAATATTTTATTACCACTATTTCTGAATATTAATCTTCACCTTATTTAATCGCTGAAATTAGTGATTAGATACAGAAAAAATTACTGTTTGAAAATAGTGGTGTTTAATACTAAGGACCACATAAACTGTGTGTGGCACATATATGCGCTCATTCTAAAAGCGTTAATTTAAAGATAGAATCAGCTTAAAGGTTATTCAATTTTAATTTGTCATAACATTTATACATGCAGAATAGATTTTTTTATGTATTCATCTATGCTACATTTATGCGCATTGCCCTTTTATACATATGTTAACTTAATGATTTTATTTTCATTGTGTTTCTTATTGTGAGTCTTAATTTTTCTGTGTGAGTGAAAAAGTAAAGAAATTTTTCATGCAAAGTAGCATTTAAATAGGTTATAGTAATTTTTTAATTTTCTACAAAATTCAAAATAAATGTCCATTTTTTTTTTTTTTTTTTGGTGCTTTTATTTATATTGAAGTTTCAGAATGTAAATAATATTCTTCAAAGCATATTCATTGAAAATGCTCTTTATTATATCTTTAAGGTGTTTCTTCAAGTGTAAGAAGTTAAAAATTATATTTTACAGAAAGTGACACTTTTTTCAATAATTATTATTAATTTATTCACGACTTTTAGCTTTATTGATCATTAACTAAAATTATTGAAAATGTAATAATACAAAAGTAAATATTTATCATAGATTACAATTTTTTGTTTTTGTTTTAATAATATCTAACCAGTATTTTGCTCATTCTGTCAAAAATTATTTCATTATAGCAATTTCCTTTTAGTTATGCTACTGTAAATAATTAAGCATGTAGGTGAATTAATAGAAAAAAAATTGCTATGTTAGATTGTTTCTAAATCCAGTCTGATTAATTTATTTGGCATGCAAACCACAAGGAAAGCAAATGTGTCATATATGTTTAATTATTTTGCTTGAAAAGCTGTATTATTTCAAGTTATACCAGGGAAAATAATGTCTTGCAACTGAAGTTTATGAGTTATAGAATGGACACAAAATATAATTAGAATGAGCAATGTTGTTAAGTTTATCTTTCATGTTCTTCAGAATGTTTGTTTGGAAGACTAAGTCCAGATTGTAGACCAGTTGAGATTGTAGAAACATCTGGCATTGTTTTGTGTATAATGTGTCATCACTTCAGAATGATCTCATACAATATATTATTCCTCAAAACATGAAGATATGCATTTTAGTGCTGTTCAGTTTAAAATAATATTTCTTAGTCTCTAATGCATCTTATGTTTCCATAATTTTAAACAGGTTTTAAGCATTATAAGTTCATTAGTCACTTTGAGAAATTTTGTTAAATTGGAGTTTATTAATACAAGTTTTTAAAACGTAACTTTAGGTCAGCATTAAACAATTTTAAGCCTGTGTGAAATGCAAACTTTGATAATTGAAGCAGAATTAATCTTCAGACTGCCAACATGGATCCATTGGACCTGATAACATTTTTTGTACACTTTTCTCATGCAGACAAAAATTGTAAATAATGAAAATAGGAGTCTTAATCATTACAATATAATTTTTTCTTTCTATTTTATCTAGATTATGTTGTACTACTTTTTAGTATACTCATAATTTAATAATTCATTTTATTTTGGGTCATTCCATGTCAAATCAACCAAAAATTTTCATTATTCAACCTGACCATTTCAGATTTTAATGAAACCTTCAGGAATCATTCTCCCTGATGATACAAATGAGAATACACTTTATATTTTTTTGTATCAGTAAATTTTCATACTTCTAATTTTTTAAATTTTGAAATATCATCATTTCATCATTTTTTGGCTTGTTTAAATGTTTTCAATTTAGAATTTCAAGTTCTGTCAGGCATAGAGAGTTATTTAATCTCTCATTTTAAAGAGAATTTCATAAGGTTTAATTTGATATGCAAGTTGACTATGTTTGGTTTTAAAATAATAATAATAATTTAATTTAAAAAAATTAAATATTTTTTTTAAATAGTGCTTTTTAAAAAATTTGAAAAAATTATATGTTTGTTGTAATATTATTGCAAAAAAATATGTGTTTCATGTATCCATCAGAAATAAGTAGTATGTCCACAAATTCAAAAGATGGGAGAGCACATTTGAATAAGATTGATATGGTTTATTAAAGATATATAAAAAAAAAAACTAAGACTTAATTTAAATTTCGTGATAACAACTAGTTTTAATTCAGCTTCAAGTGCTGAACTTTCCATATTCAAGTACAAATTCTCTGTATTAAACAGAGCCAAAAAGCACGTATTCTCTCTGGATGCAGAGTCAGGACTGAACTTTTTAACAAAAATCTAAGATAAATTTACAATATGAATGATTATAATCAGTTTCACTTCCAATATCATAAAACACATTAAATTAGATCTAAATTATTATAAAAGGCTATAAATCTTCATTTCAATGGCATTAAGTAATTATAAAACTAATAAATCTATTTAAATGATTCCAAAATGAATAGAACCCTCATCAATTTATATCAAGAAATCCCAAAGTCATTAAATTACTAATAAATCATCATTAAGATTTCAAATTTATTATAAAGCTAATAAATGTATATTAAATGACCTTCAAATCATTATATTACTATTATAAACATTAAATTATATCAAAACAATATAAACAATAAATTAGGTGAAAATCACAAGATAATAAATTATATGAAAGTCATTATAAGGTAATAAATTATGTGAACATCATTATAGAATAATAAATTATCTCTATTAGTTCAAAAGGTATTTACATGAGGGGTTTTGCTATGTAATGGTTGATTATGATGAGAATCAAATAAACAAATAAATTATAGTATGCATAAAAAACTGATATTACATCCAAACATCCTCCGCCACCATGAACGAACAGAGTTCATCAAACATTAAAACTTAAATAATTAAATTATAAAACTGAAATGAACTTATAAAATTTTAAACATTTTTACCTTTAAGTTTCATTATTACTAAAGTACTAAAGTTTAAGAATATAATAATTAAAATATACTTCATCCATAACTATGCTTCATAATTCACTACTGAAAATAGAAAAAAAAGAACATTAATATACATAATTCAAAATTTACAATATTTGACATGTACAAAAGAATAATAAAACACATCGTTCTATTCATCATCATTGTCTATGAGCAGTGGACAAAGTTTTGTGATAGGACGTTTCATTTCCCCATAGGTAGTTCTTAATTTAACCACCCACACGTGGTTATGATCACCGGGAAACAGTTCAACTATTCTGCCTAATTCGGGTTGATTTTCTTCTTTTATTATCACTAAGTCATTGATTTTTTTATATCCGGCTTACTTTTCAACCACTTAGTTCGTTGTTGAAGTTGCGAGAGATAGTCACAAGAACACCTTTTCCAAAAGCTTTGGAAAATCTTTTGCAGAAGTTTCCACTGTTCTAAAGGGGTTATATAGGTAGAGGATATATCAGGCTCAGACAAGGAGGTCATTGAAGTTCCTATGATAAAATGCCCTAGTGTTCGAGCAGTTAAGTCCCTAGGATCAGAAGATTCAGCCACAAGGGGTCTTAAATTCAGGCATGACTCAATTTGAGCAATTAAAGTAAGAAATTCTTCATAAGTTAGGATTTGTTCACCAATAGTTCTTTTGAGGTGATTTTTCATTTGTTTTATTCCCGCCTCCCAAAGGCCTCCAAAGTAAGAGGTGGAAGGTGGATTGAATTTCCATATTATCATTTCATCGGTGAAGTATTTCTGTATTCTTTCATGAGATGCAATTTTAGACATCATTTTCTTTATTTCTGGGTTTGCCCCTACAAAATTTGTACCTCCTATCAGAAAATATTTCTAGAGGTTTTCCACGTCTAGCAACAAATCTTTTCAGTGAAGCAAGAAAAGTTTCAGTTGTAAGCCTGTCAGTTCTTAACCTGCCTCCAACACTAAGAATACCGTTGTCGTCAGTAAAGGGATGTAAAGGAAGTAGCTTGCTTTTAGAATTTAAGCTTTTTCTTGATTTTAGAACTTTCAGTTCTTCCACGAATTCATCCCTTTGAATCAATTTCATGATAGTATTTGTTGATCTTTCAAGTTCTGGAACAGTTAAAAACCCAGTGATTTGTTCAGATGGACACTTTATATTTTTGATGAATCTGAGACACTAAGCCATAATTCGTTTTAATTTAGTCCAAGAGGAAAATTTAATCAAAAGTTCAAATTTAGGAATATCTTGGGCTACAGAGCAAACAAGCATTTTGCGATGCTCTTGCAAGACCTCTTCATCAGGTAGATTTATTGGAGTTTCAAGAGAAAATATCGGTAAAGATTTTTCTTTCAGCCAGGAGGGGCCATGTGTCCATACATTATTATTTATTAATTCAGATGCAGAGCAACCACGAGAGAGAACATCTGCAGGATTTTCTTTTCCCTTACAAAATTTCCATTGTACTGGAGCAACAAGATTTTGTATTTCATGAACACGATTCGCCACATAGGGCTTCCAGTTATTAGCACTACCCTTAATCCAATGCAAGACAATTTGTAAAAGGTCAGTGACAACTTCAAGATGAATGGCCTTTGTTGCGAAACAAATGTACAAACAAACATAATGCTTAAAAGGTTTCACACCCCGTCCTTTATGAAGTTTGACCAAAAAGGGGCCGACTAAGTCCACGCCTACTTTTGAAAATACTCGAGCTTGTGTCGCACATGCTGATGGCAAATTTCCCATCAACTGAGATGACAAATTAGATACATTTCGGAAACATTTCATGCATTTCCTTATTTCTTTTTTCACAGCTTCTTTAGAATTAATTATCCAAAATTTTTGTCGAATAGCTGATATGGTTAATTGAGTGCCACTGTGCAGATGATCTTCATGAAAATATTTGATTAGCAAGTTAACATGATGCTTTTTAAGAAGAATAATTTGATGCTTTTGTATTCAGACAGATTGGCATTTCTTAACCTGCCTCCAACACGAAGAATACCATTGCCGTCAGTAAAGGGATGTAAAGGAAGTAGCTTGCTTTTAGAATTTAAGCTTTTTCTTGATTTTAGAACTTTCAGTTCTTCCATGAATTCATCCCTTTGAATCAATTTCATGATGGTATTTGTTGATCTTTCAAGTTCTGGAACAGTTAAAAACCCAGTGATTTGTTCAGATGGACACTTTATATTTTTGATGAATCTGAGACACCAAGCCATAATTCGTTTTAATTTAGTCCAAGAGGAAAATTTAAACAAAAGTTCAAATTTAGGAATATCTTGGGCTACAGAGCAAACAAGCATTTTGCAATGCTCTTGCAAGACCTCTTCATCAGGTAGATTTATTGGAGTTTCAAGAGAAAATATCGGTAAAGATTTTTCTTTCAGCCAGGAGGGGCCATGTGTCCATACATTATTATTTATTAATTCAGATGCAGAGCAACCATGAGAGAGAACATCTGCAGGATTTTCTTTTCCCTTACAAAATTTCCATTGTACTGGAGCAACAAGATTTTGTATTTCACGAACACGATTCGCCACATAGGGCTTCCAGTTATTAGCACTACCCTCAATCCAATGCAAGACAATTTGTGAATCACTCAAACAAAATATATTTTCATTCAAGATTTTTAATGTTCTCTTTAAATAATTAGCTAATCTTGCAGCTGTGAGTGCTCCAAGAAGTTCAAGTCGGGGCAGGGTTATTTTCTTGAGAGGTGATACTCTGGTTTTAGACATAACAAATGAAGTTTCACAAGAGAAAGGATCACAAATATGGACAACTGAACCATATCCCTTTAAACTAGCATCAGAAAATGCAAAAAGTTGAACAGTTTCAGGATTTGCAATATTTACAAAATATTTTCTAGAAATTTCAAAATTTTCTAAGTCCTTGATTTCATGATACCATTTCAAGAATTTTTCAGCTAAAGGATCTGGTAATGCAGAATCCCAGTCAATCCCATGTTCCCAAAGTTCTTGCATTAAAAATTTAATTCTTATCACAAAAGGAGAGATTTGACCAATAGGGTCATAAATTTTAGCCACAGTTTGTAAAACTATTCGTTTGGTGATAATCTTATTATCAAGTCCTACCAAAAGGGGTTGTATATCTATTTTCAATGTGTCATTATTTGTTACCCATATAATACCTAATACTTTTGAAAGGTTTTGTTCAAGAGTGTCTTCCTCAAAGTTTATTCCATGTTCCTTTCATAAAAATTTTAAATATCTAGAATTACTCTTAAATTTTCTAAGTTTAATTTTAGCCTCACTCAATATCTTCTCTGCACCAGTTGTTAAAATGAACGCTTCATTTACTGAATCTGCACCATGGAACAGATCATCCACATATAATGAAGTATCCAGCATATTAACTATTTTTTCAAACAAATCTTTATACCCCTTAATATGATGTTTGATGGTCGCAGCAAGGAAAAATGGTGAGGTTGTTACACCAAAAGTTACACAGGTCATGCGATAAACCTTCAAAATGGGATTGTTACTTGTTATATTGTCAAACCATAAGAACCTCAAAAAATGTCTATCTTCATCTCCTATCTGGATTTGCAAGAACGCTTTCTCTATATCTGCTGAGAGTGCAAATTTGTGAAGGCGGAATCATAAAATAATGTCAAAGAGATTAGGATTTAAATTAGGACCAGAAAATAAACAATCATTTAAAGATTTTGCCCCCTTATCTTTAGATGAAGCATCAAATACAATTCTCACTTTAGTTGTAGATTTATCTTCCCTTATTACTGGTCTGTGAGGCATGTAATAGGTATTTATTTCATTTTCATTAAATTTACATTCTTCGATTATACCCAAACCAGATTGTTCATTTATTATTTTGTCATATTCATTAAGTAACAATTCATTTTTGCACAATTTTGATTTTAATCCCCAAAGTCTATGTTTAGCAATATCAAAATTGGATTCTAATTAATTTTTATTTACCTTCCACAAAAGTTTTGTTTCATGTCTTCCATTAACAAAATTTAAATTTTCATTAAAGAAATCAATAGCATCTAAATCCTTTAGTGAAAATAGTTCACTTTTACTATCACAAATACCCAAAGATTCTAAATTCCAAAAACGCTGCAAATCAAAATTTTCTGCTTCATTAACCGATACAAAATGAGCATTAATTGTTTTAGTACTTTCAGAGTTTATTTTTCCTACTATTGTGTAACAAAAAAGTGTATTAGCTACATATAAATGATAGTTTCTTCAACGATTCCTCTCAGAACATTAAAAAAATAATCAGCTCCAAGTAAAATTTGTACTTCTGATTCATTGGGGGAGGGATCTGCTAACCTCCATCTCTTACCCTCAACATATTTTTTAATTTCAGGGTCAGAATTAGGAACCTTCAAAGTTGTTGCACTAATCAAGTCGGTAGCTAATACCTCAACATTTATGAAACGATGATAATTCATTTTGCTTCATAATTTAATTTTAAAAACATCATATTCTTTTTCGCGACCTTGATTAATGCCAAAGGCAAAAACAGTTAAATATTCTTTCCTTAATACAGGCAAAAACAGTTAAATATTCTTTCCTTAATACAGGCAAATTTAATTCACTAGCCAGCTCTTTTGTTATGAAGCTTTTTTCACTTGCCGAATCCAACAATAAACTAACTACTTTTGATTTTGAGTTACCTTGAGCTGTTACGCAACATGTTTGCAATAAAACAGCATGCTTAGAACTTTTCAAATTACAATGAGAATTAGAAATGATAGTTTGATTTTCCGAAAGCTCTGATTTCAAAGATTACTTAAAACAAAATAATTTATTATGTTCGGTACTTTTACAATTTACACATGGTTGTAATTTTACTTGGCATTGCGATGATAAATGCGATTTAAGAAAGCATCGATAGCATCTGCCTTCCTTTAACATGAATTTTTTTTTTTATCGTCAGCTAAATTTTTACACTCAGACAATAAATGATCATTACTTTTACAAAATACACAGAAAACTTTAATATTAGCATTTAAAGTACTGGCATGATATTTATTTGATATTTTCCTTTCACGATATTCAGTTTTATTTTTATGTGTGAATGAAGAACTTTCATCATTTTTAGAACTGGTCATAGACAAAGCCTTTTCTCTACATTCTATTTCGCATTTAAGAAATGCAATTAAATCGGTTACATCTGATTCATGACTAGGGTCCCATTTTCTATGATTATTCTATTACTAATTCATGGGGTAAAAGCTGTAACAAAATAGGATTTAGCAATTGTCCATAGGAACTGGATGTTACACCTAGATTTCTTAAACTTCTGATATTAATTTCACACATATCATGCAACTTTCGTAAAGCATTCAAGTTCGAACAATTTTTAACTGGCTCCATATTTAACAAATTAGTCATATGTTTATTAATAATAATATCAACTTTACCATAGCGATCTTTTAGTAAATCAATACAAGTATCATAATTTTGTTCTGTCAATGGAAATCCTTCTACCACATTATAGGCCTGATTACACAACAAGGATTTCAGATAGGCAAATTTTTCTACTTTAGATAATGATTTATTATGGTGAGTCGATGTTTCAAAACAATGAAAAAATTCTACCCATTGTCCAATATCACCAGAAAATTTAGGAATATTTAATTTAGGCAATTTCATTGTGCAAGAGTTTATTTCTGTTCCACTGACAGAACTATTTAAACCATTTATAGAACTGCCAGTTATCATAGATGTAACATTATCTTTATTACATTTAATTAATCTATTTTTTATCTTAAATTTAGCTCTTAGCAACTGATCATTGTATTTTTCGGTACTAGCAAGATCTTTTTCATACTCTTTAATATCAGTAAATTGCTCTTCAATTTCACGATTCAAACTTTGAAAGGTAGATTCTTTTGAACTTAATAGTTCTTGGATTTCTAGCAGATCATCTACCTTTGTATTATCAACATCATCAGCTAATAAAGCTTCCATTTTTGTTATCAATTTAGAGAAACTTGTTCGCTCAACTGAGCGCTTTGACTTAAGCTTCTCAAGATTTTCCATTTTAATAATTTTAATAAACAACAATTATTTTTATTTTTCAAAACATGAAATATAATTCATAAATGAAAGAAGCTTTCTTACCTGTTAATTTCAGGTAGTATTGATTCAAGTGTTAATTCCAGGTAATGCTGATGCATTGTCACACAATATCTAATAATAATCCATCCTGTGGTTTCTGGCACCAAATGCAAAAAAAAAAAAAAAAATGTGTTTCGTGTATCCATGAGAAATAAGTAGTATGTCCACAAATTCAAAAGATGGGAGAGCACATTTGAATAAGATTAATATAGTTTATTAAAGATATAAAAAAAAACTAAGACTTAATTTAAATTTCATGATTAACAATTAGTTTTAATTCAGCTTCAAGTGCTGAACTTTCCATATTCAAGTACAAATTCTCTGTATTAAACAGAGCCAAAAAACATGTATTCTCTCTCTGGATGTAGAGTCAGGACTGAACTTTTTAACAAAAATCAAGATAAATTTACAATATGCATGATTATAATCAGTGTCACTTCCAATATCATAAAACACATTAAATTAGATCTAAATTATTATAAAAGGCTATAAATCTTCATTTCAATGACATCAAGTAATTATAAAACTAATAAATCTATTTAAATGATCCCGAAATGAATAGAACACTCATCAATTTATATCAAGAAATCCCAAAGTCATTAAATTACTAATAAATCATCATTAAGATTTCAAATTTATTATAAAGCTAATAAATCTATATTAAATGACCTTCAAATCATTATATTACTATTATAAACATTAAATTATATCAAAACATTATAAACAAATTATGTGAAAATCACAAGATAATAAATTATATGAAAGTCATTATAAGATAATAAATTATGTGAACATCATTATAGAATAATAAATTATCTCTATTAGTTCAAAATTTATTTACATGAGGGTTTTTGCTAAGTAGGTTGATTATGATGAGAACCAAATTATAAACAAATAAATTATAGTATGCATAAAAAACTGATATTACATCCAAACAATTATAAACTTTTAAATTCTGAAATTTGTAGAGTAGGATCTCAATGGGATCAGCAGTTATAAAAAAAATGTTTAAAATGAATAAAACAATGATCTCTTTAGCACAATCATAAAGTTGGCGAGGTGCCAACTTTAAATACCAGCCCCAACTGGTGTTTAAAATTTTTTTTAACGTAACTGCTGATCCCATTGAGATCCCACTCTAAAACTTTCAGAATTTAAAGTTTATAATATTATAAAAAACAATTTTTTCAAAAAACACTTTTAAAATTTTTTTAATTAAATTATTTTTTTTAACCAAGCATAGTCAACTTGCATATCAAATTAAACCTTATGAAATTGTCTTTAAAACGAGGGGTCAAACAACTCTCTACGCCTGATAGAACTTGAGACAAAATTGAAAACATTTATAGAAGCCAAAAAATGATGATTTTTCGAAATTAAAGAAGGTAATTGTATGAAAATTTACTGAGATAAAAAATAATAAGTATATTCTCATTTATAATATCAGGGAGAATGATTCCTGTAAGTTTCATCACAATCTGAAATGGTCAGGTTGCGTCATTGGTTGATTTGACGTGGAATGACGCTTTTGGTAATTTTTTATATTTTAATATGGCTCCAATAAATCAGTTTGGTAATTCTTGTACAGACTCTTTATCAGTAGCTAAAGGGTTAAAAAAGAAAAATAAATCTTTTTATTATTTGAAAATGCTTAAAAAAAATAACTAAACTAATTTTAGATATGAATGTGTTATTCTAACTAAATGATATTATAAAATATTTTTATACTTTTCTCAAACTATTGTTATAAAAAGTACATGTCTTCTGCCCAAGTATAATATCAAATGATATCTTTTAACACAAAATGCCCTTCCTGTGTACTCAGTTATTAAAAGTTAAAATTTAATTTCCCATTATCCAGTTCCTTTAATGTAGAATACTTTTCATGGCTAATTTTATCTTGTTGGATTATATGCATTTTTATTGAAAAATATTATGTTATGATTGTGTTGTTACTCTTTCAAAAGATTCTTTTACCTTCACTTGTGATATTATGCCATAAAGTCTGCCAAACAAATGTTATGCTTTATTATATTTATGAGTTGTTTGTTGATGAGTGTTTTCATAAAATACTTTATTATCTTCAAGCTTTTTTAAAAATGTATTCTATGCAGTTAGATATTTGAAAAAAAAAAGTGCTATCTTTATTCCAACTTGGTAGTAATTGTTTCATATATGAGTGCCTGTTTGTCATTGTGTTCAAAATGAATTTAATTTTTTGTTAAAGGTGGGAGGGGAGATAAATTATGGTGTTCATATTTTACTTTTTTGACTGTTATTAAAGTAAAAGCTGTATACATTTGTTTGATACTTTTAGTAAGCATATGAGCTTTATAAGCATGTTTTTTGTGATAAATTTTAGCAATATTAGCCTATGTAAGTTAAAAAATATTGATGTTCATTTTTGAAATCATATAAGCCTATTTATTATTATGCTGCAAAGTGCAATGTGATGAATTTATTTTCAGATATTTTGAATGGACTTTTTTACTTTTGAATAGAATATTAAACCTATGTGTTTCCAATATCAGTCCTTGTCTATAAAAAAAAAAAAAAAAAAAAAAATGTATTTTTTATCTGATTGTTCAAAGTAAAACTGAATTCTGTTTTAAAATATTATGTAATTTACCTGAGATTATTTATTAGTGTATTGCAAGTTAATGATATTACTTTTGAATTTAGCAAATAATTAAAGCAGGAAATTATTCATAACTTAATGGTCTTGAGTTTCATTCATTAAAGCTGTCAACTTTTATGGGATTTTTCTTTCAAATCTTTTATTTCTGTTGCATTAATGTCGTATGATATTTTTTCCTGCCTCTCTCAGGATAACAGATAATCAAATTTTAAAGACTGTGTTGTTCTTTCAGAGATTTAAGATTTAGAGTAGTGTATGAATATATGCATATAAAGACTGTGAGCTGAAACTTAATCTAAGTTTGTTTAGTTTATTCCATCATGCCAAAATAAGTTTCTTTTAAGCCTGAAACCAAACTTTATTTTTATATAAATAAAAGTGACTATTTAAAATAAATTTTATCTTTAGTAATTTAGATTTTCATTTAAAAAAAAGGTCTTTTTAAAAAATTATATGAAAAATATATCAACAAAAATAATCTTTATTATACTTTTTCTACCATACTTTTACTACCATGTGGTATCGCTTGTCTCACTGATCATAATTCATTGGTAAATATAAATTACTGAAAATATTTCAGGTAAACCTTGCCTATTTTTTTAAAATTCAGAACTAAACACACTAACATAAAAAATATTATTTTGTTTAATGAGATTAAAAAAAAATTAAAAATCATTATCCACTTTCAATATTTGATTAATTGTATATACTAGTTAGTCTGTGTTAATTGTATTTACAAAATTCTATAATTTTTTTGCATTGTTATTTAGAGCTTTAATAAGTTTTATAAGAAAATAAGACTTTTATATACAAAATTTTCACTCACACATTTTTCATACCTTCCACTTTTTAAATTTTTTTATAGATAAAACATTCAAGATTTCTTCATATTGGATTTTGCTATTATTCTTTTTGTGTAAAGAAACCTTGAGTATTTTTGGAATTAAGTGATGCAATGCTGAAATGTATTTTCAAAACTAAAGAATTTGACTTTTTTTTTTTACTGTAGGCATATTGAAATGAAATGCAAATCATATCAGAAACATTAATAAGGTGCCATGTAGTCTTAATTTGTGTTCTGAAAAGCAATAAATTTCTATGCACCATATGGCTGTATATTACAACTCTTACAGAGAATGCAATCCGTTAGGATCTTTGAACTCATTTACCCTTTAGGTGGGGAGAAAATATTAGATAAGATAGGAATCAAGGTATTTTTTACTCATCATTAGTTTTATAAAACCAAAACCAGATGTAATTGCTGTTAACCTTTTGGATCGGACTGATCCAATAAACACAGCTCTCATATTTTACTTCACTTTCTCCTTTCTATAAATTTAACATTTTTCATTTTTGAAACACACATAAAAACATTATACTTTAACCATCTATTGCATGTTTTTATGATGAGTTAAAAAATACATTCATGGCTGTTGTTCTACTTCAATGTTATTCATAACCTACTTCTATGTTATTCATAAACACATTTATAACTAGAATACTCACAATTTTCAGCATTGCCTAACTCATTAATCTGTAGAACATTGGGAATTCCATGCCCAAGCAGGAATGAAATACGATAAAGAGTTAATAAATAGATCATTTGGAAAGATGGAAATATTTTGCAATTCTGATGAATTTTTAAAATGATAAATGCTTGTTTGTTTCACTGTGCCCAAATACATGCCCCTGTACATTGTACCCAATTAAAGATTAATCAGACATTTCATTTTCCTTGATAACTAATGTTCTGTACTGAATTTTGTTCATGAAAAAGTCCTATTTCTTTTACTATGGACATTTCCGTCCTCATCAGAAATGTGTTGTCCACTTAATATTAGAAATGCATCCCAAAAAGTAGTATTGTATGACAATGTTGAAATAATGGTAGCAACAACCTGCTCTGTCGCTTTTTCTTTTATCACTCTTGCACTATTTCTAAATGTCACATAATCTTTAAACAAAGAGTTTTTTTTCCTTCAAATTAAATTGTGGTAAAAGTGAAATGAAAAATATGGAGTTAATATGTTAGTCTTTTCTTCCTCACTATCTTTCATCAAAATGTGTTTAATATTTAATCTATATTATTATTATTCTGTTTAATCATTAATTGTCCCTATATATATATATATATATATATATATATATATATATATATATATATATATATATATATATATATATATATATATATAAAGGGACATAATGCAAAATCATCATTGCAAATTACACTTTCATTGAAAAATGGAATTTAAAACATAGTAAGAATTTACTAGTTATAATTTTATATTTTAAGATAAATTTATTATTAAAAAAAGATATTCTATATCTCAATTTTAATGTCTATATTTAATATCTTTATTCTTTACATTACAAATTTTCTATCGGACATTATGGCAGGTCAATCTTTTAAAATATGGTAAAAAGTTCTATAAAAACAGTGGTTCTGAACTGTTTTTATAGAACTTTTTACCATATTTTAAAAGATTGACCTGCCATAATGTCTGATAGAAAATTGGTAATGTAAAGAATAAAGACAATAAATTTATTATTTATATAGTTAATGCAGTCATCTAGATTTCTTCATACTTATATACCAGTATTATTGTTAAAATGTCAAAAAGAAAACAGTTAAAATGTTAATAATTTTATTTAACATATACAGTAATCCCTTAACATCCGCGAGGGTTAGGTTCACGGAAATCTCCGCGAATGTCAAAATTGCGAATGTTGATGTTATCCTCCTGTACATGGGTTAGCTTTTAAGATTTTTTTTAATGGAAAACACAATTGAAATGTAAATAGTATATGTATTAAATATTAAAAATACATACTCTAAATAAGTTTGAACAATTATACACATATTGTAAAAAGATTATTTGCTGGTTGATGGCTGAAAAAAAAGCTATTAATATGCGATTACTTGGCAGAAGAGATCTTTTGTTTATGGATTTCCATGTAAGGAAAAGTTGCAGCCTCAATTTCTCTTTTAAATTTAAGGCTCCTCACTTGCGAGGGATCACATTCTATCGCTTTATCAACAAGTTGTTGTTGTAATTTTAAAATATCTGCAACATTTTTTGCAGAAAATATTTCACCTGCAATAAAAAATTTAAATTTTAGAAAATTTTGTAAAAAAAAAAAAAGAAAAAAATTACTTAAAAAAAAAGACGTTTACCTCTAGTTTCACAATTCCTGCTCTCATTGTCTGGTTCTGTAATTTTTTATCAAGGATTTCTAGAAGTTGTTCTTCAGTAAGTCCAGATCTTCCACGTCTTCTCTCCTCATTCGTCGAAACCATCACCTCCGACCTGATGAGCCAGTTCCACAACTTCAAGAGGTTTGGAAATTGAAGGCATTTGATTTTCTTTTTGTACCACTTGGGGCCAAATATTTCGCCAACAGGAATTGATTGAACTTTCATTAAGTTCCATCCATGCTGGATCAATTTTGGCAATGCAATCTGCTATGTTGAAATTTTTCCAACTTGATGTGACCGTGGCTTCTGAATTTACTTCAATCGATTCTAAAATTCTTTTGAAAGATCTTGTGTAATAAACTTTGAACGCAGCTATGATTCCTTGGTCTAACAGTTGGATCAGTGAAGTTGTATTTAGGGGGTAAAAAAAAACACTTTGACGTCTGGATGCACATCTTTTAAACTAAGTGGATGTCCAGGAGCATTGTCATTGAGGAGTAGAACTTTAGATGACAGATTTAGGTATTTCTTCACCTCATGAATAAAACAATCATTAAACCAATCCAGAAACAAAACGCTGGTTACCCATGCTTTGGTATTTGCTCACCAGAAAACAGGCAACTTGCTTTTATCTTTACCTTTGAGAGCACGAGTATTTTGCGATCTATAAATTAACATCGGCTTTACTTTAAAATCGCCTCTAGCATTGGTACACAACACAAGAGATACCCTATTTTTTGCTGTCTTAAAACCTGGAGCTGTGCTTTCTGTTTTGGCAAGAAAAGTTCTGTTCAGCATTTTCTTCCAGAACAAGCCTGTCTCGTCAGCATTAAACACTTGTTCTGGAACATATCCGCCTCTTTCAATAATTTTTGCAAGTTCTTCAGGAAATTTTTGAGCACTTACATGATCCGCAGAAGCAGATTCGCCAACTAACTTTATGTTGTGTAAACTGTGCCTATGTTTAGAATTTTCAAACCCAAACCAGTCAAATAAAGTCTCATCTTTTACTTTTACCGCATCAAATATTTTTTTAGCCTTGGCTCGTATTAAAGCTGAACTTAGTGGCACTTGCTTCTGATTCATATCTTCTATCCAAATACTTAAGGTATTTTAGTTTCTTCCAATGACTTGTTCCATACTTGCGATTTGGTTTTTGCACTAGTCAGTGCACTTGCTGAGATGCTATTTCTTATAGTCTTTTTGTTTTTTTTAATTGATCGAACTGTAGATTCATTAATATTAAAATAACGAGCGACTGCACACACTATTTCTCCCATTCACAACTTATCTAAAATTTTTAACTTTTTTGGAAAGGTTCAAAACTTTTTTCACTCTTTTAGCTGTAGGCGACATGATGAAGTTTCTCTTTTTTAGGTTTGCTAAACACTGAGAAGAAAAAATAGACAGGCAAATAGAAAGAACAAATGTTTTCTACGGGGACTTACGTAATTCAAATGATAAACAAAACTTAGAAGGAGCATGCACATTACATACTTCGAAGAGAAAATTTGCGTTTTGGTCTTTCAATATAAATTGGAGAAATGCCAAGCTCGAACAAACAAAAGGGGAATAATCTATTTTTAGCATAAAATCATGTTTCGGGCAAAACAAAGGAAGTTTACTTTAAAAAAAAAATTCTTTATAAAATGAAATCCACGAATAACCAAGTTAAGTATTCGTGAATGTTGAAATGTTCTTCATTTTATATTTTGCGAATAATCAAAACTCGCGAATGTTAAATCTGCGAATGTTAAGGGATTACTATATATATATATATATATATATATATAAATATGACTTATTACAACAACAGAAAAACATTGTTTTATTTGGGATATAAGTATTTTTGATTTTTATAGCTCTTTTGTGATATGTCTATTTTTGCACTAATTTTTTCAGAGAGGGTAAAGTACCACCTAAACTGAAAATTGTCTTAAGTTGCTTAAATTTGTTTGGTAGTTTCATAATCTCTGTTTATTCATAAGCATATTTTGTGTGTGAAAATGTTCTGAATGTTTAAATTTAACTGAGGTCAGATTTAGTAGAATAATATAAACTAATGAATAAGTGCATTTTTTACATTGCATTGTGCTATGATTTTGATATTAACAATTTTAACATTTGCTTGAAAAATGTTCTTTATAGAATCTGAAAGTTTGTATGTGATATACGTTTTCATTAAAATGTTTTTGTTAGCATGGAAACCTTTTGTTTTTGAATGTTGTAAAGTATGTTTTTGTACTTAAAATTTAAGATTTGAAATATGGCACAAAGAAAAAAAGTGCAATTTTATCATTGTGCTTGTGATTTTACATACAAAAAAATGAGAAGAAATGTTGCTACTATGTGTTTTATTTGCTCGAATTACTTTAAAATATATTTGCAATTTTTAAACTTTTATACTCATTTAATATTTACCAATGAGCAATTTTTGTATTGTGAATGTGATTTGTTACAAATTATTAATTATATATATTAATTTGTTTTTAATAAAATATTCAAGCTATTTGTATAATGTTATGCGATGTTTTTAAGATGAATATTATAAGAAAAAAAGCAACAAAATATGCCAGTATTTGGCAAATATAATGAATGTTTTTATACTGTTCAAGTTGTTTAATGAACTGTTGCTGCTGTGTATAGTTTATTTACTTTAGGTACAGACTTTTCTGTTCCTGCTTTATTTTACTTAAAATATATTTTTGTAGCTGTGTAAGTCATGTATAAAAATGTATTATTAATGAATAATGTTTTATTTCTTGGTGTTATTTGAGTTAGTTTTTCAATCATTATTGTTATTATTGTGCTTTCTTATTAGTTTGATATTTCATGTGCTAATCTTTTTATTGGTATTTTTTACAAAATTTCAAAATTGCAAATCATTTCAACAATTTTTGTTTCTGTTTGGAAAGTTTTGTACAGAAATGTGTGTTTCTAATGTCTTTAGTATTTCCATTTACTCATTAGTAATAATCAGTTTTAGTATTTTCTTATTTGTTTGTTCTTATATGCTGTATAAAACCTCAATTCAAATTTACAATTCATTAAATATTTTATTTCTGATCTGTTGCGTAACCTTTTCCCATTGTACACACATGCTTCTTCCTTTTTAAATCCCTTGTTGAATCTAAAAAGGATAATTCAGTTTCTTTGCATACTTTTAATTTATATCTGAATGGAAAATGTCTGTGTGACATAGGTGTAGCATCAGAAAGGGTATTTGCACCCTGAATCAAGAATTGTCTTGATCTGAAATTTAAATGATAATTAACTACTTTTATTTCTTCATTGATTTTGTATGGGCTTATTGAGCTCAGTAGGTAGCCCAAGTTTCTATGCTGTTTCAAATCTGAGTTGGCCGGAATGGGATGACTGAACGGCTTTCAGAATTAACTTAATGAGAAATCATGACTTTTCCTCAAAGAATTTCTCTCTAAAAAAATTCCGCATTTGGCAGTATATGTTTTGTGCATAATTAACTCTGCATTTCTGAGATGCAATGATCATGAATTTTTTTTTTAAGGAGTGAGATTACTTGAGTGAGATGCTTTAATGCCAATGTATAATGGTAATCCATTCCAGGATTACTGTTAAAATAAAACCCTTTGTTATCCAAAACCTTTGCTAAATTTTAATTAAAGTTTATGTATTCAACCTGGGTTAAGGCTGAAATTAATCTTCTGGCGGTATTTGCATCTGCACATACAAAGAAAGTAGAATAGATGAGAACCGTAGCTCTGTAAAGGTGTGACCAGGGGTCGGAAAAACTACTTTCTTATTGTAGCGAACTACAACTACATTGTCGAAAATGTAGTTAACTACAACTACTTGTTTTAAAGAGTAGCAACTACAAACTACTTTTCAAAAGTAGCCACTACTTTGCTACTTTCAAATTTTGTCAAAGTGAAAACACGGATTAAATAATAAAGTGACCCCTCGTTATATCGCGTCTGCCGGGATGCAATTAATTAAATGCGACATAACCGAGGGCATTAAAAAATTAAGAAAGATAAAATACAAGAAAATATTTTGTGTTTTTCTCCAAAACGTTAGTTTATACACACTTAACAGATTTCGTAGCAAAATTAAGAGAGATGTTATAATCTAAAAAACTACAGAAAATCAACTCTAAATACTAATATAAAATAAATTAATCTGCAATTAATTCAATTCTGAATAATAAGAAACCTGGCGTTAAAACATGAAGATCTAATAACAAGTAAATAGACAAGTGTTGCTAACAAGAAAATTAATTCCTTTGGTGGGTTAGTACTTGATTTCAACAGCAAGCATCAATGCAAAAAATCTATGACTTCTTGCGATACGTTGCTATACACTGCAGTTGAGATTTGCCACTGCGATTCAGAAATTGAGTAAAATAAATTCTGCACAAAAGAAGCAAGTTTTGACAACGTGATTTGCAGAATGGCACTTTTGTTTTCCTGAAGTAGCGTTAAAAGTAGCATCAGTTCTCGCTACAAACTACTGATTTTTTGTATTGTGCTACTCGCTATACTACATTGTTAAAAATGTAGCGTACTACACTACAAACTACTGTAAAAGTAGTGACTACTGTAGTTTTGCTACTTCTGACCCCTGGGCACCTATCACCATCTGACGTTACCTTTAAAATTTCTAACCATTAGGAGCATAAGCATAGGCAGAAAGCAAACATTACAGGATGAAGCGGTGCGTGCCAAGGAACAAAGTGCTGACATGCACGCATATTCTTAATAAGACCACAGTGTTTTCCACTGCGATTTCGACTTGTTTGTTTGGCAGCCATCTTCTTTTGATTGTAGGTGATGTGCTAGCTTGTTGCAGCGATGGATAATATGGACTGGTATATGTTACAGGATTGTCAACCATCCCATTCTGAAACACGGTAAGTGACAGATTTTTATCTATTCATTATGTCATTTAAATGTCACATAAGTTTCCATTTAAATTTAAAGAACTGTCAAAAGAACATTGTATTGTGTAATAGAAATGTAATAATAACATAGTTAATACATTATTAGTATAATGTTTTATTGTGATATTACATTATAATTACGTTGTCTGTCTACGTTGTACGGTCATCTGTCTTTCATAAAATTCAATCTCAGAAAAATGGATAAAGTATCCTTAAATGGATTTATTAAAAAAGTATAAATCTGCTGCTTTACCATTGACAAAAAATACTTATTAAAGATAACATTTTAAGATTTCATTTCATGAATTTTTATGTTTGTTGAAATAGATTAAGTATTTGCAATAAATAATCCAGGATGTATGCATTTTTTTAGGGGGTGAGGTGGAGAGGGGGGGGGGAATTTAACACGGGAATTCAGTTAATTGGTTATTTATTTAGTGTTACTACAATTAATAAACTGTGCTCTTTTAAACATTGTGCATAATGGAGGGGGGGGGGGAGGGAGATTTGCATTATTATTTATTTTGGAAAATTACAAATCCAGTTTTAAAGGAATGTGAGACTTTGTTGAATAAGGAGACTGAAATTTGGAAAGTACGATGAATTGATTTAAAAAGTGAAAATTTACTGCTTTCCACCTCTGTTGTGAAAGTAGCATCCAGAAAAAATACTTAAAAACATAACATTTTAAGATTATATAATTTTTTATATTTTCTGAAATAGATTAAATATTTGTAATATATAGTCAGGGGTCTGTTTAGGTTTTTTTCCCACACTTTCCTTTCCTTTTTTTTTGAAGGGGGGGGGGGGAGTGTGAGAAAATATAACACGAGAATTCATTTGATTTATTATTTATTTACTGGTAATATAATAACAAATAATCATCTTTCTTTTAAATTAAATTTTTAGACACTGTGTGTGGTAAGAAATTGGTGGGAGGGGAGTATTTTTTATTTAGGAAATTTTCAAATCATCAAGTTTTAGTGCTGTAAATGGTCCATTTTTCTGAGATTAAATTTTATAAAAGACAGATCACTGATAATGTAATATAATAATAATGTATTATTATTATTACATTTTTATTACAGAATACAATATTCTTTTGACTTTTTAAAATTAAAACAAACTTACACGAACAGTTAAATAACATATGAATACACAAAAGTGTGTCACTTATCGTGTTTTAGAAAGGAAAGGCTGACAAAATTTGTAGAATATTAATTATCCATCGTTGTTGCTAGCATCTACGGAAAATAAAAGAAAATGACTGAAAAAAAAAAAAAAGTATTAAAGACAAAGAAATTAAAATATATAATTCTCTGTGATGGAAATTGAAAAAAAAAATAAATGAAACTAAAAAAAGAGTAACATCGTATGTATAATTAAAATTGAAAAAAAAAAAAAAAGAAAGAAAAACAGCATTATCGAAGATAAATAAAAATTGTCCTTGATTCCTGTCTTTACAACTCAGAGTAGAAAACAGCTGAAGCTGATAGCGGAAATATCACAATATAAATGACGGAAAAGCACAGACTTTTTAAATTTTGGTTTTAATGTATCTCTGCTCTTCATCCATGTAAAGTTTGTTTTGTGGTAATACTTCAGATGGCTTTAGAGCACAGGTCGCAGTTTACATTAGCTTTACGGGAGCTGTCATTCTTCATCTGTTCCACTTTCTTTGGCACATACCTGCATTCTAGTATTCTAGCTGATAAAAATTAAATACCACCAGCTCTGGAGTGTGACATTATGTCCATGAAGTCCATTGATTAATTTGTTCTGTTCCCCAAAACCATAGGAAAACCATATTAAAAATGCAGATAACTCATTTAAAATGCCCTAAAAGTTTGAAAAATTCCACATATTTATTGTATTACTTACAAAAAAAATGAACTTTAATAAAATGAATTTTGCATGAAAACATTTTTAATTGCCACTCTTCACCAGAAAGGCAACTGGGCTTACTTTGGAGTTTTTTTAAGAAATAGACTTGTAAAAAGAAAAGACTGATAAAACTGACCCTAGAAATTATATCCCTAAAATTCTTGCAGACATTATTTGAAAGCATGATGCAGATTTATAGGTTGGTGGTGAGCACGTGTGTTTTAAAATGGCGAAATGCAATGTATCTTCCTACTTTACATTACCATTTGCAAGTAAACGTTTGAAAATATTGTTTTGTATGCATATTAGCTTTATAAAGAGAATAAGTTAAACATTTTTCTAGCAACCAAATATTGTAGTTTAACCGGGTTTCACACTTTTATGGAAAGCCAGTTTTTATTTTGTTTTAGTGATTAACAGGGATAGTCTTTAATGTGTACAGCCCCCCCCCCCTCCCTGCTTGCTCTTAACACATAAAAATAGAAACAATATTATTGACAGGGTTTGATTTAAGTGGTATCGCATTGCAATTTGCGATTCAAATTTAACTAAAGTGTGACTCAAGAAATGCATTGAATCGCAATCGTTATGATGCATATTTCTAAGATGCCACTTTTCCGCCTAAAGGCGGAATTCAGCTTTTTTATAAATTTTATGATTTTCGCTTTTTTATATAAAATCTGCAATTTCCACTTTTTCTTTCATTTCTTCTCACTACACTGTGTGGCGTGCTAAATAGCAGTGTATTTTCCCAGAGATGCACGGGAGTCGCGAGGGACGAAGTTCTACTCTCCATCCTGCCTAATTATCAAGAAGGGATGCTACTTTTCTGCTTTTCTTGTTTTTGTTTTAAGCCGATCAGCAATTTCCATGGAATTGTAAAAAAATAAAATAAATCTTTATGTTTGCTGGGAAAAAAGGCCGAGAACTACATCAAATGATCCATGAATAAAATCGCAAAATTAGGTCAATCATCCTAGGAAAAAACATGACTTTCTTCAAATGGTCAGGGAAAAACTCATGAATTTCGTCAAGAGGTCACGGAAAAAAAAAATCCCGAATTTCATCAATCGGTCGCAGTAATATTGAAAGTAATGCAGTCTCGGCAAATGAAACAAAACTGGTGAAATGGCATGAAAGATATTGACATATAAATAATCAATATATAGTATATACATCCCAAAATGATAGAGTAAAAGGATTGCCGAAAATGAAATATCAACAGCTAATCTGTGAAACATGTAAGATAGCTAAGACAAGAAGAGTTTCCTTTCAATCAAAACAAGAAGGCAGGACGAATAGGCTATTGCATATGAATGTTTGTGGACCAATGCCTACAACATCACTCGGAGGGTCAGAATATTTTTTAACAATCATCGACGACTATTCCAAGAAAGTAACTGCTTATCCGATGTATCACAAGAGTGAAGCATTTGACTGCTTCTTAAGATTTCAGAAAAGAAATGAAACGTTCTTGGGGAAGAAAATAATAGCTATCAGAACGGACAATGGTAAAGTGTTCGTGAACGACCAATTTAACACTCATTTAGAACATGAAGGTATCAAACCCGAGAAGACGAATACATATTCTCCAGAACAGAATGGATTGGCAGAACGTTTCAATTATACAGCTGTAGATGCCATAAAAGCCATGCTAAAAAATAGTAACCTGGATCAAAAATTTGGGCTGAAGTACTTTGCTGTTTTGTCTACGTATGGAATCGAATAGCCAGAAAAGGTAAAGAGAAGGATCCATTTGAATACTTTTGCAGAAGAAAACCATCTGTAAACCATTTAAAGAAATTTGGAAGTATTGTCTATGTAGGCATACTGAAACAGCAAAGAAAGAAGTTTGACATGAGAACTAAGAAAGGAATCTTAATGGGCTAGGCACAGCAAACGAAAAGCTACAGAGTTTGGATTCCAGAACTGGGGCATATTATTGAAACAATAAACGTTACCTTTGATGAAGAATTTAAAACTAGTGACATAAAGATTCCAGGAAGAAATCTGAACAAAAGAGAAAAAGAAGCAAAATTCAAAAGTGGAGCGAAACTGGACCCAAATAGAAATATAAGTAACAATGAAAGGAAACTTAAAAGAGAGATTTCAAAGACAAATAGAAGAGCAATTGACGAATACATTGAAAACCCTGAGTTATCATCAGACTCTGAAGCAGATTCGGAAGAAGAAATACACTGATACCAAAGTCGGAAACCAGAATCTAGCAGTGACTCAGAGGAAGAACTAATTCCATGGGAAAATATAAAGTGAATAAGAATGGCAGAAGAAAGACGAGATGGCTCGAGAACGGACGTATGTTATGGAATCGAAGGAAAAACTGTAAATTTAAGATCGCATCTTGATGCAAAGAAGTATTGTTTAAAAAATATTAGATATGATCTGACATTATTCAATATCTCTGGGAAAGACCTGAACTTAGCAAGGAAAAATCTGATACAGAACCAGAAGCCAACACAGTAGAAGTAAAAATCCCCAGATCATTTAAAGAAGCTGTCAAATCTGATCAAAAGCATGACTGGATGAGGGCTATGCAAGAAGAAATGAGAATTATGGAGCAGCGAAAAGTATGGAAGTTAATCTCTAGGAAAGACGACAAAAAAGTTCTACATAACCGGTAGGTGTATTATGCTGTCCTCTAAAAAAAAACCCAATGTGAAATGTTACCTAAAAAAAACCCACCCTAGTATTTTATCAAATATTTCACTGAAGTAAATTTTTGGTTTTGCCCTGTTTCTATACACCATTTGCAACAGTAAAAGTATTTGATAATGCCTAAGGAGTGTTTATTTAGTTTTAAAAGAATTTAATCTAATAATGCAGAATTTTGCAAAAACATGAGCTTCATTTTCACATATTTGCTTGTTATAATACGTTATGTTAGAATGATGTACATCAATTTTGAAATGTTTTTGTTAAACCATTAAAATGCGAATAAAATGTTACATTTTCAGCTGATTATGTCATGTAGAGCTCGGCTGGCGACCTTTGAAAATGGAGCTAAAAAAAAACCAAAAATTTTTTCAATAAATAAATGATAAAATATACAATTTTTTTTAAAGACATTTATTTTTAAGTAACATAATTAAATTATAAGGAACATAATTATATATCAACAAATTTAATGCATATTGAAGGCACTTCTAAGGATTTTTATTTTTTAGTATGTCATAAAAAAAATCCATGTTTGCAAAATTAAAACACATCAATCTTTTTTACACACAGATACCCTTCACTTGTATTTTACACATTATTTTGATGTTTTCAAACTTTTATTTATTTTATTTTATTCACTCTTTTAACTTTTTAATGCAAAATATTTTACTGAAGATAGGAATAACTAATATAGATGCATAGCTGCTAATTTGTACTATTTATCTTCTAAGCATACAGATGAACCCTAAATTTGTGCAGTTTTGTGCAAAACACAGAATTGCAAAATATTTTGTCTTTCGCATAAAAGGTAAAACTTGAAATCTCATGCATTTCCCCTTTCTTATGTAATTTAAAATATACAGCAGAAGAAAATCGTAATACAATTCAGGAAGGAAGTAGCAGCAAATTTCTTTCAAGAACAAGAGTGCACCCTTTCTGTGTCATCGATGAACTTCATTATCTTTGCTTTATCATTTGAGAAGGTAAAGCCAGGGTTGTTTTTGATCAGTCAAAACTCATTTTAACCAGGATTGTGGTCAAAACTGGTGTTAACCATTTAAAAGTGGTCAAATTTGCTTCAACCACTCAAAAGTAATTGAAACTCTAATAAAAAGACATTTGAAATTTTTGGATTTCATAATGCACCTGGTGAATTGTTGTGCAAACTCTTCAGCAATAAAGATAATTTTCAAAGTTTGATCTGAGTTAGCCTTAATACAGAAAAAGTCGTTACTTGATAAGTAACACATGCTGTATTAATTTTTTTTTAATAAAATGAATTTTAATCTATTTTTCCAAATCAAAATGAGTCTTAATTACTGATGATCAAAACATATTTTGACCAGGAAAGTTAAAACTGTTATTTTCCATGTTTAAACCAATACAATCCTGGGACTAATAATATTAGGTAGACCAACAATGACTAATAATATTAGGTAAAAGGCAAAATTGGGAAATTTCATTAGTGGCCAGTGGTAGCAGTTTTATAAATGGTCACAAACTTTAAACTAGTAGCCACTTTTTTATATGAAAGTGTTAAACAGTAAACTTTTGTTAAAATTTTTATTAGTATTAATCTGAATTTAAATAGCCCAAATAAATATGTTAATATAAACATATTGCAACCAGCAAAAGTAGAATCCTTGATAAAATGCAAGAAAATTTTACTCTCTCCTTCTGGGAAAAGTGCCATAAGGTGGCCGCTGGCAGACGTATTTAGTAAAGGAAATGGAAATTTATTTGGTGCCAAATATGGGTTAAAGGTTCAGGTATGATAGTATGACTTGATACTTGCTGCCCCTAGGGTTACTGCATCAATGGTAGGAAAAAATAAAAACATTAAAAATCTGCACATGCAAAAATGTTGAAGAAATGTGATTAATAAAATAAGATTTTGTGTGGCAATGTTGGCAGATGTTCTGGAAACAGCACCAATCCATTCCTTTTATTACTTAAGTACTCAATATTTTTTAATATCAATTAGATATTTTTTTTCTAGATTGACACTGATCAATTTAATAAAACACAAACTACAGGTCGTACAAGATGTAAGGAAAGAATAAAGATGAGTGTTTCAGTTATTACACAAAAATAAATAGATGAAGTGTTAAAATCACACTAATTTCCAAGCACTTAAAAGCATTGTAATCACTCTTCACTGCATTCAAAAACAAGCATTGAGAATGAAAGTACTACTACTAGTGAAGATGGCAGTCAGGAAAGTAATGAATCTTTATGGAGCTCAGATTTATCAGATACAGATATGCATAAGAAGAAGCCGCAATTTTGAACACTGGAAGTGATATTACCGATAATGAAGACAATGATTTATTCTGTTCTGTATAAGAAGCCGAGAAGTTACAATGTGGCCAGTAGGTGATTATTAAATAAGATGATTTAAAGTTTCATGTTATTATTACTGAAGAAGTAAATGATGATCGTCGAATAAATTGCTTAATGCCAACAAAAATTAAGAGTACTCAAGTTTGAATCTAATCACTATATTATTCAGAACAAAATAAACCAAAATGTTGCTATTACTAATGCTTCTCCATTAATAAGCTCTCGGAGATTTTACAAATGCTATTTAATAATTTTCTTCTTAAATTTACTGAAGATGTATGCAAAGAAATGTGAAAAGTCTGGAGCGAATTTACAAATAATTATATTTTGCATTTGATATTCCTTCAATTTACAAAATAATGAAATATTTAATATTTTTTTTGCAGAATTTTGGTTTAAAAATAAATAATAATGAAAAGAAAATATATTTTGCTGTCAAATAATTTTATTTCCAAGTATTTTTACATGTGGGTTTTTTTTTAGATAACATGGTTTTTTTTTGGGAAAAAGTGGGTTTTTTTTTCAATTTCTTGCTTAATTGACTGTCATTTTGTAACATATTGATAGAATGAAAAATGCTCAGCATTAAAATCTTAGTCAGAACAAGCTGTGAAAATATAGCTATGTTTAATTTTTTTGGATTCCTTATTAGACTTTATATAAAAGTAAATTCAAAAAAAGGGTTTTTTTTTTTAGAGGACAGCATAATATACCATCAAGAAAAATGAGTAAGACAAAATAATGAGATATAAGGCAAGATTGGTTGCAAAGGGTTTCAATCAGAAAAAAGAGATACCTATGATGAGGTATACAGTCCTGTGGTAAACTTTGCCATAATTAGATTATTTTTCACCATTTTAGTTGGAGTTTTTGACTGGCTACACCAACAACTAGATGTTAAGTGCACTTACCTTTATGCTAAATTGCAAGAAAGAATCGTCATGCATCAACCAAAAGGATTCGAAGATCACAAATAACCTAACTACGTTTGTCTGTTGAAGAAAGCCCTTTATGGATTGCATCATAGCGGAACGCAGTGGTACTTTTAAATTCAAGATCTTTTAGAAAAATTAAACTTTGTCCAATTAAAATGGACAAATTGCGTATTCATTTATAAGAAAAGAATCCTACTGCTACTGTAGGTGGATAACATTATCCTATTTGGAAAAACCGCTGAGTATATAAAAGAAACCATCGAACTCCGGAAAACTAAATTTGATCTTAAAACTCTTGGGAAAAACGAAAAAATTACTAGGTGTCCAATTTGAGAATGAAAATGGAAAATTCTATATTCACCAGAATACATCAAGAGAATTTGTCAAGTTTTTTCTTCATATAAAATCCGATAGTGTCAT
The DNA here is from genome assembly GCA_963931845.1 of Maratus michaelseni. Lineage (NCBI taxonomy): Eukaryota > Metazoa > Arthropoda > Arachnida > Araneae > Salticidae > Maratus > Maratus michaelseni. Next base: position 341,691,680 of record OZ007586.1, read on the forward strand.
TACCTATCGCAAAAGGCATAATTTATTGTAAGACTGATTGTCCTAAAACTGGAAAAGAAATTATAGAAATAGAAAAATATCCCTACAGAAATCTAATCGGATGCTTAGCATTTTTAGCAAGTCGAACACGGCCATATATCTCTTTTGCTTTGAATATTTTCAGACAATTTCAAGAAAACCCCAGGCATGGTTCATTGGCATGGTTTACTAAAGCTGTTGGGATATGTTCAAGTCATGAAAAATATGAAATTAAATCTATCAAATTTAAAACCATTAAAAGTTACATGCTATAGCGATGCTGACTATGCATCAAACTGAGACGACAGAGTTTCGATGAGCGAAATTGTAATGTTAGTTGACAAAGCTCCAATCATATGGCAAAGTTTCAAGCAAAAATGTGTATCGTTATCTACAATGGAAGCCGAATACATATCTTTCAGCGAAGCAGCAAAAGAAATGGTATGGATAAGATGAATATTAGAGGAAACCATCAAATCAAAAGTAATTCAAGAAAATTATGCCAGCTACACCTTATTGTGCTATAATCAAGCAGCTATCGACTTTTCAAAATCACCTATCAAAAATGCTTGAACAAAGCATATCGACATTAGATATCATTTCCTAAGAAACCTGGTATGTGACAACATGTTTGACCTGAAGTATGTCCAGTCAACCAATAATCTAGCAGACGGGTTTATGAAACCCTTGGTCAAAACATCTTTAAAGACTTTCACTTCCGAACTGTTTGTAGAAGTGTGACTGCTGTTCGACGAACAATTTGGATAGTTTCCAGTAGAACAGTATTTATTTATTTTTTATATATATCAAGTATTGAATTTTCATATATTTAAATTATTGTAAGGTATTGAGATATTTGCATATATTTATACTGTGTTTTTAGGAACTGTTTGAGCTTGCATTTTTGTTAATACATTTAATGTTTAAGGTATCATAAAGTTAAATTTTTTTCAGTATCATTACACTTTTAAGTATATATTGTTTCTTAATGTTAACTTCGGCGAAATGCCCCTTTCCAAATTTAATGCCTTGTATGTTTAAACCTTTTTTAAGTTTAATTAAATGTTAAATTAATTGTTCCTTTGGCATGTTGGCATATACTTATGTTATTGTAATGTTTTTTTTGCTTCGTTGTCAGAGTGTACGAGGGGGGCAATGTTAGAAATATTTTTGTTTTGTGTAAGTTTAGCTTACCATTTACTCAAATATTGTCCTCTTTAGCTAATTTGTTCGTCCACCCTGTACAGAGAATGTAATCTTGTTTTAGTGCCATTACGTTTACTCGTTAGCTTGTTTACCTTTTCGCCAGCACTTTTTCAAAGTTTAGTTGTCTCATGGATGCTTCATCATGCGATAAGTTGTTTTTGCAAGGTATGTAGGTGGTGCTGGTGGTCCACTGTTGCGTGATGCCATGTTTTTTATGACTCATGCTGCATCGTGATTCGTCCAGACATCTAACTGTTCGTTTCACAGTTTATATGCAAATATCTTAGTTCTAGATAATTCTACCAGTGTATATATACTTGTTACTTCAAAAATTTCAGTGCAGAGAGGGGGGAGATAGCGAGGATGTAATCTTATTGCCTCTGCATGTTCCGTTCAATGTTGAACGATGTTTCTTTTTGTATTGGGGATAACACAATGATTGAATGTTTAGCTCAAGCTGAGCTTATGGCTTTGAAATGTTCTTTAAGTTAACGTTTTTTTTTTCAATAAATGTAAAGTTAAGTTTTTAAACTGTTATGTCATTTTTTCACACATCATCCCTCTTGCCTATTTTCAGATTTTTAACTGCAGATATAGGGTTAAAACACATGTTTCTCCATATTATGGAAAACAGATAACATACTTGCGAAGAGAAATGAGAAAATATGATATAACATAAAATTGTAACCATGAAATGCAGTTTAGCACCTTGAAAAAAAATTGTAAGCATCATTTGATGCCCTACTTAGAGTTCCTAATTTTTAACCCTATATGTATATATATCCATTTATATGTATTATTGAACCCTGCTCATACATGCATATTGCTACTGAAATATCAATATTTAAGACTATAATCTGTAGGTAGGGAAAAAGGAAGTATACTGGACTTGTGATACTTCGAACTTATAAAATCTTGAAAAACGTGCCATGGAACTCATATTAAAACCTGTAATTACTTTGAACTTAATTCTTACAACATCGATTAATTTGAACAAAAAATTTACTAATATCTTCAAAATTAAAAAGTTGCTAATGTAAATCACTTTTTCATATCTTACAAACATGAAAGGGGCTATTAATGATCTGTATGCCACATGGAATGCTGTGAAACAGGAATAATTAATTACATGCTTTCATAATGTCAGATTTTTCAGATGTGAAAGAAATTTATTGTACAGAAGATTATACCGGGTGTCTCAAAAATGACCAACGATTTGAAAAATCAACTAAAGAAAAATGGAATGCGATAGAAATATACAGTTTGCTGCAGTGCATATTTTAAGGAATTCCCACTGGGCGACAATAGGTTTGATCTGTTGTCCCAAGCAAATATCTATAAATTCAGCCCCCCCCCTCCTGATATAATTGCAAACCAAATAATTAGTAATTCTGTCTATTTTACTTCTTCTGTACCTGGTAAGTAAATAATGATGTCTTCATTGAATCAGGTAAACCCGTTCATTTATAGATAGGTAGCATTAAAGAAAGTCTACATTCGCAGTTCAGACTAATTGTTAACCATTGTTATGTTAGTCATATATATAGATCAAACATAACATTCAATCTACCAAATTTCTGTACCTAATTAAAAATTTATGTATTAAATTCATCGCTAAAATTATGTTAAAATGCTTCTTACCTTTTACTGTTTCTACACTTGACTTTTGAACATAACAGTATTACATCTACCAATTTGGTATTTGGATCCTGGAATAAATTCTCAAACTGAAAAGCAAATTTGACCTGAATCATTAAATATTTGTTTTTAATTTCCCGTAACTTAGTTTTAGACCCAAAGTGGAACTAATAAAAAAGATTTGCTGTTTAAAAACATTAAATTAAAAAAATACCATGTTAAATTTCATAACATGTTTCCAAAATGCCAAATGAACAATAATTAAAGTGATTAAACATCTTTAGCCTTTCAGAAATTACTGTATTTTGAAAAGAGTAGAACTAAACAAGGAAATCGATTTTACTCTTTATGTTTAAAAAAATCAAATTCTAACTGTAATATATATCCAAAATACTACAGAAATATTTACAATAGTTTAAATTTTTTATACAAAGGACTTTCTTATGGAAATAATGGAATTAATCAAGGAGATTGATTCGTTCTTTATATTTTAATGAGTTAAAATTTATTAAATTTTTATAATGGTTTTAAAATGTTACAATAATAATTAAAATCGTTAAATTTTTTCTTACAAGTTATTATCAATTGCAAAGAATTTTTTGACAAACTCTTGTGTTTGATAGACTTCTTTGTCTGGAAGCTTTCTCCTTCTTTCTTTGCTCTCTAGGAACCTTGCAACAGCATGTCTTGGATCATAAAAAGCTGTTCCAATTCCATTAAGAGCAATAAACATTCTTAAGTTTAATGTTTCTCTTGATAGTCCCGACTGTTTGTTAGATTTAAGCGCTGTATGTATGGACACAGCTCTTTCTGGGCCAGCGCTGTGAAGTGTTAAAGAAACATATGATTGTATCAATTTGTTAAAACCTTAGGGGATTGAGACACTTTAAAGTAGTGATAGAGTCTTGCTGTTGATGAGGTCATATCTGATGGAGGAGGTAGTTTTTCAGTCGCGTATAAAGCAACCACATCATCGGTAAAATCTGCAACTTTGTCTTTACCAAAAAGGTTCCCAACATCAAGGCGGGCTGTACTAACAAACTCTGTTGGTCTTCTTGCTTTTAAGAAAGCATTTATCCTGTTGGAGATGCTCATTTGATCCTCTTTCAATCTTTGAGAAACAAATTCTTTGCAACTCAATACAATTTCTTTTCTCACTGCAGACCAACATCTCTTGGTAGAAACTAATGAGTTGCAAATTTTACGCCTGCAAGGATTTTCTTCAACACCCGAGTTCCTTTCAGATTCCTTAGTACCTTCATTTATGTGCATCAACTGCTCTTCGTATCCACCAGGATAACACCCATCTTCGATAAGAGTCAAATCATTCGTAAAAATTTTCTTTGACAATTCTATGTCAGGCAGTGTAATGAAAGACCTTTGATTATCTTTCTGAAATTTTTCAAAGTCCTTCAGCGAATCTAGCTTTAGGCAAGTCATGCGTTGTTGCTCACCCTCTTTCATCCGTAATCGGAGGAACCCGCGAGCAGAAGCTTTTTCAGTTTTTGATGCGTCGGGTTGATGGTTCACAATGTTTTTGCATGAAAGAAGATTGTGCCATACTGCTTTAGCTAAGTTTTTTAAGTTTTCCACGAATTATTAAGTGTTCACGAACCGCACTTCAAAATATGCAGGGAAACAAAAGGCAGTTTGGTTTTCTATTTCAGCTATTTTTTTAAGTTCTTCAAAGCGTAGAGCAGAAGCCCGATAAAATGTTGCTACAGATTTTATATTGGATTTCCAATGCCGACTTTCAATAACTGATGATTCCAAATCAGACATAGTTAAGTCGGACCTGTGAGCAACGCACCAAACGCATAGCAAGTCTCTGCCCAAGTATTGTTTCATATGAACCCAGAGGCCACTGTTTTTACCTGTATTTGCACTTTCCCCAACAGTAGTTAAGCCTGTCAACTTATTTTTGGCGACACCTCAATGCCCAAGTTCTCAAATACGATTTTGGCAGAATCCATGAGGCCTTCTGCTCCTTGCTTACTCGATTTACATTCTCCTAGAAAAACTGATTTCATTTCTTGTTCTTCTGTAATAAATCGTGCTGTAACAAATTTATTATCAACTCAATATTTATCAAAGGAACCATCTATCTGGATAGAAAAACAATCAGCATTTTGTAACTGCGTGACTGTATTTTCTTTTACTATGTCACCAATGATATCAAGCATCTCGCGATACATTACTGGATTTCTATACCGCAACAGTGCTGGAGATGGATTAAAAGAAGAAAACTCACACTCTAAACCATTGTCCATGTAAGAGGCAATTTGTGAGTCAATGTGAATTTTCGTTCAAGACTGCGAAGGCCAAGAATGAGCAGAGAGAGTCAACTGTCGCTATCATTATAAACACCCAGTGCAAGCTCTATTAGCAATTTTATTTTTTCTGCATTGTGTGATTTTAAAGTTTTCATCCAAGGATGCTGATCAGATTGTGCCATCCATTTTTTTGTATACGCTGCCGAAGACAGTGGGGCCCCAACTCTAAGTTCTTCTTGGGGCTATGATGCAGTGGATTCAGTGGTGGGATTCAGCTGGTTTGCACCAGTTGTTAATTTGTGTGGAGTTCGGTGAATTGGTTGTTAAAATACTTCAAATGCGAAAATTGTATTTACATTAATTTACTTTTTTTAATGTGCATCTGCACAACAGCATTTTTAAAATATAACACTGTGACATTTTCTAAATTGTTTTATTTAATAAAATAATGTTTAATTGGAAAAAAAATTCTTCTTCAGTCCTGTGAGAATCCAATTTAACTTAACAAAAAACATTGAAATTTTGAAGATATGATGAATTTGGCGATCTAAATAGGCAGCCTAGGATAACTCCCTGGTTATATAGCATGCTTATTCAACATTTCTTAAATTTCTGCTATTCTTGCATTATTGTTATTGTATTATTAGGTTTTGATTCATTTTCTGATAGACATTTTGATCAGGATTTCATGATTGCCTAATATTTATTAAACAAATTACGTCCTTATAGGAAAACATGTTTCAGGATTTTTTTTTCCCATTATACATAAAAATCAAAGTTTATGTTGTTATTTTAATGTAAAGTGTTTCATAATCTATGTGTGATGCTTCATTTTCCCTTATTGTTAATACATCAAAAATCATTCGTGAAGCGAACCGGTTGTTATATTATTTAAATCCCATCACTGGATGGATTGTCGGAAAATAAATCTTTCAAGCAGAAACTCGAAGGTCACAACAACGACATGTTTCCCATAAGCCATAGCCCCCTGACCGCTGAGCAAAAGGGCAAAATTGTAGTATTGTTTTCTCTGTAATTTTTTTAAATTGCTAAAAAAACATGATATTTCAAAAATTATATAAAAAACTTAATTACGCATATGAATGTAACCCTTGAGACTACTAATTATTAGTTAATGTTTTAAAACTACATTATATTTGTAGAATTATATTAATTTAAATAATGCTCATATTGCAGTGAAATCTGCAGCATAGTGAACGGATATATCAGTTCGCGGCGGTGAGAAGGATAGGTCACACGGCACTTCCCGCCATCCCAGCCTGCCTTATATTGTATCGTACTGTCCCTGCCTATACTCGGTATCTGCTATAACAACTGTCACCAGTCATATTATCCGAAGCGCAAAGACAATTTTTGTTATTCAAAGATTTTTTATTTCAAAAATTGCCGGCACCATTCCCTGTCACTGGGCGACAATAATTTCACACTGGGCGACATTAGTGTCGCCTACTTTATATGTTATTTTATGCCCTGGTTTGCTGCATTCTGCTTAGGTAACCAGGGAATTTATTCTGACCAATTTTAAAAATTAGTTACAAAGCTCGTCAATAGATGGTGCTTCTATTCTGTACATATTCCGTCCTTTCAGATCTGTATTATTTCTACATCCTAGCATATGCTTCGAAAATGGTTTATTTACTGGAACAGTGTATTTTTATTGTTTTGGAGTTTGATCGCCTGGACCACAGTTTTGTTGCAACGAGGCACAGTTTTCAAAGGAAATTCAATGTCAGAAACAGTTGGTTCATACCAGAAAATTCTATCATTTAATTATTAGACATTAATTCCGATATCTAATGTCTAATAATTGACGGGCAGAATTTTCCAGTAAGAATTGGTTTTCCCAAATGGAAAGAACTTTCCGAACAACTGAATAATTATTCTTTAAGCCTTATAGCCAAATATTTCCTATGGAAATAGGGGATATGCCTTTAACTTGGTATTACTTGCTATTCCTTACTTAAATCTGTTCCATTGATAACTCGAGAATTACTAAACGTAAGATATCTTTAAGGTGACATTATAAACATATCTACAGAATTTTGACAATTTTTGTTTCTTTTCTTGATGCTGCACCATTTTTGATTTTCCCCATATTTGGTATGTGGAAACCTATATAAAAATTAAATTAAAATCTATTTGCGAAAAAATTCTATCTTAAATTAATTCTATCTATTTTCTAAATGTTTCATAAAATTCAAAGGTTTAAAAAAATCTTGCATAATTTTTTAACTAATAGAGATAAGCAAAAAATTCAGAAAGATCTGAAATCTGCACAAGTTTTTGTATTTGTTCGTGTAATGTGGATTTAATTGCGTTTTTTTTTAAATTGAGTACTTTAAAACTACTTACTGAAATATTGATCACAATTCCAGTTTTTGAAAAAAATATACCTCATGAAGGGAAAGAAATAAGTTATTTTTTTATGCGTTACTACTACTTCCAAATATGTCCAGAACATTATATAAGAAACAATCAGGCTGTTACCTCCTTTTCAATTTAAATTTTGAAAATTTTCAAAAATCAGCATTTTTGACAGTTTTTAATTCAAAAGGGGTAAGAGGAATCCATTTGTGACTTGGCAAAAAAAGACCTCTGCATATAATGTCTATAATCCTTTTCTGTTATTTCAATTGATCTATGAGATACTAGGTCTTTAAATTGGAGAAATGACAGCCACCCACGAAGAAAAAAAAAATTTAGAAACAAGACACATTTTATCCAATAAATTTTCTGTGTTTATTTAGAGAAATATTCCTGAAATTCACTGTACTTTTGTGTTGCAATTAAAGATTCAAGAGACATAAGAATTTCTTCCTAAGAGTTTGATTGATTCCTGAATTAGATTATTGAATACACGAAGTTGCTATAATTATATCCCTATGTTCATATCACAAGAGTCCGTGAAATGAAACATATTCTTGTATATTATCTTCTTGCTCCTAGAATCGTGGAAAAAAGATGGATAGCCCTAGACTAATTCGTCTAAAAATGATCGTATAAAAATATTACTGGTACCAGCCGATTGATTATAATGTCTAACTATTAAATGCTGCGCACGAATTAGGGTTTGGGGGCCGTCTATATATGAGAGTGTTAGAATGACAGTGGAGTAAGTCAAAAATTTTAAAAATCTAGATAACCATATTTTTACTGAACTTATATTAATTTCTGTTCAGTGTGACATTCAAATAAATAAATTATAGTTCACTTATGTAGTCGCTAGAGGGCAAAACAAGTTGGACCACTTAATGAAACGACAATACGACAAATTTCACAAAACCCTTCATTTCTCAAATTGCTAAATATTGACTTATTCTACTGTCATTCTAACCCCTTCATATTAAAAATTTAACCAACTTTGTTTTTCAAGTAGTAACACCCACTTTTGAGTTTCTTGGATCAAAGGCAGCTTGGAAAAAGGTATAGTTTATATACTTCTTCCTTAAGCCTTTATAGAGTTAGAAGAAGTCAAAGTTTGAGGATTCTAATGTTAAATGCACGTGACAAAATTCAATCTATATCTTCCCAAAAAACCATCCGACTGAAAGTTTAAAAAAAAAAAAAAGATATAATGAATAGATCCTAACATATTCCAGGCATTTTTTTCAGATTCAGAAATATTTCTAATCATGAAAAGTATTAATAAATTCCTATTAAAAAAATTATGAATTAGGACCTACATTAATTTTTGCATAAAATGAACCACAATGTCAAGAACATAGGTGTGCCAGTTTAGAGCTTATTCTAATCAATAGTTTTCGAGAGATATATAAATTTTGCTTTTCGACCGTCTAAGGGGACCATCTTCTGTTATTTTTGGCACGCTCAGAAGAGGAAATATTAGTTACTGGAGAAATTTTATTGATTCTGATTTCTTATTAAGTGAGTTAAATATATATACATTTAAAATTTCTAAAGAATTTTTCTGCCAATTAATTGAATGTTCCCAGTACTTCTCCTTGGAAGACCTTAATTTTATTTTTCAAAATTTATGGATAAACTCCTAATACACTTTCTTTTATAACTCTACGGAGATTTAACAAAAAGTATATAAACTATACGTTTTTCCGGGCCACTTTGATCTAAGGAACTCGAATATAGTGTCAAAAGTCAGTGTCACCATTATAAAACCAATGTTAGAACAATATTTAATAAGTAGACTGCCCACAAAATCTAATTCGTGCACATTATTATCAATCGAATGGTACCCTTTTTATACGATGATTTTTGGCCGAGTTAGTGTGAGGGTATTTTTTTCCACTACTGTACATAAATTGATTCATCTTTTAAGTCTGTTCCCTGTTCTTCAAAATTAGACAGTACACCTAAAATTTCCGCAACTGTTGTTGCTTTAACCAACCAATTTTAAAACATTTGAAATCTTCATTAAGATTTTTTTTTCTGTCATTTATACAATTCATGGCGTTGTTGTAACCGATCTCATAGATTCTGGATGGATATACATTTTCTAAAAAACAAACTATTTCACAGGCCATACTTTAACCAACAGTACTTAGTACGCCTTCAAATCCTATAAAGTGCTCATTTATGGAAAATTTCTTATTTACGGAATCCAAAACGCATTATCTAATTTTTTTTATTATTACATTCTGCGCATCTTTTCCGAGTTAGTGCACTTACATATTTATTAGTGAATTGGAAAATTTCGGTTTCTTTTAAGCCTGGGCAGTTCACACTGTGACGAAGTGGCTTTTTTTTTAAGACATTGACAAAACGGTTTTCCGTGTTTATCGAGTCTGTTCACAATTTCCAATCACTTCAACATTTGCTAATTTTATACATTTTTAGATCAAAAACCTCAAATGTTAGTTATTTTTATACAAAAGAAGTATATATATATTGTTTGTATTGATTATAATATTGAAGTATATATATACACACACACACATATATATATTAATAAGGTTGGTGCAGAATCATTGGCGCACCCACAGGGGGGGGGGGGGCTAAGGGGGCTGAAGCCCTCCCCCAGACCCTGAAACTTAATAATGAAGTAACTATATAAAGTTTTCTATAAAATTATAAAAAAGTTTTTTTCTTTTCTTTTCTTTTTTAAGGTTTTTAGAAAATGTTTAAAACTTTTGTATCTCATTTCATCTTTATTCTCAAATCGTTTTCGACATACGTTAAGCGTAAAGACTTATAGCGGTACTCTGATTCTCTCAGTTCTGAGTACACATCCATCATCCATATTTTTAGCACGGTCAAGCGAATTCAAGTCCAAACGAGGGTGGTATTTCGTCTACGTTGTACATCTGTGTAATGGACAATACGACCCATTCAAGGTCGATAAACGATTGGCACTATCAATTTTGCAAAAACATTGAAGTGGGATGCTGGAGAAATGGCAGCCCCACACTAAAAACCTTTTATTACTCTAGTACAAATGAAGTGCAAACGAGGTATAAACGATTGGCCCTATTCATTTTGTAAAACATTGAAGTGGGGGGGGGGGGGCTGGAGAAATGGCAGCCCCACACTAAAACCTTTTTATTGCTCTAGTACAAATAAGTGCAAACGAAAAGATTGTTGGTACAAACGAGGTATAAACGGTTGGCCCTATTCATTTTGTAAAACATTGAAGTTGGGTGGGGGGGGGGGGGGCTGGAAAAATGGCAGCCCCACACTAAAATCTTTTTATTACTCTAGTACAAATGAGGTGCAAACGAAAAGATTGTTGGTACAAACGGGGTATAAATGATTGGCACTATCCATTTTCTGAAACATTGAAGTGGGAGGGCTGGAGAAGCGGCAGTCCTACACTAACAATCTTTTATTACTCTAGTACAAATGAGGTACGAACGAAAAGATTGTTGGTATAAACGATTCGCACTATCCATTGAGTTGGGGAGCTGCCTTTTCTCCAGCCCCCCCCCCCCCCCTACTAAAAAACTTGTTGTATTACCCTAGTACAAATGAGGTACAAACGAAATGATTGTTGGTACAAACGAGGTATAAACGTTTGGCACTATCAGTTTTGTAAAACATTGAGGTGGGGGGGGGGGATGGCCGTTTCTCCAGCCCCCCCCCACTAAAAACCTTTTATTACTCTAGTACAAATGAGATATAAACGATTGGCACTATCCATTTCGTAAAACATAGAGTTGGGGAGCTGCCTTTTCTCCAGCCCCCCCTACTAAAAATCTTTTATTACTCTAGTACAAATGAGGTACAAACGAAATGATTGTCGGTACAAACGAGGTATAAACGTTTGGCACTATCCGTTTTGTAAAACATTGAGGTGGGGGGGGGGATGGCCGTTTCTCCAGCCCCCCCCCCACTAAAAACTTTTTATTACTCTAGTACAAATGAGATACAAACGAGGTATAAACGATTGGCACTATCCATTTCGTAAAACATTGAGTTGGGGAGCTGCCTTTTCTCCACCCCCCCCCCCTACTAAAAAACTTTTATTACCCTAGTACAAATGAGTTACAAACGAGGTATAAACGTTTGGCACTATCCGTTTTGTAAAACATTGAGGTGTGGGAGGGGGGGGGATGGCCGTTTCTCCCCCCCCCCACTAAAAACCTTTTAAAATTCTAGTAGTAATGAGATATAAACGATTGGTAATATTTTCAAAAAAATGTGAGTGGTTGGGGGGGGGGGGGCTGGCGAAATGCACCTCTATTTTATTAGTACTTCTGGTTATACACTTTTTTTTTTAGCATCATTTGTGTTAAAACATTTAACTCAACGTATAAAAAAATAGCCATAGTTTTAAATTTTATATTTGGAGAATTTATATCATCAAAGCTCGAGAAAATCATCTAAGATTAGAATAATTCACCAGCACTTCATCACTAGAATGGTAAGCATACATATTAATTTCTTTCTAAGGATAATTACACTAGTATATTCGTAAGCATAAAGTTTCAAATTTATTAATAGCCAAGAGAGGGCATATCCCGCGGTCTGCCCCTCCCTCCTGTGCCGAACAAGGTACTAATTTACTGAATCATGGACACAAACAAAAATAAAAAATGCTAAGACAAAATTGCAATGAATCGGTGAAGAATTCCGTTTTATACAGGTTTTTGCTTTATCAGGTAAACTTTCAAGGTGTTTCTTTTGCTGAGACCATGGAATGTTTGCGATCAAGACAATATTACGTTATAGACAAGTTTCATTTACACAAGTTAAACAGTATGGGGTTATTTACACAAGTTTTACGTATACAGTTTAACCAGTGTAAATGAAACCTGTCTATAACAGAATATTATCTTAATCGCAAACATTCCATGGTCCCATCGAAAGAAACACCTTTACAGTTTACCAGCTAAGACGAAAACCTGTCTAAAGCGGAATTTCTCACCAATTTATTGCAATTCCGTCTTAGCATTTTTTACTGTTTTTGTATCCAATTGACTTGTTTTCCTATTCACAATAGATGTAAATTGTCATGTTAACGGTTTTTAGCTCACAGGCTATCAAAGCCTGAGAGCTAATGGCCGCCGGTTCTGTATGTGCGTAACGCGATAACTCTTGATAGAACTAACCGCTTTGCTTCAAATTTTGTTTATAGGTTCATTGTGATAAGGCGCTTCCCTGATTAGTTTTGGGGGTTCATTAGTTAATTATAAAGGGGTACGGGCGATGATCCCCCGGTTAATATATTGTAAATTTCTTTATTTTTCGAAGGTTTATTTCAAATTCTTTGAAATAAGAGTATAATATACAATTAGTGTGAATAACCTGTGAGCTCAATGTCCCCTGTTTAATTGGGCAGTTTTCTCTTTATTTATTAGCTCACAAGCGATCAAAGCCCGAGAGCTAATGTGCCCACAGGTTCTGTATGTACGTAAGTATGTATGTACGTAACGCGATAAATCTTGATAGAAATATCCGATTTGCTTCAAATTTTGAATATAAGTTCATTCTGATAAGGAGCTTTCCTGATTAGTTTTGGGAGTTCATTGGTTAAGTATAAAGGGGCAGGGAACAGAGACTAATCCCTCCCCCTTAATTTATATAAATGGATTTTTCATGCAGAATTATCCGATTTGCTGCAAATTTGGTATACCTGTTTATTCTGATATTAGATTTGGAAGTTCATTGGTTAAGTATAAAGGGTGGGAATTGGGGAGATAATCCCCCCCCCCCCTTAATTTTGCTAAATGGGAATATCATGCAGAATTATTCTTTGAAATAAGAGTATAATGTACGCAATCAGTGTGAATAGCCCCGTGAGGTCAATGCCATCGGTTTAACAGGGCCCTTTTCTTTTCTTTTTTTAATTAAAAAAGTTTTAAAAATGAATTGAATGTTCATAATATTAATTAATTAATTAAAAGAATAGTTTTCCCCCTGTAAATACGCAGCGGCAAAAAACCGTTGATAGTGAAAAATAAATAAGTAGATAACATTTTCTGTCATTCATATCATAGTTCTATTTATAGTAACAGGCTAACTATTTTATTATAAAATTATATTCCTCTGTTTTCTTCACAAAATGTTTCATTCTGTTCATTTATGATAAATAATATACGTTTTAGCATATGTTCAAATTCAAGCGATATCGAATTACTGATGATAAAGCAGAGACGCACAAGAGCAGTCATCGTAATTTCATTACGTTGCTATGCACTACAACGAATACCGTACTATTACATTACATAAAATATTATATTACAGAATATGTCAGCTTTATATTGCAAAATAAAGTATTTTTGTAACATTTTTCAGTAATCGTAAAGTATAAAGAAAAAACAAAAAAAATCTGCACATATCCATAAATAATTAACAAATTTTGTATCATTGATGGTGATGGATATCAGAAGTGATTATAGAAAATTTCAGCTACTGTTGCAGTGCGCAAATGCAGATGGTCACTTGATCACCGACTCGTGAGTGTCATGCAAATGCATTAGAGGTCTGCACAGGCCAGAATTTCGAGGTCAGGTCCGAACGAAATCTATCTTGCCCGTTGCAAAAGTTAAAAGTTTGGCCCGGTAGTACAAAAATCAAAGAAAACAGGCCCGACCCGGCCAGTGACAAAATCAGTTAAATCATGGCCTATCCAGTCCGCTCAATTTGTATTAAAAAAAATTCCGATCTTACTCAACATAAAATTAAGATTCTTTTAAAGACTATTGCATACATATTTTTGGAGAAATTTTACAATGTATTTTAACTTATTATATGTTTACAGAATAGCAACATTAATAATTACTCAGATTTTTTAGCCTTCAAATAAAGATTCAACCTAAGAATTAATGTAGTTTAGAATAAAAGAGAAAAAGAGGGTTAAAAAATCATAACTTTTAAGCTGTATAAAAAAGTAGATTTTTGAAAATATTTCTTCCTAATTTATTAAGGCTCTTCTCAAATTAAATGGCGCTACTTTCTGACACATTTATGCAATCAATTTTCTTCAGGAATGCATAAAATTGACAGGTGTTCTTATTCAGAAACTATCAAATAGCGTTTTCCTTTTTCTGGTAAATGCAAAAAATCTTTCAGAAAATACTATCAGAATTGGCGTTTTGAATTAAATTTCCGGACGCGATAGCACGGTAAAGAAAAACCTATCGTCACAAGAAAGGAATACTTATATCTCAATAGGTTATTTATTTATCAAAAAATGGAAAACAGTACTCGATTCCAAATCTCTTCAAAAGTCAGACCTGTCAATTTTATGCCTTTACAGTTAAAAATAAAAGTCAAAAAATGTTTCGGAGAGTTTCATGTTAAACTGGGAATTTGAGAATCACTTAAGGCATATTTTCACTGAATCCGTTAAGAGCAACTTATTATTTCTATTACTATTTTGACAAAACAAACTGTTTGGGCACAATTAAGTCCAGTTCCGACCCGGCTCGACTGTATATAACAGAATTTAAGCCTGATCTCGGCTCGGCCCGAGTCTGCTAAAACAATAAAACTTGGACTCAGACACGATGTAAACATCCGGAGTCGATCTCTACGATTGACATGTTATATTACTCTATTGATAATGTTGCTAAACTAGTGTCACTTCATGAAGCAGATTTATACTTATTCTCGCGAGCGTTATCATCACATTTTACCGGCTTCGTTTAAATTTTTATATCGGGCCGGTTAAACGTAAAATTAATTTTTAAATTGGTAGTGATAGTGAAAGTGATGAACTGATTTTTATTCAAAGATGAAAAAAAGAGTGTTAAACGTATATCTTTCAAATATTCTGATTCTGACGATGCATGAAAACAACTAAAGTTTCAACAAGTAAAAACCTACAAGTCATCACGAGTCCGAGGCCCGTACCCGGCCCACATTAAATTTTTTTGCTAGCCCGTTTATTTTGTCAGTCGGCCCGGCACGGCCTATCAAAAATCTTCTAATTCTGGCGGCCCGGCCTGTTTTAAAGTTTAGCTTCATTTTGCCGGATACGGGCCTATGCAGACCTCTAAAATGCATTAGTCCCCCCCCCCCCCCCGGGAAATCCTGGGTGCGCCACTGTGCAGAATCATGTTTTTTATGCATACTTTCATTCAATCAAACACAGTGCCAAAGTTGCACCTGGATGCAGGCTATTCCAACGTTTCTCACTCCTTAAATGCCTACAGAAGAGGAATTTACCAACAATTTTGCAGGATATAGCGGGATCTCGACTTTACAAGACGAAATTGTTTAAAATAAAAATAATAAACAATACCTAAAGGTATCAAAACCCAATTAATTAAAAATATATATATATAAGCTCAGGATTATTGCTCACAACACGAAAAAACATAATTTACAACAATATGGAAATTGAACTTACATAACAGTTCTTTTTATCAATTACTCATTTTTGTTTTTCACCTGTTTTTCCTAATTTGCGATACATTTCCTTTCAAAACGGTATGTAAGGGGAAAAACATATATGGTTTATCACGCTCTGGTACTTATAGAACAATTCTTACATAATTGACAAACCTTGGAAAAATACATACAATTTTCACTTATGTCGTGGAAATTCATCGTTTTGGCACACTGTCATTGCCACCTAGACACTGTGCGGCTGAAAGACATAAATGTAACGAACAACAACGGAAACATGCGTTTTTAGTATCAGAAAACACCTGAAATTTCATGGAATTCTAAGCATCACAACTCGATAGGTTTTGATCGTACAAAATGAATTTTGTTTTCGTTTTACTTGTTAGAGCATAGAGAAAGTTTTTTTTTTCTTAAAAAAAAAAATATATATATATATATATATAATTGATAAGAACCAGTGACGAAGCTAACTCGTTTTTATTGGGTAGGCTAAGAAATGAAGAAGCTTTACAGATTTATTTATTTATTTTATTTTTATATGGCAATTCTAAATGATCGCCTCTTTCTTTTTTTTTTTTTTTTTTTTTTTTATTTCACAGTATTATCTTTTACTTTCTCTTATAGTTTTGAATTTTCGCATGTTTAAGACAGTTCTCAAATCCGAATTGGCAATTTTCTGGTACATTCATATCCGTAGCATTTGCAGCTGTTCTTATTTATATATGGTTTGTCCTCCATTATCAAAAATATAAAGGATCTTTTAAAAAGATGGTGTCAAAACTAATATTTTAAACAAATTTTTGAGACGAAATAGACAAAGTTTTTCACAGGCGAGCAATAAATTGTATTTCAAGACATATCACATTTACAGGCAAATGGAAAACACTCTTCGATTCTGTGACAGATAAAGAGTAGTGTCTGCAATTTTTCAAACATTTACGTATAAAAATAACTTCATGAATGTGTTCCTGGATGAATTAATACTCCTTTTTAAATAGTACAAAACGATTTTTTAAAATCTGTAAATTGCAAGGATGTAAGATATTTTTTCCAGAAAATTCTGAAAGTAAGTTTTTTAAGAGTTGTTGATTCTTTATGCATCGCAAGAAAATCGTTTCTAATTATATAATAATTTCATGGCTTGTGAGATATAAATATTTATCTTGATCAACATTCAAAATTAACTTTACATTTTTTATTTCTTGAAAAATAATTCTGGCTAAAAGGCTGTAAAAGAAACAAATAATTTATATATATTTCAAAGCATTCATACAATAAGCAAATGCAAATTTCCCTACATAATTACAGTGCACAAAAGTGCAGAGCTATGCAAAACCGCAAAGGTAATCCTTAAATAAATAAATAAATAAAAATAAATAAATTAAAAATAAAAATGTCAATACTCCATATTAGTAGTAGGAAAACGATAGTTCGAGCTCAGGAGGCGGAGGATTGGATCCTCTGCCTCCCGTGCACCCGCAGCCACAGCCCGTGGAGATTATCATACTATAAGATGAATATTAAACAGATATTAATTTGAATGACGAACATCTTAATGAGTATTATTAATTAGACGAAACAATGGAAAAATATCAAAGATTTCTTAAGAATTTTTCAACTGTAAGATGAGGATATCAAATCATAAGCTGAAGATTAAACATATATATTAATTTTGAATGACGAACATCTTAATGAGTATTACTCATTAGATGAAACAATGGAAAAATATCAGCGATTTCTTAAGAATTTTTCAACTATATATATATACTAGCTGACCCGCCCGGCGTTGCCCGAGCCCGTGTAATAAACTGAAATCTTTTAAAAAACGAAACTCTGGCCAAGGTTTCCGATGGCTTCGACACTGTATACCGGGCAGCAAATTCACAATCACTCAACGTCCTACGCACTTGACGCCAACCTCCGTCGCCAAGAGCTTTGGCGAGAAAATGAACTTCGCGCATGCGTGGCATTTGGCCGGCAAACTCAAAATTGTACAAGTACCATTGAATAAATAGATATTTTATTACAATTGTACATCCTACAATGTTCCTCCTACCTTTTAACCTCGAGTTTTATCGTCAGCATTAAAATGTTTTAAAAATAAATGAAAGCTTTCATTTTTTAAAGATATTACAAAGATTCAGTAGCTACTTGGTAGCTTAGGCTACCAAGCTCATGAAAATGGATCATTTCCTGTTTTGTAAACAGTTACATTACATAAACAATAATTGTTTTAATAAAATAAGCTTAGAAAGAAGTAAAAATACATTTTATAATACATGATGTTATTTACATTTTTTACCTTTTATACTAAAAAAAAAAAAAAAAAAAAAAAAAAAAACTTATATAGTTTGTTAAGCATTGATAGACTGAGATACATTCTAAAGGGGATAATACAGCACTGCAATAACACCAAATTCAATAAAATAATTAGGATCGTTTAGGTTTTAACTTTTCAAATTCATCCTAATTAAGTATATATATATATATATATATATATAGGGTAGATGTGCCAGTAATGGACCGCCTTCCAGTAATGGGCCACCTTCAATATTTTTCTTTATAAAAAAATAACCAATAAAAATTTAGCTTTTTTTATTTCATTAATATGCTTTCTTTAAATTCTGGTTTGAAATACAATCATAATATCAATTATCTATTACTTTTTGTGGGGTGTCCATTACTGGAATTTAGGGTGTTTTGATTATTTCTGTTATTTACAATTAAATTTCGGTTCACATTGGGAAATGTGACTATGCGCATGGTTAAATATTGCTGGTAGATTAATATAATATTAAGGAATGTGGAATATAACAATTATAACTATTAATTAAAAAAATAATTTTTAGAGAAATTCCTTAAGGGTGTCCATTACTGGCACATCTACCCTATACTTAAATAAATTTGTTAGTAGATTAGAGAAGAAACCTAATTGGGCATTCCAGTAATGGATATTAAATCTTAAAAATCTTTAAAATAAATGAAATTTTGTAAATGACCATTAGTATAAAAAAAATCCAGTTTTCTATTACTAGAAAAAAAAACATGCAATTTTTGTAAGAAAACAAAGAAGATATAAATGAATTAAGTAAAGCCTTAGCTTGTTCAGTAAAAATTTCACTGACAGACAGTGGAACTGTGAAGCAAAATTTTATGCTTGAGTAATTCAATAAGATATATTGAATATTATTCTCTATCCGTGGGTTTGAGTCTCGAATTGGCTTATCTAATGTGATAAGAGAGGGCACCACCATACACCATACACTGATTAAATGAAAAGAGATATGATTTCACGACCTCACGGAAATGTATTTTGAGCGGCTGTAACTTTGAGGTGTGTCGAATGGTTTTTTTAATGGCACAAAAGCAAAATGAATAAAAGGTTGTTGAGTTTTATATGATTTTAACTAATATTATTGAAATATATTATTTTCACATGTTCTGAATGGCGATAATATAAGATCGGGTAAATTTTTGTTTATCGAATCGCCGTCCGTTGGCGATATCACATTATAAAACATGCAAGGAAGAGTTCTGAAAAAAAATAATAAAAGATGAATTTTTATTGGATATTTTTTATAAAGCAAAAACTTTGAGGGGGAGGGGTCCATTACTGTTATGTCACATTTGCCCTATTATCAATCAGCAACAAAACACTTATCCGCAACAACTAATTAAGGTAACTATAATAAACTTTCATCTATTTATTGTGATCATTTTAAGAAAGATAAAGTTATAAAGCGGATCTAAAACATATTGCACATGTTCACACTATATATATGCATAGATATGCATTATAATTAGTCAGAAATACTTCTTACATAAACAAGAAATGCGCGGTCGAAATGTCGAAGTAGTTTCAACCGTTTGCAAATTCGTATAAGACACGCGAATGCTTGCTACAGTTTATTTTCTCGCCAAACCGTTTGGCGTCAAGTGCGTAGGACGTTGAGTGATTGTGAATTTGCTACCGGGCACGCTCGCACGCTCCGGAAAATCTTTTATTTCCACCGCCAGGGGAGCAACCTCTTTCGGAAAGAATCTCTGAGACAGGTTAACGTTGCCTACGGTACTGTATAGTAGGCGTGCGACAAAATCGAGCTGGTTTCGAGAAGATGGGAACATTATAAGTCGAGTTATTCAAATAAGGCACAGTTAGAGAAAATAATCATGAGTGAGGTGCCAGGTGAAGGGGATGTTCAAGTGTCCTTCAGAAAATGACTAATTAGGAAGACTACGATGCATCTTTAAAAATTCGTTCGTTTGGTTAAGCTAGAAACTTAATTACAAATTTGGCTTAAACTATTATTCGGAAATAGTGGTAGCCTCCACTCATAAATTAAGTTTAATGTTATAAAGGGTGTCTATTAAGTTAATTATAATGTTTGGAATCACTTGCGTTGAAATCGGAAAGATAGTTGCTGAGATATGGAAACGGAGCATAGTTAGGTAAAAAACCTTGAAGGAGGGTTCGGGGGGGGAGGGGGAGGGGATGTTCAAGTTCCGTTCAGCAAACGACTAATTAGGACAACCGCTATGTATCTTTAAAAATTCGTTCGTTTGGTTAAGCTAGGAACTTAATTAGAAATTTGGCTTAAACTATTATTCAGAAATAGTGGTAACCGCTACTCATAAATTTAGTTTAATGTTATAAAGGGTAACTATTAAGTTAATTATAATGTTTGGAATCACTTGTATTGAAATCGGAAAGATAGTTGCTGAGATATGGAAACGGGAAATAGTTAGAGATAACTTTGAGGGAGGGCCCCGCCCCGGACAACACCGGCTCTATTACAAAGCCAGGTTTCAGAGGAAATACTAGTTTGCTGACGTCATCAACCTCGGTCATAATATTCTCCCATTCCGTACTTGTTCGTAGGAAAATAACATAGTACCGTGCGTTCCAGAGACAACGTGTTGGGGAATCAAAATATATTTTGAATTCTGGTGTTAATTTAAAGTCGTTCAATTCAAGATCGGATTGCTTTTAATTAAAGTAAGTACTTATTTACAGTATATATGTGTATTTTTATGAATATTAACAATGTTGATCATTATGTCTTAAAATATGTTTAACTTGTCGTTTCTGCGCGAGTAGGCTTAGTTCCACAGCTTTGTCCTAAGCTCGTGGTGTGAAAATATTTTATTACGTTTGCACTATTTATTGATTAGTAAATAATCTCGTGCAACAATTTTTATGCATTATTCAGTATTCAATATGAATTTGCTTTATTTGTAAATTTAATACTTTTTAGTTAAGACCTACCTTTCTTTTCATACATATCAATGGAAAATTACGCATAAATAATTTCACATACTTCGTATTTATTCGCTTATCATAGCTTTTAAATTTGGTGCGATTTATGTAAATATGTTTAATATTAATATGAATTTAAATCAAAATTCTAAATCGGAATACCTTTTTTTATGATAAAGAAAATTTACGTTTTGATAAATTTACGATTGTTTCATTCTCATGCTTTTCCTTTTCTTTTTCCTTTCATTTATTTTTTCATATTTAATATCTTCCATTGCTTTTTTTTTTTTTTTTTTTTTTTTTTTACATACAGATATCACAATGTAAATTTTTG
Source organism: Maratus michaelseni (assembly GCA_963931845.1). Taxonomy (NCBI): domain Eukaryota; kingdom Metazoa; phylum Arthropoda; class Arachnida; order Araneae; family Salticidae; genus Maratus; species Maratus michaelseni. The sequence goes on from OZ007586.1 coordinate 341,713,194, forward strand.
AAAATGAAAATATTAACAAAATTAAATGCTTCTTATGATGTCACTAATTCACATGCAAAATTTTATCAATAATATCAGTTAGTAAAACTGTACTATAATCTACTGTCTGTCATACGATAATTACATGTTCGATTTATTTTGCCATATTACATAGTTTATACATATATATAATCTACAATAAAACTCACCAGAGGTGGTTTAATTATTATTAGAAAATATTAAATATATCAAGGGTATTATAATTATATCAAGGGTAATATACCAAGCGAAATTTGGTGAATATTTAGGGCCACTTTATAAAATTCTATTTAATAAAACAGGATCCTTCACAAAAATCAATTTAATAAAATAGGCCCTCCACAAAGCTGAATTTGATAAAATGGGTCCCTTCACAAAATTCTTTATAATAAAACAGGCTCCTTCACAAAATTCCTTTTTATTCCATAAAAACTTACTATTTATTATTTTGTGACATTTGAACATGTGCAACTTGTAAACAAATAAGTTCACCAGAGAGGAAAACTTCAGCAAAAGGATTTAAAAAGTATTTTTTAATCTTGGTTCGAATTTGAGTAACTGGATTTCAACTTTCATTACAAAATGTTATTTTTCACGAAAATATAATAAATTTCACTAAAATAACCTTTACTTTTCACAAAATTTTATTTAAATCAAATATCACATTTAAAACATGTAGTAAATAATTGATAAAAAATATATGTTATAATGATAAATGTTATATTAAAAATGTCTTTTAAAGGATCTTTTTTTAAAAAATTTCAAAACACAGGGACCTGTTTAGGAAAAAATTGGGTCCTTTAAAGGACTCTTCACAAAATTTTTCATTTCAAAACAGGACCCTTCACAAAATTATTTTCCCTAAAAAAGGACCCTTCACAAAATTATTTTCCCTAAAACAGGACCCTTCACAAAATTCTTAGTCCTTAAAGATAGGTTTTTCACAAAAATTTTCCATCTTCAAACATAACATTTCACAAATTAATCATGTAAAAGTAAAATCTGACCTTTCACTTTTACATATATAAAGAAAAAACATGCATTTTACATCCATATATCTTCTTAAAAATGTATAAACAAGAACCTGCATATAATGATCATTTCAAATTCACAAAATTTAAATTAGATTTTTCACAAATCTAAAAAGCTGTTCACAATTTCGTAAAAACAGGACCCTGAGAAAAAAGTCTGGACAGATCCCTGAAACAGGGCCCTTCAATATATATATATATATATTTTAAACTCAAAACAGGACAACTATATATTTAAAATTTCATAATAATAATAAAATGCCTCTGTTTATTGGTGATTATAAAAGAAAAGCACATATGGAAAAATAAATCAAATATGTAATTATCAAATGACAGACAGTGCATTATATTAAGTTCTTACCTTACACTTTTCACTAACTAATATAATTTTGCATATGAATTAGTGACAGAAGTAGCATGTAATTAAGTTAATATTTTCACGTTAACACATTTACAATTTAATCTATGGATAAAAAAAGATATAAATATTTTAGTCTTCTATTGTAGCAACGACAAAGTAAACATATTTTAATAGATAATGATTAACATTGCTAATATTCATAAAAATGCATGTATATACTCTAAATAAGTACTTACTTTAATGGAAAGTAATCCAGTCTTTAATCGAAATATTATTAATTTTCTTGAAAATGTGCTAGAGCTCAAATATGAACTTTAATTTACACATTAACCAAAAGAAAAAAAAAGTGTTATAAAAAGTGTCTTTCACGAAATGAATATATATTTATAACACATGAAGCAAATACAATAATACTTAATAGAAAAGAAAAAATAATGAATTAGATGAATATTTTTCTTAATATTAAATTCTTAAAAAAAAAAAAAATAAATAAATAAAATAAGACTCTAAGAAATACACGAAAAATGAAAAAAGGTTTTTTTTTATGTTTATACATTATATTTCATATAATATGAATATTTTTATTGTACATTTTACGAATTATGAAATAATATATATTTTATGAATTATATCTATTTTATTTCTATTAAAAGACACAAAAAAAGTGGAGGGAGGGGGGGGGGGTTAAAAAAATATTTTTTATCTTTAAAAAAGACAATATAATGAAATCTTTCAAAAGAATTAAAATGAAAGTGTCTTTCCTGAAATGAATATAACATATGAAATGGTTACATGGAGCAAATAAAATGTAACTTAAAAGGAGAGAAAAAATAGTGAATTACATTTATATTTTTCTTATTCAGTTGTTAATAATAATAATAAAAACTCTGAATTTATGAATTATTCATATTTTATTTTTATTAAGAGACATGAAAAGAAGGGGGGGGGGGGTAAAAAAGATTTTTTATCTTTAAAAAGACAATATTGTGAAAGTTTTTAAAAGGATTAAAATGAAAGTGTCTTTCCTCAAATTAATAGAACATTAATAACATATGAATTGTTACATGAACGTATATACATGGTTATATACCCTGTACACTTATGGCTGAAATAAGTTTTGGAACGAACTCGGAAAGTTATGATGACGAATGGAAAATAAACGGCGTTCGTCATCCTTGACCGAGGTTAGTGACGTCACTCCGAGTGTACCCGGGCTTTCTTAATAGAGCCGGTGTTGCCCCGGAGGGGGGGGGGGGGGTGGCGAATGTTCAAGTGACCTTCAGCAAATAACTAATTAGGAGGATCATTATACATCTTTAAAGATTGATTCATTTGGTTAAGCTAGGGACTTATTTTGAAATTTGGCTTAGGCTATTATTCGGAAATACTGGTAATTGCTTTTTAGAAATACACCTTGAAGCAATGAATGCTGAGTTTTACGATAATTTAGTAAAAATGGAACTAAATGGAGAAGTTCGGAACATTATTACTGAGATATTACTGAGAAACTGAGATTTAAAATAGCGGTATTCTGTATATAAAACAACAATTAAACCAGTGGTGTAGTCCTAGAAAAAAAAGTGGTGGGACGCTTATAAACGAGAACATAATTAGTCTTTGATACCCGGGGAAAACGTGATTTTGAATGAACCTAAAAAAGGTGACTGAACAAAAAAAGAAAGTTAATTTAGTTTAAATTTCTGCACATGTAAATCCTTTAGCTTGCAACAGGTTTAAAAAATTAAAAACTTTGATGACTGGTGTATTTATTTTATATTTCTGGAATAGAATGTGGAATAGTTTTAGAATGCTTTAGTACATTTTCTCACAACAAGAATTTTGATTAAAAGTTTGATTAATTATTCTGAAATTTTTAGTTTTGAAAATTGTTGGGGAACAACATTACACTAGTTATCCACTAACACCACCAAAAAATGAAAGCGAGTTATTACCAAGTGATTAGCAGAATGGCATTTTCCCCTCCTTTCCAAGTAACATAAAAAGTCTCTTTTCGGGACTTTCCATTATGGAAGTCTTAGTTTATACATATTTTTAACCTGCAAAACTATTGTGGACATTCTTTTACAAAAGCATGTCAACCCGAACATGACCCGCAATACTCAAACCCAACCCGAAACCGACCCAAAACAATGAAAGTCAACCCAACCCAAACCCGAACCGCAACAAAAAACAGAAGTCAACCGGACACGAACCCTAACCGCAACGAAAAAATTTAGCGCCAACCCGACCCGACCCAAACTGTGAGTCGGGTCGGGTGCGGGTAAACCGACCCGATGCAGGACTCTAGCAGGGAGGGGCAAAACTTTTTTTAAGTATACATGTTATTTAAACATATCTACCATAAAAATGTTTGTACAATTTTAAATAATTAATAATAATATTCAGCAATATTTAAATATATATCTATATTTAAACGTCTATTAAATCAATAATGTTTATAATTATAAAATGGTTAATACATATTTAATGTTAATTTCCTAAAAAACAAACTTTTAAGTACTTTATTTCAATCAATTTAAATGCAAAATATTAACGAACTGAAAATAGGAATGTATTTCCATTATTGAATTTGTTTTACATTATTTAACAACATTGTTAATTAATTACTGATAAATGCCTATAATTATTGATTGTTATAAAATAATACAATATAAAAGTTGTATTATTTATGTTTCATTTTCATTTGAAACCTATACATACACATATATATGTATGTTTTTTTCTTAGAAATATGGTTCAATACACATATAACTAATAAATTAATTAGTAACGTAATTAGTTATTATTAAGTAATTATTAATTTTTTGTTATTAATTAATTAATAATTATATGTAGTTATGTATGTATTAATCAGTTTTAAATTTTTTTTTGCACTTTTGGTTTCGGTTTCGGGCGAAAGTGGACAGATCACCGAAATCCGGTTTTGGTTTCTGTTTCGGTCGATACCTACTTGTAGCCCACGTTAGTGATATATATCAATTTCAATATGTTTGAAATAGTGAAACATTATTAAAATAAACTGCAAACGTTTTTCATGTAATGTAGCGGAATTCTTTTGAGTATCCCTGTAAAGGAAATATAAGTGCTATGCGCACCACATTCTATAATTAGTCTCTTGCAGTGCACCTCAGTGATATATATCAATTTCAATATGTTTGAAATTGTGTAACATCATTAAAATAAACCGCAAATGATTTTCCCCCATAGACCGCAATGTAACGGAATTCTTTTGAATGTCCTTGTAAAAAAACTATAAGCGCTACACATTTCATTTTCAATACCGAACATACCACAGTAAGCCTCAATAACATATATCAGTTGTATGATGATCCGAGCATATTTACGCGAGTTAGAGGGCAGACGGACAGACAGATAGACAAACCGAATTCAGAAACACTTTTCAACTATGTTGGAAAGTGTTAAAAATATTCGCTGAAGAATGACATGTCTGTGAAGCAAAGTTAAGAGGGCAAAATCCCACACAGTATTTTTAGGCAGATTTCGTAAGAAAAACTACCTATTACATTTTCCCCTCTGTTGGAATTTCTGGAAAATTTTTGTAGGATCTATGCCAATCAGGACTCCAGAATCCAAAACCACCTCCAGTTCAAAACTTTATCTATCACTTTTTTATGGACACGATAACTTCAATAATTCTGCACAAATCTCTTCCAAACTGATACATAAAATCTCCATCAAGTTCATTAATGGGCAAAAACGAACCAAGGGGGATGGGGGGGGGAGGATTTTTGTGGAAAAAAAACAATAACTTCTTAATTATGATACGTATCGAATTCGTTTAAAGTTTTTATTATTTCTAGGAAAAGGGCCGAAAATTTATGTATGGCAAATTTTTGATATCATTAAAAATGGCCTCAAGGGGGCAGGGGAAATAGGGGTTTAAAAAGAAAAAAATCATAACATTGTCAATTCACAAGATATCAAATAAACTTAAATTTATTATAAATCCTCTTAATATTATCTAACACTTTTATATTGACAAGTTTTTTATAGGACCAACTCTTACAGCAAATAAATAAATAAATAAATAAATAATAACAAAAAATTCCCTGCTGTCTCCGCCTACAGACACAGGTACATTTCGAAGTGTGTGGTCCCAACTGCCGCATCATGGAAAAAAGTCATTTCTTCTGCAATTCTCAATAAACAGGCGCCCCACGGTCTACGTCTTCGAAATCTACCTGTGCCTGTAAGCCGAGCCGTCAGGGATTTTTTATTGTGGGTGCTTATTCCTATTTTGGGTGCGAATTGCGCAATCCTGCACGCTATTTCAAATCCTGTCCCTCAAAGAAAATCCCCCCCCCCACCCCAAAGAAACTCTTGAAATGGCGCCCCTGCAGTAAAACTTACAAAGAAGGAGTTGAAAGGAACTGAAAAAAAATCTCCATTTTAGATAGGTCTCCGTCTAAGCAAGTATAATTGTATGGTGTTTTTTCCCCGTTTGAGAAAGAGTTCTTTTACAGACAGGTTTCGCAAAGACAAGTTTTACTGTAATATTCAGAGGTGCACTATAGACAGGAAATTTTAATAGTCTTAAAAGATACATGAAAAAACGGTACCTGTCTATAACTGGAAACTTTCATATTCAATATTTTAAAATTTTACCTGCTAAGACAAAAACCTGTCTAAAACGGAAATTATCATCTTTTTCTTGCAATTTCGTATTAGAAGTTTTTTAGTCTTTGTATCCCTAATTCAGTAAACTTTTCTCGTTCGGAGGTACAGGCCCCACAACCCCACCCCCGAACCACACCCTTGGGTATGGCACCACCGTAAAAAAACTTTGCCCCCCCCCCCTCCCCCCCCAACACACAGTCTTAAAACAGAACCATAATTGATCTTTCCAAAATATCTAACCTTATTATCAAAAATTCTTTACACAACATAGCATACAATGAACAAATATTATTGGTCAAAACTTCATAATTAAAAAGAGACTTACAATTTTCTTGGATCGGATATTTTATCACCAATTGAAGTTGATATTTTCGTGTCTGTTTCTGTATGACTACGTTTGGAAAAAAACATAAAACTTCCCAGGCTTGGCTGCCTGTATCTATTTATTGCTATTTTGTGAATGTTCAAAAATGGATAATTTTGAAATTTCGATACAAAGAAAAAAAGAAGTAACAACTAAAGAGTACAAACTAAAAAAAAAGAGATACTGCAGAGATACTTGTTTGAACTCAAACTAATCCAATACTTCCAGTTTTTTCCTAATCAACAATAGTGCAATAGTTATTCCTAATCCTCTAATCAGGAAATAATTGTCAATGTGAATGATAAATGAAGATGTTAGGTAGAAAAAGAGAAGATAATGGTTTATGAGGTTCTTGTACACCATCAGAAGTGGTCGGCCTGCATTGATGTCACCTGTTGTTGATTTATTCTAGATTCGACTACAGACTACCTACGGTCCATGGCCATCCATCTGACGACCCATACGAACCAACGGTAGTGACAGCTACGACAATTACCATTACCCTGAATGTGTTTAAAAACGGGCCTTTTGTTAATTGCGTTTAAGAAAAGCATATCCGGGCTTTCAGAATAGAAAAACTTGCGACATCTCGATATATTTTTCAATCTGAGACTGGTGGTGTATACAGACCTATTTTGGAGAGCTAGGGTGGTCTTTCATTTGGGAACAGGAAGGGGGATAATAGTTTTCCATTAAAGAATTCCAAGTAAAACGGTTGTTTGTATCTGCAGAAACTAATGTTAGAACTGTATTTTACGACTGGTGCAACAAGTTGACGGAACAAGTAAACATCCCTTTTTTCCCCGATTACCTTGAATTTGTATTTTAATGCAAAAGAAAGATTTTTTTTAAAGAAATCTAAAATAGTTTAAAAAATCCATTCCTTACTTCCTAAAATTCTTAATTTATTAATGTGTTTCTTCTTTTAAACATTTAATAAATCAGAAAGACTTGCGTCCGCTCGCGTCCTTAGCGTCCCCCTTGACGAAAAAAAGTAAGGGAACGCTTGAAATAAAATAAAAAGTGGGGGGACGCCGTCCCCCTGCGTCCCCCCTCGACTACACCACTGAATTAAACGCTACGGGTTGAAATTGTTAAATGTAATTAGACCCCTACCCCTCGCCATTCCCGCAAATATATAACAAATAATCTGTTAAATAGTTTTCTGTAATAGTAGTCTGTATCATAATAATATATGTCCTGTTCTAAAAAAACCTTAAACCCAGATAATTATAATGAAGAAAAACGTGCCTGTAAATGTCTTAAACAGGTGGCGTTTATGTAATTTGCCGTGAGTAGATGGCGCTGTATTAGCTTAGCTATATGCAGGTAACTGCAATCAATGTTGGCACTGTTTCGTTATAAGTCCTTATCTATGCATCGTTACTTTGATTTATTTAATGTGTTTTAAGAAGATATTCTACACAACCAACCAACCGATGAAAAAAAGTGTATTTTTAATGAGAGTTCTTTGTGCATTTTAATTAATATTTCAGAAAGTAATTAAAATATTAAAATTCTGACGCAATGTTGCACCAGAAGAGGGTTTGGACTACCTAAATCTAAATTTCCAACCTTCTAGGTGGCCTAGATTTTCCTAGCCATCGCCAACAGACACACATACAGAGCGAAACTTTCTTTTATTAGTATATAGATATAATTTTCAACTACATATATATATATATATATATATATATATATATATATATATAATATAGCTCTACAGTGTAAGGCATACATACAGATACATAGAGAGAGATAAATAAAATCGCTTTGTCCTATATTAGCAGACATGCACAAACATATACACATGTATGTACATATACACACAAGTATGTAAAAACATATGTATGTACATAACATATATATATATATATATATATTATATATATAAATTTTAGCTTTTAAAATAAATTAAAAAACATTTTTATGAATTTTTTAAAAACTTTTTTTACTAAGACAAATTTTTTTAAAACTTTTTTTTTATTAAGAATTTTTTTAAACTAATTATTTTATTTTATTTTAAAAAATTTTAATTTTTTTAAATATAATCCATAATGTCCATAATTAAACGACCCTACTTTAAAGTTGTCTACAGACGAAACTATTGGTCAGAAAGTTGTGAAATTTTGTGACGAACATAATGAAGGAATGGGAATTTGTTTAAGCGAAACAAAAATTAGTTCCAAATTTCGCCACTAGATGGCGTTTTTAATAAATTACACATTTAGCATACATTTACGATAGTTTACATATTTTATTTCAACAAAACATGTTCCACATGACGGACATCATTTTGAGCTGCCATCTGAAATCGTAAGATAGCATGTTCCACAGTTGACCGCAGTGTGTTCTGTAAAATACTAAAAACATGTCGCGAAAAAAGTTTTGTTCAACATTCTTTGTTGTAATAAAATGTTTAACCTATTAAATGCATAACTGTGTAAATGCATACTAAATGTGTAATTCATTAAAAAACGCCACCTGGTGGCGAAATTTTTAACTAGATTTTTTTCGTTTAAACAAATTCCCATTCCTTCATTATGACAAAATATCACAACTTTCTGACCAATAGTTTCGTCTGTAGACATCTTTAAAGTAGGGTCGTTTAATTATGGACACCCTGTACATTTTGTAATTTTTATTAATTAATTTTTTTTTCAAAACTTTAAAAGAAAAAAACTATTTTGAACTTATAAATATTACACACCTATTGTACAAATGTATAGAGCTACCCAAATATACACATGTAGAGATTTATAATATCAGACATATACATGTGTACATACATATACCTATATATAGAGAGATAAATAAAATTGATTTGCCTTATAATATCAGACATACACGTATATATTGAGTGAAATAAAATCCCTTTGCCCTACAATATCAGATATACACACATGTACATATACATGTGTATGTAAAAACGTATGTATGTACACACATGCATGCATATATATTAGCTTGTAAAATAAATTAAAAAAACACTTTTTTATGATTTTTTTTTACACTTTTATTTAATAAGACGAAAATTTTTTTAACTATTTTTTAGGACAGTTTTTTTTAATTTAAATTTATATATTTTTTAAAAAATAAAATTTTTTAAAAACATTTTGTAATTTTTATTAATTTAAATTAAAAATTAAAAAAAATTTTAAAAACATTTTGTAATTTTTATTAATTTAAATATTTTTTTAAAACTTTAAAAGAAAAAAAAACTATTTTGAACTTATAAATATTACACACCTATTGCACAATGGTATATACCTATACAAATATACACATACAGAGCTCTATAATATCAGACATATACACGTGTACATAGATATACCTGTATAGAGAGAGATAAATAAAATCGATTTGCCTTATAATAACAAACATATACGTATATATAGAAAGAAATAAAATCGCTTTGCCCTGCAATATCAGACCAATGCATTAACACTTGTATGTACACAGACCAATACATATGTATATATATATATATACAAAATCGCTTTGCCCTTATAATATAAGACATACATGAACAATACATATAGAGATAATTAAAATCGCTTTGTCCTATAATACCAGACCTACACACATGTACATATATATACACATATATAGAAAAAGATTAATAAAATCGATGCAAAGTCCGAAGCAGAGTGGATTTAATGAAGTTAACCTAGCTTTTCTTTAAATACTCTTTCGACGGTATGCAATCATGGTTCAGTGGTTAAGAGATTGTAAAATCACTGAACCACGATTACTTTCAAATTATATTCTCACTACCATTTAAAAATGAAACGCTTAAGCTATAACCCACATATGGCAGCATTGAAAATTTCTACAAATTTCGTTGCGTGTGTTAAATGCATAGAAAATTAAAGAAGAATTTCAATTCATAACGCATGCTTTTTTTTTTTTTTTTTTTTTACAGAACTAGTTTTTTCCTGATTAGTAAATGTAAAAGTGAGTCTAACTCGTGAAAGAAGTATTATTCGAGAACAAAAGATTATTTTACAATGTATCTAAATTTTTGGAATTTATATAATTATAGGTGGTGAGCATGGTTTATCAGTTATCATAGGTGATTAGTTAAAAATGTACATTTGCGATTACTGAATTAATTTTAGATAACTACGTGACATTCATTAAAATAAAAAAATCCATATGTGTTGTATTAACAGAAAGTACATTTATCTCAATGTCTACAAAATAAAACTAACTAAAAGTATAAAAAAATATGCATAGGTTTGTGTGAATATAATAAATTAATGCTATGGTTCTAGTAAAATCTACATAAACTACAATATTGTTATCACTATTATAGTGCAAATAATATGCATGAGGTATATTTTCTGTAGAAAATAATATGCAAGAGGTATATTTTATATAGAAAATAATATGCATGAGGTATATTTTATATAAAAAATTATATATTAATCATTAAAAATAATTATCAAAGCGATTTGGTATCGAAATGAGTTTTCTATTTTTTTTATAAATAAGTTTCTTTTCCTGTTAAAAGCGGTTTGTGTTAAGTTATCCACTTCGGGAATTTGATTGAAAACGCCGACTTTGATAGTATTTTCTGAAAAATCTTTTGTCTTTACTAAAAAAATGAAAAACTTGTTTCAATTTCATAGTTACTCAGTAAGAAAATCTGCAAATTGCATGCATTTACGAACAAAACTAAATTTTAAAATGTGTCAGAATGGGGTCTATGTATTTGAGATGAACCTTACACGCAATTGTATTTGTGAATAGGGGGGTCACTTATTAGTCACACTTGTCATTAGTTACACTTGTCACTTATTAGTCATGTGACAAGTATAAGTATGTGTTATCTCTTATCTCTCTCAGGTATTTACCAACTCAGTTTGGTGCGGAAAAATGAATCATCTAACCACTTGCTGAATTTAAAATAAGAGGTAATGTGATTTATTTTTTTTTATAATTCTGCAAATATGTAAGTATGTTAATTAATTTTTATAGCATATATATATATATATATATATATTACAATATGTTAATTCTTTTAATATATGTTTTATTTTAAAATTGCTTATTTTATGTTGGAGTAAAATGAAATCCTAGTAAAAAAAGCATTCATATGTAAATCTTTATGCTATATAGTATAACTGCTAACCTATTACAGTTTAAAATATGCCCATAGTAGTGACATAATTTGTACAGTGTCGGGTAGGGTTAAAATGTTTAAGCAATTCAAATTATTCTAAAGATATATGACGTCTTATATTTGGAATGATAATATGAATCAGTGGTATAAATTAATAATGAATTAGTTAATCTATATTGTAATTAAAATAGTATACTGGGAAATTATTAAAAATAAATAGTCATTAAATGCATATGTTTTGTAGTAATTTATCTATACTTTTTAAATTAGCATTACAAATGTAGATATTGCTATGCTAACGGTGATGTCATCTGTGTGGAGAAAATCCTATCAATGACTCATAACATCATATCATTGATTAGAAGTATGACGTCATCATTAGATAAAATCTTATATTAAATATCATTTCTCGCGCCGTTTAAGTAATTTATAGTAATAATAATAATAATATAACGAATTCATTTGATCGCGAATATAATTTTCATTAGAAGTTATGGAATTTTTCCATGTTTCGTTCACATTTTTTTTAGTTTTTTCGAGGCAATTAAAAAAGCTGAAAATTATAAGTTTGAGTAAGGTATTCAATATGATAAAAGTAATTTATGTAAGGTATACTCTGTAAATAATATATGCTAAGAAGTAAATTGTGTAAGATCACAATATGTTTCAAGTAATTTATGTAATATATAAATAATATATTCAAATACTAAAATAAAAACACTAAGCTTTTTCATTCACATACTGTTTATTTATCGTTTAAAAAGTTACAATAGCTAAGATATTTAAAAAAATGATACAAAAAATTCCAAGCTATGCCGCATTTAGCTATAGACAGTTCTAACTGCAATATGTTTTCTAATGACCAACCAGATCCCAGTTGCGTGAACTTTTCAAATGTGCCATTAATTTTTGCGAAAGCTTTCTCAACATTCGTAGATAAGTTTCCATTCATCAATTCAAGTATAGTGTTTGAACGGAAAAAGGGTTTGGCAGTTTCATAAAGACCATCTTGTGTTACACGACCTACGATAACTTAGACCGTTGCATACCATTTCATTGACCTTTTTCTTCTAATTGAAAATTTAGTTCATTTAAAACGTCCGATCGCACACTATTAAAAAATATGTTAAAGTTTTTATCATTGTCCTCATTAGATTCGATTATAGTTTTTGTAAATACATTTAGAGCATTTTCTCTTTTAAAATGCTTCACTTTTTCATATAACATAGCTTTTAAAGTTGATGATTTGTCAACTCTCAATGAAAATGTATGCGCAGTTCTCATATGTTTAAGTAAATCATGCTTCCTTGTGAATACTTCCGCACATTGATTACAATTATGGTATTTGATAGGTCTATGTATCTTCCTATGCTTTAAGAAGTCCTACTTTTTCGAATACACTTCGTCGCATAAATCACATTTATAAATCACAGGGGTCTTTAAATTAGATAATTTATGACTATTCAAAACCCTTTTTCTAGAGAACGCTTTTTAACAAATGCCACATACGAAAGGTTTTTCTCCTGAATGAATAATCAAGTGTTGCATTAAATGGCCCTTTCGCCAAAAAGATTTGCTGAAGACATCACAAACATGAGGCGACTTTTGATTGTCCTGTCTTGATGTAGAGGGTGAGACCGTGAGACTTTATTATTCGACACGTCTGTTTCTTCGGCTCGCATTGAAAATTCCATATCTTGATTCTTCAATCCTGGTGATAGGGCTTGACTTCTCATCTTGGGATCACTTAACGTAGAAGAATGTAAAGATCGTTCATTTTAATACAAACTAATACAACACAATACTAGCTAATAATAACGAATTGTTAAAATCACCTTCATACGCTGTTGGTAGTGCACTGAATGATGTGATTAAATTGTTTCATGCAAATTTATGGAAGTATTGAGGGCGCTGAAGGTAGATAAATTATAAATTAACACATGTGATTGGTTAATTAATTAATAAACGTATATCATTGGTTAATTAATAAACGCATATGATTGGTTAATTAATACACGTATGTGATTGGTTAATTAATAAACGTATATGATTGGTTAATTATAGTGTTACACCTTCTAGGTGTTTGTGTGAGATATGTATATCATAAGAGTACCCTTGTGTATTATGTTTACACAAAGTATGTGTGAGAGATATAATATTTTTTTATGAGTAAAGCATATATAAAATAATGATGAGGTAATAGTTACATAATCTTTTATTAATGACTTATATTAATATCTTTGACTATAAGCTCAAGAGTGATTTAAAAAAATAGTATATTATACATAATTATTCATTTGATTGTTAATATATATTAAAGTATGATTAATAAAAGAAAGATATGTGTTTTTAAAATATCTTTTATTTTTATAGCATTTATATTTTAATATAAGTGTTATTTTCATAAGTTTATACTTTATTTTAAGAAAAATGCATATGTTTTTACATGGAACTGTGAAACTTTAGTTAATTTCTTCTTTTAAAACATTTGTTAAGTATATTTTATGTGTGAAAATTATCCTTATTTCGTGATATAGTTTTCTTGTATCCTAGAATCATTAATTATTTTCGAATTATTTCTTAATTATTATTTTTAGTTATTATTTTTAATTATTCTTTTTAATTATTCTTTTATATTTTTAAATAATTCCTTTTTTCCTAAATCTAAAATATGTCATCGATTCGGAATAATAATTAAAAAAAATCGCACGAAAGTCGTTTTTTATTTCAAAACGGGATCCTTCATAAAAAAATTTCCAGTTTTCTTTTGAAGGGTCTCTGTATTTTGAACATGACTTGTAAGTATTCCAGTTTTATAAAAGGCATTTTATATAGGTAGCCAAATTTAAATTAATCAGATTTTTGTGAAGGGGATCTTTAGAGAATGCAGGCCTTTCAATTCAAACAGGGGATGTATGCAATTTTTGTGAAGGCTTAAGGGACCCAATTAGGGAGGAATTTTTTTTCTATTTTTTATTAAAACTGTTCAGAAAAATTACTAAGAAAAAAATACTAAAATTGTTTCGAAAAAAATGTTTTATTTTTTTTTTCAATATATTCCACAAATAAACTAAGCCGACGTCTTTAATTTTGGGAATTAAATGAAAAGTTTTTTCTTACATAATATTTTCACATCAAGACAAAGCTTTAGTTAAAAAAAAAGTACGACGAAGATAAAAAGACGACTCAGCGACGTTTCGATATTTCATCTTTCAACTTTTCATGCAATATTTCATTAACTAATAGAATTATGTATTTCCTTTAAAAATAAGCAAATATTTAAAAATCACGTATATCATTAAATAGAAGAACTGTTTATGGAATAATTTATTTTTCTGAGAAAGAATTCTGGAAAAACTGAAATAAAAAGTGGGATAGGGTTCGATTGTATTTTTTTATTACTTTGCAAGATGAAATAATTGTTTGGATTTTTTGGATGTAACATAAAATAAAGTGTGATTGAAAAATATAGAATTCCGAATCCCCCTCCCCCCCCCAAACAATAAATAAATTATTAAATAAATAAAAAAGTGCTCTACGCGAAAGTTACAAATCGCCATTCTTTTAAACACCAAGATGAAAGAAAATAAATCTATCTAACAGTTAAGTCAAATATAAAATTGATTTGATGCTGATAATACTTTATTCGGCAATGTAAATTGAAAAATAATAATCATTATTATTTACGTCATTCATACTGGTAAATACGTATTGAATTATTTTTCAAAAAATCGAAAACGATAGAGTGTAAAACTATTGAAAATAGCAAAATATGTTTTAACCTTTTTTAGGTTAAGCCTTTTCTTGCCTTTGAAAATATCTTTATAACGAATATATATATATAAAAAAAGAAGAAGAAACTTGATTTATGGTAAGGGTGTTTTGAAATGACATTAAAAGTTTCATTCATATTTCACCAAAAATAATATAAAATAACTTCATAATAAGTATTTGAATCGAAATGAATTTCAGAACCTATATAGGGTATCTCGTTTTCTGGATTCAGAAGCCTTTCTTCGAAATCCTTATCCATATGAATGAAGAACCAAACTCATCACATTGTCGAATTATTTATATCGGCGAGCTCTGAGAAAAAAAAAAAAAAAAAAAAACTAAATTGTTTATTTATGTTCGCGTAAGTTATTATCTTAGAAATAAAAACTCAGAAGTAAATTTTTCACTGAATTTGATAAATATGAAATAAGTACTGATTTGGAATCTGTTCTAAATTGTTGAGTTCTGATTCACTTCCTCTTCCTCTATAAATTTTACAGAATTTTTTGCTTTATTGTTAGAGATTGAAGTCGCGTTTTTATCATTGGTAAAGCAATTACTGTATTCCGGACTTGATTCATTGCAAGGAAGCTGAGATTTTTTTTTTTTTTTTTTTTTTTTTTTTTGTTCGGCGCTACGAATTTTCAGAAATTTTGATGGGTTTTTTGATTTCGAGAGTACGGGTAAAGATATTTTTAGAAAGTTGCTTATTCAAAGCACTCATTCCCATTATGGCACATGCGTTCCTTAATTAGTGCAATTTTAAAAGGTGGGCCAGTACAGCCCAAATCGGACCTTAACCTCGCAAAAAGCACTGGATCGAAGTGACCTGAAACATTACAACATTTTCACGATTTCTAATTAGTCAGAATATTAAATTGTTTTAGATTGCACATAGAATGATCATTATGAGCTAAAAATAATTTGCTTAACAACCTTTACTTTGATATTTCTAAATATTACTCGAATTCTTGATTTATAATGCATGTAATCAGTATCTTCCCTAAATAATCATTACCCATACATTTTTAATCTATAACTAGATAGTACCCGACAAAACTTAACGGTAAACAACTTCACGGTTCCATAGAAAAAAAGTCTCATAACAGCATTAAAATGTCAGAAATTTTTACAGAATATTTGATAGCAATATTTAAAATAAATAAAAACTTCTTCTTTTATAACCGTGCTAGGGACTTCTTTACACGAGTAGAGTCAACAGAGAAATTAAAATTTAATCAGATGCAAAGATTATTTCAGATCCAAAAAAATAAACTTCAAGTTTTCGTTCTTAAAATTTTTACAAATAAAGAATTTTTTAAGTTGAAATGTTTTAAGTTTTTTCGTATATAAACATTTAACTGCGTTATAATATCAATAGATGTCACCGCAATTGTTGCTCACATCTGTTCATTTTAATCTTAAAAACTACCTTGGCATTTTAAAATATAGTAATTCATTTCCTTTATTCGAACTGAGACAACAGATGAATTGAAATTTTATCAGTTTTCAGATCCAAATAGAGCAATCCCAAGATTGTTTTCTTAAAAATTTTACAATTAAAGAAAAATTTACTTTATTGTTTTTTTTTTTTTTTTTTTTTTTTTTTTTTGCATTTAACTGCATTATAATATCAATAGCACCATAGTTTTTATATAAATTTTTTCCTTCCTTCTGTTTTCTTTTCTTTCTTTCTTTTTTTTTTCTTTTTTTTTACAGAAAATAATCACAAACTTTTCTTACAGTCTCCGTAAAGCGTATACTCAGAATATATATATATATATGCTGATAATTCTCCATGTGTATCTAATATAAGATCAGTGAAATTTAACTGCGGAATGTCAATAGAAAATATGTAATAGTAATAATAATAATAATAAACGATCGAGTTTTTACTGCAAAATCAATTCGGAGAAAAAGACTGATGCTCATCAAATGCACAGGGTTGAATTTGCAATGCTTACTGAATTTAAATTTAAATAATGAAATAGTCTGCTGCTTTTTTTATATACTGTAAAACATGCAATTTGTGTGTATTTCTGTTATTTAATTTCATCGAGGGTTTTACAAATTTGATAAAATGTGGTAGCCAGCAAAAAATTCTAGTCGCCAGTATAAAAAATATTTACCCACCCACATCTACCCAAAGTTGACTAAAAAAAAACACAAACTTTTTTTATCAATTAATTGAGAAAAAAAAATAATACAGCATAGTTACTTACATACTTTAGAATACTAAAAACTACACTAGTACTAAACTACGTTACTTTCAATAAAATTTTAATTAAGTTTTATAAATTTACTTCAAATGAAATACTTATAATCACTTATATGTTATTATTTTTTAAAATGAATGCGTGATAGATTAATCAGTTGTAATTCTGAATTAAAAAATCTCTTTTGAAACTGACATAAAAACTTTAGCATTTTTTAGCATTGTATCATATTTCATATGCTACACAGGCTGGATTGACACTATTTCTTACTGTTTCATTGAAACCTCCCACTCCTCTCCTAACATTCTGATCATGCTACATGCTATCTGCCTGCAGCGGAAAAGGATGGCGTTTTTTTGGGCATGAGATGAAAAATGCCTTTAAAACTTCGTTCTCCTATTCATTAAAAGTACGAGAGACGAGAAAGGTCGTTGCTTGCCATGAACGGGTATGAGAGGAAAAATGCCGTTAGTGAGCATTTCATTCGTAAAAAAAAAAAAAAAAAACCAGAGAAAATCGCCAGATTAAATAACTTGGTATCCATATAAAAAAAAAAAAACTTGGTCGCCAGTAGCGGATGTATTAAAACTTGTTATTTAGGCTTTAAAACCGATGGTGCGCTAGAGTGCGCCCCCCATGTTTTTATGTTACTACAAACACAAACCACCGATATCTTTGAAGGTTAAAATGACCAAACTAGAGCAATTTACATCATATTTTGCTTATATGACGTTATACAACCCTACTGTATAAATTTACGGGAAATCGAATGTAACGTGGCTTATAGTGATGTAAGCTGCATTTGACTCCAGATATAAAATATGCAATATATTTTCAGATTCATTTTAAATATAAATCAATTTGATTTCATGACTGAATTTTTTTTTCGCTTTCTCTGAAAAACTTCTTATTCTTCTTTTTTATTTATTTATTTATTTATTTTTGAGTTATATCACTCTAGGAAGAAGTAGACGATTATTTTTTCTATTACGGATTGCTAAAGATTTATTAGTGAATGAATATTTCTCCCCTGACGCAGTAGCGTCAAAATTACCATTGTCTAATACCCACCCTCCTCTTCCACCCACATGAAACTCTTGTCCTATATATTTCCAAATGATAGTTCTACGACTCTAAACTATCAGATTTTTCAATTAATTTCATGAAAATACTTTAACATATTTTCCACAATGAAAATTTAAAATCTAAATGCAATGAATTTTTTAAATTTAAATTCAGCAGATTATATTATTTTATATTATTTTTTATAACTTCATTAAAATAATATACACTTTTATTATCTATATTATACTTCTTATATCAGGAAGTATGGCTATAACCTATAACGCGACATAAAAAAGTAGTAGTAATGGATTTCTTAACTTATATGTTGAATTTAGTGACATTTTAAGAGCCTATTTCAATGACCCTCATAAATAGAGTGGGCTAGTATTTTGAATAGGAAATATCTAGAATAATATTTAATTTTTAATTTTTTTTCATTTTTTTTTCTAATTTGACAATTCTTTTAGCTCTCAATATCTGCACATTTTACACGACAGTTTCAAATTTTACTTATTTTTTAAAAATTAATAAGAGATATGTGCTTAATTTTACGATTACAATTTGATGCCTTACCAAAAAAAAATTAAATTAAATTAAAAGAAATCGGCATTTTAAATTTGGTAAATGGAAAAGTAGGGGTCCTACCAAATACTCAAAAATCATAAATTATTTCGTTGGACTTTCTTTTTACAAAGGATCTTTAGTCAGTTGTAAAATTTTTATTAATTACTCTTTGAAAGTTTCAAATATTTCAAAAGGCATGGGAAGTGCAAGGATACATGGCGCTCTTTTGGCGTAGAAAAGTCATGTGCCTCTTATGAATACGTACTTACTACGTACATATGGCATAGTCAAACATAACACAGCCAAATATAATCAAATTTCAATAAAAGTAACGAGCTATATTTAATTTGCCCAAGAAGAGATTTTCTTTCAATAATTTTCATTAACTTGCATTTTAAAAATCAATTAGGAACGAATGTAGTTTCATCTCACGTACAATCATCCCTAAGGCGGTTACCTAATGATAAAAATTGCCCCGTTCAAAGCGACAAGTATACATTTAACAAAATAATTTACTTAAGGTTGTCCGATTACATGACTTTTTGTGTGCAGATTTTATTATTTGTTTTCTTTTCTGTATCGAACGACGAACCAAATCTTCTTTTGACGGCACCCCTCTGCTCTGGCGCCCGGGGCACATGCCCCGCTCGCTCCTCCTTAGTTTCGGTCCTGCTTGTGCCCTTAGAAAGTATGCGTTTGATACCGGCATGTACTACGTTCTCAAAAATAGTCTCGTTAATTTAAAAAAAAGAAAAATTTTGAAAATTTTGATTAAATTTAAATAAATTTAATTAATTAATTTCATTTCATTATTTGCCTAAAATTTAAAAATATTTAAAATTTACGAAAATAACTTTTAAAACACAAATCGGTAACGGATATTTATTTTCAGATGATGAAAAATAAGGGATTAAGATGGTGCATATCTATCTTTTTTTTTTAACTAGACCGAAATTGAAAATTAGTATTGAAGCTGTAGATAAGCTGCAAATTTCTGTAGCAACGAGTAAAAACTCTTAAATATTATTTATTTTATCGCTTAATCCACTTTTTAAGATCTGATTTTTTCCCTAATAACTTATTTCCTATATTCAAACTATCTTTTCAATTCTGAACCAACGAAATATGAATTTAGTGTTTCATTTCGAAGATAGATGGCAGTGCAGTTTTAAAACCATATCTTGCATCTTGCCATTCAAAGGAAGTTCTTGGAAGATATTTTACTATTGTGAGAGAGATTATTTATTAATTTATTTTATTGTTTTATATGTTAAATAAATGAACGTTGCATAGATTCTGAAAAAAGGATAGTGAAAGAGGAAAAATGTACTGGTAATTTAAGTAAAACATGAGAAAAAAAAAGTCTTGGACAGTATGCTCCAGCTGTATTTCCTCTATCTATATCTTAAAAAAAAGTATATTTTATTTTACACAAAAATCTCGAAAAAAGCACATTTTTACTTTTGGCTAATACTAGAATTTTTAGAATTAAATGGCGCAAACCCTATACAGGGCCGCAGAGAGGTGTACAAATTACCGGTGCCAGCTTCTTTAAAGGGCCCGTTGCGTATTCTATATATATATATACATTTTTTTTTTTGTAAAATAGTAAAAAAAAAAATACCGTTTTTAAAATGTAAAAATGTCCTTACAATTACTAACAAGTAAGGAAATTGAAAAATCAGAATTTGAATCGTATAATTTGTATCTATTAGACATTCCTTCATGGACGTTGAGGCCACACCAGTGGCTGAGAGGTTCTGCTCTCAAAGCTGGTAGACGAGAGGTTCTAGGTTCAAACCCCTGTCGCGCCCGTCGACCTAACCGTTCGGAGTTTTTTGGTTTTCTTCGAACCTCGCCGTAAATACGGGTTAGGATCCCTTAGAAAGACCCCCACGCAGGGCACTCCTCCCCTATGGCTTATATCCCTTGTGTAAATAATCGGCCGTCATAAATAAACCAACCTTCATGACGTTGAGAGAAGGAAAACTATTAAATTACGGTTTTTCTGAAATTATCAGGGCCAGATTAACACATTTCTACACCCAAGACTAAAGCACATAATTCTGCACCCCCTCCCTTAGTCATTTTCAATTTAATATGCGTTATCTCTTAAACATGTAAACCAGTGGTGCACCCAGGATTAAGCTTTGGAGGGGGCTAGCGCTAGGATATTTTAGAGGTCTACATGTGCCCAGATTTTGTACGGCTCGCCAGCCCAGCTTGGTTCATTTTTTTTCCCATTCGTATCGAGATGAGTTTGGCCCGAACTTAAATTTTTTCTGCTGACTTGAGGAGAATCGTATCAAGCCAGCAAAACCAGAGAGGCCTCTGAAAATGTTTTATTGTGCTAATTCTGAATGTTTTTAGCATGTTTGATAATAAAACACTGTATTTAAAATGTATCTAGTCAGGCCAAAATTAAGGGGGGGGGGGTTGAGAGGGGGCAAGTGCCCCTATGCGCCAGAACGTAAGGCAGAGGGGGCGCCACATGAAGATTTGGTCCGTCGTTTGACACAAGAAAAATGCATGAAATTTGGATAAAAATGTTTTGCAGCTGGAAAATCCAAAAGGAAGACTGAGCCAAGTGCAATAAAATTGGCAAATAGATAAAAAAGATTGGTCAAGTAGGGTAACTTCCCGGGAAACAAAATACTAAGGGGTGGAAAATACGCAATTTAAAAAAAAATTTTTTTTTACTACAATTACATTTTTTTATATCAAGATCAGGATTTAGAAAATCCGGATTTTGGGGTGACTGCTAGATTAAACACTAAGGGGTGGAAAATTTCCAAAATAAACTATTATTTAGTAAAAAACTTAATAATTTTGTTTTTGTTCTAAGTCACTGTTATAATTTTGAAAATTACAGTTAGGTTCGGGAAAACATCTAGACATATCAGCTTATTAATAAGAAGAATGGTATAAGTGATAGTTCCATGAAACTGGCTGTAGATAGCACAGAAAGATATTTTATGATATTGGAATTCATTGTTACACCTACAGAAAAAATCCTGGTTTTCAGTTCTTAAGACACTGTGACTCATATCACTATGAGTTTAAACGCCGCCTGCTTCATTGTAAAGTAATACTAGAAGAACAGTAAAATGCGTGAAAATGAAATCTGTCTGTAACGGAATACTGTTAAAAAATTACATGGTCCCAACAGAAAGAATATCAACAATTATACATGCTAAGACGGAAAAGGGTATAAAGCGGAATATTTTCCTTATCATTTCGATTATAGTTTCACAAGTTTTATTGAATAAATATTTGAAAAAGCTGATTACATAGTTCAATATTGCGTATTTTATGATTGCATATTTTTAATTAAAAAATAAGTCAGCTATTAGAAACTTAGTAAAATTCTCTTTGTAAATTTATTTTGTGGAGAGGGGGGGGGGGCAAAATCCACTTGTGCCCCCCGTGAAAGAAAAGATAGTTTCGGCGCTGATCTTATTTTTTGGTATATTTCTGTATTTGGATATTTTTAAACCGTGTTTGCAATCAAAAATTTTAAAGTTTTATTATTAAAATATTATGAGGGTTAGAGGGTAAGAAGTTGCACAAAGAGGTTGCAGGGGAAATCAGTCTACCCTGGTTGCGGCCCTGGACTTGAGCCGCGCCGGGAATAAGCTTACTCTTGCTTTCTGGAGGTTCAGTCTGGACCAGACTTGGACATCATTCCTTCTAGGTCATGTCGGGTCGGTATTATTATTTTTTTTTTTGGTAAAAATAAAAGTGATATTTTATCTTTATTATAGCAATCGTTAGGAATTTATTTCGTTTAATACATTAAAGATAAATATTTTTAAAATCTACTTTTTTTCTTTATAGAGCTTCAAAATTACCATTTTTTAAACCATTTTTTGCATTTTTTTTTTACTAAGTCATTATTTGAATATAATTGTAACATTTTTTGAATATAATTGCTAACATATAATCTGAAAATGACGTATTTTAAAATTTTTGCATAAATATGTATGCACTATCATTTAAAATAATTTTAATTGTGTTATTGTTTTGTTGCCTTTTGCGGTCACCGTAGTACTTCTCCTATCCTTGAGGCCTTAGTCGTATGGTATTTGCAGCCATCACCGGTATTAGACTGATACCGGACACGTTGTGAAAAGAAGTTCTCAATTAAATAATCAACTAATAATTTATTGATTAAATTAGCATGAAAAAAATGTTACAGTCATAGTCCTTATTGGTCCGTATATGTTATTAGTACTTGCCGTATGCGACTGTCGAATAACAAACTCCCTGATCACACGTTTTTTGCTGCTTCGTTACGCACCACTCTTATACACCGTTCCGTGTACGCTATAATTAGTTCACCCCGGACCAAGCTGTCCGATGCACGTTCTCTCTGCGGTCTGCCCGTCTACGAAATTTCTCTCTGTCTCTCTCTCAGGACACTCTGTTCCTATACTTTCCAATGCTCGCTGGCTCTGCGGTACTACCCTTTCCTCTGCACGTTGGGCTCTGCCGTACTACCCTCTCCTGTGCAGGCTGGGCTCTGGGGTATAACCCTCTCCTCTGCCCGCTGGGCTCTGCTCGTCTACGCCACTACTCGCTCCCAGAACACTGCCTGTACCTACTCACTCCACTGCACACTAACCACTGACTTGTCTCACACACTTCACGCCATTCTCCAGATCAACGGGGCCAGTCTTTCTCCCTTCACGGAGTTTCTATACCTGTAGAAACATTTCTCTAAAACATTCCCCCTTTCTATTATCTTCTGAACCCAGTTCACTAGGAATCCAGTGGTCATTGTATTCACATTCCAAAACCGGATTAGTTCGTCTCACAATGACCTCGAGAACATCCTACAAATATCTGGGAAATTCCATTGTCAATCCCATACGGAAGTTTACAAAAAGAGAAAATATATATCAGAATATAGTAATATATAATAATAATTAAATATAATTAATTAAATTAATTAGAAATATACAACATAGGTTCTGTTAAAGTCAGAAACCTGACACCCACACCTTAGCGAAAAATATGCCTCTAAAGTGCTAATTTTTCTCGAACACTCGATAACTTTTGAGATAGTATGCGATTCTATTGAGTCCAAATCAGTTCATGAAACAGTTTTGTTTGATTTAATATCTCTTTGTTATTGCACGCTCATTTCTGGTGTCTGAACATCTCTAGTGACGTTTCCATTGAACCATATGAATATATATATATATCATTACTAAAAAAACAATTACACAACTTACTAATACAGTTACACAATGCACATAAATAGATATATACAAAAATTATAACGTTAACCTATGATTGTATTATTTCAGGCACTACTTCTTCCTTCCAGTCCTTCGTAGTAAACCTAATAGGCACATAACTTTTTGCAGTATACCCGATCAGATGACTAATTTCTACCTCTGATGCCTTAATTAAATTTGATTCTAACCATTCAGGAACTTGCCTATCCTTGTCCTCTTTGTACGTGATAAGGGCACTGAATAGTTTCGGTTAGTTCCTAACCATCCCCGGTTTCCGATCAATCCAATTTTCCTCCGTTTCTACCGGTTGTATAGGACTCCTAAATACTTCTTTGTTTTTCCTCAAGATTGATTTTATATCTCCAACTTTAGTATTTGACAACCCTTTTATCTCAAACACTTTCATGTCTTTAACTACCGGTTGTTCCCTATCTAACACAAGAGTTTTTACACGGTCTTCAAATTCCCCGTCACTCTCAAAGACAATATCAACTACGTTATTTCTAGCGATAAATTCTCTCATTTCATCCTGGCGCACTTGCTTCTTACTCCCGTCCGCTAACTCAACTGTAAATGAATGTTGACATGTTTTCTCTTTTTCTCCATCACTCCCATTCATTCCTCTAGTTAACTGACATTCTAAACATGACTCACAAAATGTTTCAACTTCTTTAGCCGTGCCTTCCCAATAAAATGAATATTTGATTCTTTGTAACATTTTCATAACCGCGTGATGCTCTCCATATACAGAAGTATGCGCTAATTTTAGAATTTCCTCCCTTCTGATTTTAGGTATTACTAATTGAGCTACCATTTCTCCTAATAATTTCTCTTTATGATACAATAACCCATTCACAATATAATAAAACCCTCTATCCTTTTTAGCTAATTCCCAAGCTTTCTCTAAATCTTTACAATCCATTTGGGTTTTCTGAAATATATCTGAACTACTTTCAATAACTTCATCAACATTAATTTTCTCTACCTCCGTTTTTTACTTTTCCTGACTTTGTAAATTTACCGACCTCGTTCCTACGGCATAAAGGTGACTCTTATCATTTCCTATCATTTGCCCCTCATTCGTTTTATCACTACTATCTTCCTTACTTTCGGTTTCTTTGGATTATCTTAATGATTTTTCGTGGTTTAACCTTGCCAATTCATTTGCCACTTAAGGATGTAAAATTACTTGTTCCTTACTATTGTCAATTAACGCTCAAAGTACATCCCGATGAATTACATTAGTTTGACCGCATTTTTAATAGCTAAAGGTAATTGAATTAACGGTGATTTAACTGCCTCACCAAATATCCCTTGTAAATAAATGCTACCAGCCCCTTTTAGTTTCTCTGTCGGTACTAAGTCTTTATGAACGACACTTATTTCACAACCTGAATCCACTAATCCTTTTGCTCTTTTCCCATTTACACTAACCTCAATTTTCTCGAGTTTATTTAATTTCTCTCCAATAACTTTAGTTCTTCGTTCCCCCTTTGTTACGATTCTTGTCATAATTGGCCCCTTTGGTAACTCTTTAATTCCTCGCACGGATACATTATTTATACTAGCCATTGATTCTCGCCCCTTATTAACATGCCTATTTCCTTCATTATTTCCTTTCGTACAAAAGCGTTGGTAATGACCCCTTAAGCCACATTTAAAATAAGTAGGCGTTGCATCCTCATTAGAATTTTTGTACTCTGGTTTTCTACCCGAAAATGAACTGACTTCATTATTCTCATTTTGCGTTCAATTACCACTAAATCTATTATCTTCGGCCCTTTTTTCTCTTTCTAACTCATATTTCCACTTTTTAGCTTCGGCCCTTTCTGCTTTTTCTAACTTTAACCTTTCAGCTTCCGCCCTTTCTGCTTTTTCTAACTTTAACTTTTCCCCCTCAATCCTTTCTGCTTCTTCCCTTTCCACTAAAATAGTGTTAGCTAACTCCCTAATGCTGTCTTCCTCATACCCATCACTTTCGATAAGTTTGTTCTTAAGGGTTATCCTGATATTCTCTTCTAAAACTTCCACCCTATTTCTTGGGCCACTGTCCGAAGGTCAACCTCTTTAAATTTTAGTAAATAAGCCATAGTTTCTGCTAATTAATTAACGTTACACTATACTTTATTAACTTAACTTTCCCAGAACATTTACTCTAACACAGTTACTTTAACACTACTATTCTTTAATTTATATAAAAATAATGAATTAACACTTTTTATATCACAATACACTTTTATTTGAACATTGATACCCCCAAAATATACTTTTAATAATAATGCAAAACAATTTCAACAAAGACACTAGTGCAAGACAATGTAAATTATAGTATCGGTTCAAGACTATTTGAATAAGATTACTAATGCAACAATAATTTGAATATAAGAGCACAAACGCAAACAGTTTCATTTAGAATATTGATATTAATAATGCGAAATAAAAAAAATGCAAACATTTTATACTTCATTATTGGTTCTTACAAAAAAATATAATTATTGCTTTTTTCATCAATTTTAATCATTGTTTCTCCTAAGAGCGAGAGTCTGGCTAATGCTCTTTTTTTTCAAATGTACACCGTTAACCTGGCACAGTATTATGCCATTAAAATTTTGCTTAAAACACCGATCCAAAGTTTAGATTAATATTGTATACTTACGTGAATTAACAAAAGAAAAAATATCTCAAATAAATAAAATGACTTTCTCTGAAATAATGCATAACCTAGCTATAATCATTACGTATTTCAACACAGTTATTAAATTACCTATAAATACCAATATATGAATACTTCAATTCTATTTATATAAATAATTTTACAATAAATATTTTACGTTAAACCCCTATCTTACGGTTCAGTAATGTATTTGTCAGCAGAAAAATTAACAAAACACCTTACCTTGTCTCTTTTTGCCTTCATTCGGCTCCTAGATTTTGATGGACACCCGTTACACACCTTCTAAGATTGTTTATCACACGAATTCACGCACTGTTGACACTTTTCTTTTGTTTCATTAAACGAATTCACACACTACTTGTTGACACTACTCTGAACACACTGTTGACACTACTCTGAACACACTGTTGACACTTTTCTTATTTCCCGTTGCTGTTTTTTCGTCTTTTCTGGATACTGGCCTCTGTAGTTCAGCTCCGTCGCTATTCTCCCCTTTTTCCTGGCTACTGGTTCTCATCCCGTCGCTGCCAACATTGTTATGGTTTTGTTGCCTTTTGCGGTCACTGTAGTACTTCGCCTATCCTTGAGATCTTAGTCGTATGGTATTTGCTGCCACCACCGATATTAGACTGATACCGGACACGTTGTGAAAAGAAATTCTCGCTTAAATAATCAACTAATAATTTATTGATTAAATTAGCATGAAAAAAATGTTACAGTGATAGTCCTTATTGGTCCGTATATGTTATTAGTACTTGCCATAAGCGACTGTCGAATGACAATCTCCTTGCACGTTTTCTGCTGCTTCGTTACGCACCACTATTATACACCGTTCCGTCTGCGCTGTAATTAGTTCACCCAGGACCAAGCTGTCCGATGCACATTCTCTCTGCGGTCTGCCCGTCTACGAAACTGCTCTCTCTCTCTCAGGACACTCTGTTCCTACACTTTCCACTGCTCGCTGGGCTCTGCCGTACTACCATCTCTTCTGTACCCTGGGCTCTGCGGTACTACCGTCTCCTCTGCACGCTGGGTTCTGCTCGTCTACGCCGCTACTCTCTCCCAGGACACTGACTGTACCTACTCACTTCACTGCACACCAACCACTGACTCGTCTTACACACTTCACGCCACTCTCCAGATTAAAGGGGCCTGTCTTTCTCCCTTCATGGAGTTTCTACACCTGTAGAAACATTTCTCTAGAACATTCCTCCTTTCTACTATCTTCTGAACTCAGTTCGCTAGGAATCCAGTGCTCATTGTATCCACATTCCAAAACTGGATTAGTTATTTTTTCAATGACCTCAAGAACATCCTACAAATATCTGAGCGGATCAGGAAAATTCCATTGTCAATCACATACGGAAGTTTACAAAAAAGACTATATATATCAGAATATAATAATATATAATAATAATTAAATATGATAATTAAATTAATTAGAAATATACTACATAGGTTCTGTTAAAGTCAGAAACCTGACAAATTGTAGGGATAATGTTGGTAAAAAAAAATATCGCAACTTTTTGTAGAAATTGGGTTTGTCTGCGCCGCGTAAAATTATAAACTGAAAAGTAAAAAAAGAACGGGCCATTTAAAGATCGAGATTGAAAATTCTAAGCCTTTTCAGATTTCGCTGTAGTACAGCGGTTCTTAAACTTTGGGATCTCGCAGACTGAATTTGATGCAGAATAGATTTCAGGGACCCCCAACAATATTTTACGTAATATAATATAAAAAAAATATTTTAATGCATTCATCCTATTTATTTTTCATTACACATATTCTATGTTTAGTTTAAAGTGTTGGAAAAAAATAAGCTGCATTAATACGTAGAAAAATAATTATAACACACATTTTAAGACAGTTAAAATATACATATTACTATTTGCTATGAGAAGGATGCTGCTGCTTTATTTCTACTAGATGTGCAATATTTGGTTCAATGTTTAAAACAGGTTCCGTAAGTCTAGTTCGACATCCAGGCGATATCTACATTTGTTTGTCACGTGCAGAAGATTGGAGAAAGTCTTTTCACACAAATATGCGTCGCAGAAGCGAAGTAATTGCTTGGTAGCTCTTTCTGCAGAGGTATTTCTCACGCACAACCAAAAATTTGGGAAGGCAATGGAAAGCAATTTTCATGCACCCATCGCATTGTAATTTAGATTGTTGTTCCTGCTCTAAAATTTTCAAAGTTTTCATTTCACTAATTTCTTGGAAATAAAATGGATCCTCATACACTCAGTTTCTGATTTCGAGGGAGGAAAATAAAGCCTAAAAGTTTATTTCAAGTGTTTCAGGTGTACAACAAAATGTTCAACAATATCAGGGAAAATTGTTTCGTCAGAAGTTTGTAAGATATCGAATAATGTTGGATGTGATTAAAAAATATTATTTCCAAGTTGATAACTTGCAAATACTTTTTATTATTGTGGCTTCTACTTTTTATTGGACTTTGAAAATGTATTTTATTCAGGAAATTTAAAATAACTGTCAAATATGGAACCTTGACAAGACAGGAGAAATAATTGAATCGATCTTTCAAATGGAATTTAGAGTCCATTAAAAAAAGTCTTACTTCATCACTCAGTGCAAAAATTCAAATTTTTAAATCGTATTTTTCCTCGTGGCAGCCACCTAATGCCTGTATAAATAGCTACTTGTGTTTACTCCCAATTCTTCTCACAAAATTTTGGTGTATAATTCAAGCTAATTTAGTTGTTTCAGTAGTAAATTATATCAAATCTAGTTAGTTTAGATATAATTTACAACTGAAACAACTTCGTTGAATGTAGTCTTCAAATCTTTAAGAATTTTCAGGCAAATAGTGGCTCACGGTTAATACCACAGTGTTATCTGGGGAAGTTATCTTGTAAAAATTACTATAGTTTTTTTATTTTCTTTGTATTTTATACAATGCTCTAACAATGGGATTACTATATTAGAGCAAATTAGGATAAATAGATACAAAGAGTAGCTCACAAAAGTTATGGACACTTAGAAAATCCAGAATCATCGAATAATTGAAAAGTATTAAAATAATTTAAACTGATTTCTGCTGCTGTAATAAATCATTCACATTTTCATCTTTATACGTTACGAATATTTTCAGGGACAAAAATAAATTTGATTCTTTAATTTAGTAATTTGAATAAAATGGGCGGAAAATTATGTTACAAAAGTAATGGGACACTTGTGAGACTTTAAACAAAAGTACCTGTTATGAATACAAAAATGAAATGTACATGGTTAGTAAGAAATAAGTTTCCCTCTTCAGAGGGCTCTAGAATGCGTTCTATTTGTCCAAATGAGCTAAAATTTGAACTACAGATAATTCAAATGATGCGCTTGACATTTATTAAAAAATAAAAAAAATATTATGAAAATTCACCAATAGATAGCGTTGTAACAAAAATGGTATTTATTTGCATACATTGAAAATGTGAAACATCATGTGTGTTACAGCGCATGCCTATTAGTATTATTCTTTGGATTAAAAGAAGGAGGATTCTGAACGAGCATTAGTTACTTCTCTGCACATCATGCCTACGTTGTGCAAGAAAAAGCGGTACTGGTAAAATTGTTCTACCAGAACCAGCAGAACTCCGTTGCAGCTGCAAAAGAATTTCGGCGTATATGAAGCAGATACGAAAAGGTCCAATGACTCCATGTGCCCAACGCAAGATGATAAAGAAATTTGAAGCAACTGGACAACTTGGCATTCTCCCAAGTAGAGGACGAAAGTAAATCCAGTCTTCTTGCGTCGAACCGCGGTCGTTCAAGCGCGACCATAGACCTTCTAGAATCTTTGCTCTGAGAACGTGACGCATATTCGCCGTTCCCAACCGATATGGCGGAGATAGAAAATTGCGCATGCGCAAGAACCTGGTTTGTGAGGTTGCTATGTGTCGGGATGCTTTATACCTGCATTAGCATCTAACATTTTGTTTACTCATCTAACGCAATTCAGCGTAAAACCCCCTGTCCCTGCGCACATTTTTAATTGTGTAAAAACAACCATGCACTCCACGAAAAAGATAAAAAGATTCATGCATTCAGTAAGAACACTACTTCTATGGAGATTAATCAATAATGGTTAAAAATTGATTAACCAATCCCAATTAAAAGTTATTAGTGACTGATTGTATTTTTTACGCAGAAGCCGGCCATAGCAACGAATGATTTATTACGGCCAGACTTCCTGTCGCCTATTTGAAGTTTTACCACA
This sequence comes from Maratus michaelseni, assembly GCA_963931845.1. Taxonomy (NCBI): domain Eukaryota; kingdom Metazoa; phylum Arthropoda; class Arachnida; order Araneae; family Salticidae; genus Maratus; species Maratus michaelseni. The sequence continues at coordinate 341,744,522 of OZ007586.1, forward strand.
ATGGTGGAACAGTTAAATTTATGGCCGTAATTTACAACTCTCAGCCCGAGTGACTTGAGGACCACCAACAGCCAGAAGGAGGTGCATCTTATGCAAATTGGACATATCTGGAGATCTCTCTTATTATTATTGAACGAGTTTCTGATTGGTCAAAGAAGTGACAAATCATTTTATGCATGTAAATTTCTATTGCATTGTTTTGTATCATGTATGTAGTAATATAGGAAGTGTAAGAGTTAGCTGTTATGTTCTAGGTAACTAAATAGAATGTAAAAATAATCCGTCGTAGCAAGACGTGTTTTAAAAGTTGCTCCCGAGTAGAGAACTTATAATTTTCTAGGATGAGAAGACGATTTGATTCCGCGATTTTTTCGGCCTTAGAGTGCTAGACACTCAATGTATGGAAGTTGATTTTTTCTAGATAAATAATTTTTATATTTTCCGAGGCCTATTCTAGAAATATTTTTTTAATGCATAATTAAAATAAATTTTGAAATCTTAAAAGATCTCCCACATATTGCTTATGGAGAGTGCCAGGATGGTGGATTCAAGGAGGGACTACTGAGGTACTCCAAGCCGTTAGATCCACACCGCACTGGGTGCCACATCAGGTATGCTTCTTCATAATCAACAGTATTGTGTCTTTGCATTTAAATCTATGTTAAAAATAGGGCTTGTACCGCATAGTCCTCAAAATAATAAATTTAATTAATTTTAGAGTAAGATGTTTGTCACAGGCAAACTGAAAAATAAAATAAGTAAAATCCACAGGATTATTATTAAAATTAATTAATTGATTTTAAGCACAAACAGCAACATGCTGATTTTTTTAGAATTTTGTAAGAAAAGGGGAATGTATCCTTTTCTAGGTAAATTTAATTTCTTTTAAACTTTTTGTAAATACTTTGATATTTTTGTGCTGTAAATAAATTTGTAATTTAGATTAATTTTAAATCTTTTAATTTAACACAATAACATGTGTCATTTTATTTCTTATTATTAAGCAATTATTCTCTTTCAGGTAATTTATTTTTAGGGTAGTTATTTAGATACTTTTCCCGCCATTTCTTATTATATTTTAAGGGTTTAGCTTTGCATTTAATTTAATATTAATTTTAAGGCGGATGATTCATAAATAACAGGCGGTCTAAAAAACACAACGCAAATTTTATTTAATTTTAATTCTTAATTTTAACGTGAGCGTTGTTTTATTTTATCCCTTGTAAAGGATACGGTTGTAACGGATCCCTTGGCTCGCGTTACCTGTTATTAGAATTAATTTACGATCACATTAATGTTATTTAATTATAAGTATTCTAAATGCTCCCACATATTCCTTGATATCGGTTTGTTAATGCATGCTGGGTTAGTCTTAAGTGTAATACCAACGATTAAGGGGTCTCAGGACTCTTAAAATTGGAAAAAATGAAAAAAAATGACCATTTTTAGCATTTAATATCTTCAAATGTATATGATTTAAAAACACAATTTTTATTGGGATGAAAAGAATTAAGCGTGTTCTTTCATTTCACATATTTAAAAAGTTACAAGATGCAGAATTAATATTTATAAGGGGCTTCAAACTGTCAGACATTTGTCGAGCAGAAAATTGACATGACAGCTTACGCGCGCGATTACAAAATAATTTTTGCATCTAGAATAAAAATTTTGGAGCCTAATTATACTTCATATTGTAATAATTACACTGAACCTAAATAAATTTGTATTTAAAGCATTTTTATATTTTTAATGGAAAATTGTGTTGAGCTAATACAATTTTTTTAGATTTTCAACATTATAGCCACTTAAAAAAAAAAAAAAAAAATTTTTAATAATAATAATGAAATTTTAGGTTCAATTTATGTAGACTAACATGACACATATTTTTGGAAAATTTCATGAAAAAATATTGATGTTTTTGAGATATCATGCGCGTTATGCCCAAAAACATCATTTTGAGAAAAATGATGTTTTGCTTCAGCTTTGAGTGGGTATAATTCTAAAAGCCATAACATCCGTTCTAATGGGAATTTCAAGAAAACATTTACACTAAAATGTTCAGAAAAAATAGGAGTTTAATATATAAAAAAATTAAAAATTCGAAAATTTTGTAGGTTTAGGAGTCTTGAGACCCCTTAATCGAAGAGTCCATATTCTGCCCAGCACAATGTATCAAGTTGGCGATTACTTTTTGACTTGGCTTTCGGAAATGTCTTAGGCACATGTTGTTCCAATTATCGTGAACATGTGCAAGTCAGTCGGTGACACAGTGTATAGCTTATGTAAAGTTGTGTAAAACTCATTAAAAATTCATCTTTTTTCTTTAAAATCGATATTTGCTTTTGTTTTGCGTAATTATTAATACCCATTAAGATGGTGGAGGAGGGTAAACTTTATTAAAATATAGCACATATATATCACAGAACGTGAATGTTTTTGTAAACAAATGATATTTACGGGGGCTTCAGACACGGGCTTCAGAGTAAAGCCCGTGATCCTATACTGTCTTTGTTATTCTCCCCGTTTTTTTTATAATGTGGGGTGGATTATTGCCTCCCCTCATAAATGCTGCATATTGGGACTGAAAAAAAAAACCCAGATGCGTTTACTTTGCGAATAAGCGGTTAAATCAGGTCTAAATAATAATAAAAAAATATGATACGTGCAGTCTAAACATAATTAAATGAAGTATATACATAGTAAAATTTGGCAATTGCATGCTAAACTCCTATTATTGCATAGAAAAATTAATTTATTCGTTAAAAGTCATTCAAATTTTGAATATTTTCTATGTATTACGGTTCAAAAACTAAAATATATGTTTGATTTTTCCTATTACAGTATGACTACCTAATCTTATACTTATGATATCAGCATTTTCCCTCTGTTTTGTCTAATTATTATTACTCATTAAGGTGTTCGTTGTTTAAAAAACTAAAATATAAGTTTAAATTTCCTCTTATAAGTTGATAACAACATCTTATAGTAGACAAATTCTTATAAAATCGACAGTTTTCCTTAAAAATTGATATTTTCTCTCTGTTTTGTCTAATTATTAATACTCATTAATGTGATGATTGTTCAAAAACTAAAATAAAAGTTTAAATTTCCTCTTATAGCTTGATATCCTCATCTTATAGTTGAATTTTTCTTAAGGAATCAGCTATTTTCTTGAAAATTCATATTTTCCTTTGTTTAATTATTAATACTTATTAAGGTGTACGTTATTCAAAATTAATATATTTGTTTAAATTTCTATTTATAGTTTGATAATAGCATCTTAGAGTCTAAAAATCATTTAAAATCAACTTTTTTCCTTAAAAATTGTTAATTTTCTTTGTTTTGCTTAATTATTAATACCCATTAAGGTGTTTGTCGTTCAAAATTAATACATATTTTTTATCTTCATCTTATGGTTTGATACACTCTCTATTATAGATAGTCTTAAGAAATACGTTTTTTTCCTTAAAAATTGATATTTTCCATTTGTGTTGCTTAATTATTAATACTCATTAAGGTGTTCGTTATTCAAAATTAATATATAAATTTAATATTCATCTTATAGGACGATAATCTTTTCCGCTTAACCTCGTGTTAGAGTTCTTACGCTCACCCCTCATCTTACAGTGTAAATTTAACCCTTTTTTCACGCTAGGAGGCGTTCCAATCGGTTTCGGAGGTGGGTGTGCGGGATGCGGGTGCATCGGCGGTGGGCGGTCGGGCGGTGTGTGCACAGGCTGTGGGGTTGCAGCGGGAGGTGGGTTCATAGGCGGTGGGTGCACGGGAGGTGGGTGCATAGGCGGTGGGGGGGGGTGCTGCGGGAGGTGGGTACAGGGTGCTGCCGTGCACCCACCTGCTGAGCCCGAACTCTCGATTTCCTATTACTACCCTTTTCGTACAAATTGATAATTTTAAGAATAAAATTTCTTTTTATTGCCGAAAATATTCATAACAAAGTGAATAGGTGAATGATTTATTACAACAGCAGAAGTCATTTTAGATTATTTTAATACTTTTTAACTATTCGATAGTTTCGGATTTTCTAAGTGTCCCATCATTCTTTGTAAATTACTTTATCTGAAAGTCGACTTAATAAAACTACAGTTTCTTCGCAGAAATTCACTTTCAACATTTAATGATTATATCAAATATTGCTCTTATCGTCAGCTTATAGTTTTATGTGAATTTTGTATGTTATTTTCTGGTATTTTTTTCTTCATTTCTTATGTCTTCTATTTTTGTTTGACTGATTGTCATTAAAGATGAGTTAGGCTCTTTATTTCGGATCTCGAACCCGAAAAAGTTTGTCACGAGAGCCCAAACCCGATACCAAAATGTACAGTAGAAATTTGTTAATAACATTTTAAAATTGTTTTAAGATTAATTTTCTCATTTAAAATTTCTCCTTACATAAAAATACATAGTAATCTTAAATACTCTCTCATGACAGCGTTTCGTGATTTTCATGTACCTGAAAAATTGTTTAAATAGCAAATTTGTTATTTATACCCAACCACAGAAATTTGCAAAAGTCACAATTCTTATTCTTTTAAAATATCATTGTACAACTAAGGTACGTGAGCCAAAGGTGGCCTTAGTTAAGCTTTGAGGATTTTTAATAATTTTCTGGTTGGTGTGTGGGACTGAATTTTTGTTTGTAAAATTTTACACATATGAAGTGTACTTTTATTTGTAAAATAAAATTTAATTACTTTTATAATACAATTTCAAAATTGTATCGATTTTATTTCAAAGTTCCAAATTGGCTTGTGGGCCACCTTTGGCGCACAGTGTTCAAGGTGGCTCATGGATTGAAATCACTTTTAAAATGTGAAAAAATACTCGGGAAACTATTTTAATTACTACTATGCTCTGATGATCCTTTCTTTCTTTTGATATATTTCGAGTTTTTTTTAATCTTCTTATCTTATGACACGAAAATACCTTAAAGCATTTTTTTGTGCACAGTAGTTCAGGTATTTTCTTTTGGGAGTTACTGACTTCTTTTGAATGATCTCTGGTATTAACAATAAATGATAATACTTTTTTTCAGATATTTATGTAGAAATTTTGAAAATCACCCTTACTACACTGATTTCCACCTTTGTTTTCTAAGGTGGACACCTTGGGAACATGCGTGGCACGTCATTTGCACGACGTAAAAGTATTAATCTGATAAATTTCTTAGAATTGATGTAAATGTGGTTAAAGAGAAATAAATAAGCTTTCAAGAAACGTATCATAACTCAAAGTTCTAAGAATTTAAACACGTGTAAAATAAAATATCTTCTTACCTGGAAATAAGAACGACTATTCCTCAATAGTGAAATAACTGCATAAATTGTCGGAGAATCAAGGTGATCTCTTTAAATTCAGTCACGTGCACTGCAGATACATGATTGACAATGCAGTATCACCATTTTGTGATTAAAAATTAAATTATTTCTATTTTTGAGGGATGGGCTACCTTAGGCACACTGGCAATCTTTGGCTCACTCACCTTATCTCAGAAAGATATGAATACATTTTCTAGTAATTCTGGAAAAGGACATCAAAGGCGAGGATAGCAAATAGATGTCCCAATGGCTTCTTTGTGCTACTAACACTGAGCGCAAAAGCTTCAGAATCAGAATCAATTAGTAACAGTGCAATTCCCCTTTCATACTGATTTCTAAAGAATTGTAAAACACTTTAAGAAACTTAGGCTACATTCTTGTTTCTAAAATAGCAAGCTTTTTTTCCACCTTTTGTCAATTTGTGAATAAATAAAATTCTTATTTTAAGCCCAAACTCGTAGACTGGTATAAAAATCGAAGCCGAGCGTATACTTCGGGTCCGGGCTCGGACTGAGCCGTCTCATCTCTAGCTGTCATTACACCCAAAATCACACCATATTGGCGAACATTAAAAGGAAATAACAAACTGCTCTTCTTGAAATCAAAATATATTTTTAAATAGTACACATACACAATATAATATACCATATTATATTCTGTTATAACAATAATTCGTACCTAAGTGAAATTCGAGTACTTATCGTTATATAATGTGATCTTAAAAACTTTTTTAGATCAAAATACGTAAAAGACAATTTTATCGTGCAACAATCACACAGATAGTGTCAAGATGGCGTCTCTTGTACTAGGAGTTCTCTACAGCAGTGTTTCCTATACTTTATTTTTTCTTGTGGCCCGGTTTACTGTTATACTATCTCTTTTTCACTATCCATTAAATTTTTAACCCCCCCCCCATTTTTATATTCAACAATATCTATAGGTAAAATAAATCTATTGGTAAAATAGAGATAAATTGTAAAGGTCATAGACAATGTTCAGATATTTTAGGGAAAAAAAAGCATTAGTACAAAATTATTATATAGAAAATACTATAAACCAATTAATGTGAAATGTGATGCTCCTTCCATTTAAAAATAATCCTCAGGTTTGGATTTAAAGATAATTTAATTCTTAAAGCGGTGACAACAGTTGCGAAATCACATGTAAAAGAGTTGATACTGATGCAACTTTTCTCTGAGGAACTACTGAAGCGATTTCAATATTTTTTAATAGTTTTGACAGTAGAAAAACTTTAAATTAATCACTCGGCAAAAAAGAAAAAAACAATAATTATTTTAGTAATTAAAAAACCACTTAAAAAAACTAAGTTTGTTATGTTTGTAAAACTAGGTAACTATTGTATTTTTTCCATTGCCGATTGATCATTTTATAGATTAGATACTTCCAAAACTGTTAAAAAATCTTGAAATCGATTCAGTAGTTCCCGAGATAGAGATATATGATTCTTACCTGTTTTATACGTGACTTCAGTCCCATACCTTTTGAAAATTTTCCACCGCCAGTAAAAAGTTATGTGGTTTCAAGTTCTCATAATTTTTTAAATACTTAGTAAAATTACATAAACCTTTGTAATATATTTAAGCCATATTTCAGGCTTTATAAAATGTAAAAATAAACACTTATAATTGCCGAAACGTCAGTGAAGGCTTACTGTTGAGACACGAAAAGTTTTTGGTTTCTGTCTGTCTGTCTGTCTGTCTGTTTGTCTGTCTGTTTGTCTGTCTGTCTGTTCCGCGATAACTGCCGTAAAAATGATCCGATTAGGTTGAGTTTTCGTGGGTATGTTGGTGAGATACCCGGAATTAGCTGTATAGTTTTTGGTTAAATTTGGTTCATTCGTTCGAAAAATATAGAACATTTCTTTTTAAATTATAATGCTTTCCTATGGGACTGCAGACGATTTTCAAATTTAATTTTTAACTGAAATGGAAATCGCATATTTGAATAATGGATTTCAACGTAAAATTATGGATGTTGATTTTCGATATGGAGGTTTTAAATATATCCAATAATTTAGAAAAATTGACGATACATTTATTAGAATTGAGATATTAATTGTTTAAATGATTGGAAATTTTTTTGCATCTGTTCCGGAAATATAAAACTTTTATTTTCATGTTTTATACAAATTTTAAAATGCATTTCTTTTTACTTTGCTCTTTAATTTATCAGTTGCCTAGCAACGATATTTCAAAGAAGATATAATAAAAGCAACACGCACAATTTTGTTCCAATAATTTATTAGCAAAATAAATTTTTGTATTCTATTGACATAAATGAAGAATTTATTTTAATAAAAGTTTTTTTTTTTTTTTTTTTTTATCTAAAAGTTACAAGAATAAGAAGTTCACAAGAATTTCAGAATATCATTGCACAAACCGTGTTTAATTTAACGTTTCTAATTTCTGAAACCTCCGAAGAATTATATGCCTGTAAATATGTATGCAATAGAAAAAAATTAAATTGCGGATTGTAAGATGCTAAATAATATGAAAAGTGAGATTAAAAAACAGTGACTTGAGCTGACGTTGAGGCTCCTGATCTGCAGATTTACTAGTATAATATAATAGTTTTAAAAAAATCATTTAGTATTGCAACATTTTTTCACAAGTTATGTCACAATCCGCACGATAACTTAACTTAGAATGAATATATGTACATAAAACTTACGCTAAAATGACCTTTAAACTCTATTTTATAGAATGAATTAATGGTATATAAATTCATTGACAGAAACTATTTAAAAAGTTTAATTAAGTTTGAAAATAGGAAAAAAATTTGAAAAATTAATTAATTAGTCATTAAAATAATGACGATATTTAACTATCCCAATAATATTAATTCATTCTATAAAATAGAGTTTAGTGGTCATTTTAGCATAAGTTTTATGTTCATATATTAATTCTAAGTTAAATTATCGTGCGGATTGGGACGTATCATGTGAAAAATTTTGCAATATTAACTGCATTTTTTAAAATTAGTATATTATATTATAAGCGTTTATTTTTACATTTTATAAAGCCTGAAATATGGTGTAAATATATTACAGAGGTTTGTGTAATTTCAATAAGTATTTCAAAGGTTATGAGAACTAGAAACAACATCTATTTTCACTGGCGGTAGAAAGATTTCAAAAGGTATGAGACCCCTTCAGGGCCTACGCTAGTCCTGCGAAGAAACGCGCAAGCTAATGTTAAGTCTCTGGGAAGGTCATTTTAGGGTTTCGTTCATCTCACGAAACCCTATTCGTCCCGCTACGTTGTCTGTCCGTCACAGAGCCGGTTCTCAGAAACTATATAATTTACAGACTTGAAATTGTGTGTACTTATAGCTGAATACCTACTATGAAGCTGAAAATCATAAAATTAAAAAAAATCGTATTATTTTAACATAGAGAGTTAAAAAACCAAAAATCTAACAGCCTTTTCCCATTAAATTTAAACATTTTTCGTTATAACAGTTGCCAACAATTAAAAATCTACAATAAAATTCTTTCTACAATAATTAATTTTCTATTGAAAGATTTCCGCGTGAAAAATGAAAATGAAATGAAAAGTTTCACCAACTGAAGAAAGATTAATATGACGCCATATTGGTAATAAAACGGGAATTTTCAAACATTTCTCAATAATACAAGGAGTATGAGTAAGTGTAAGTATAGAAAACAGGTTAATATGATGTCATTAGAGAATTAAAAAGAAAATTAATCTGACGTCATATTGGAATTTTAACGGACTTTTTCAAATGTTTGAGAATAACACAAAGAGAGTATCAATATGAGTAAAAGAGAAAGCAAGTAGAAATGACATCAGCAAGTGATTATAACGTCATATGAGTTTGAGGAACGTATTGAATCATGATAAAAGCCCGATTATGGAAATATTGGCATATTTTAACCTTTTTTAACGTTTTAACATTTTGAACATGTTTAATTTTGAAATTGATTTTTTGTAATATCGCATTTAATCCACATGACAGATATTATTATGACAGAGTATAATAGCGGGCTTCGCCCGCTATTGGACCGGTTCAGATTTTTGAAAAAACGAGAAAAATAGACCTGTGAATTTTTACTTTGTAAAATACATGACTTTATTTTATTTTATTTTATTTTTTTGGAAAATGAAATTTATTTGGATTTATTAAAGAAAGGATAAAGTGTTTTGAAAGGAATATTAAACGAAACCCTTTATGCGATCTTCGATCACACTTACCCACTTGTTAAATTTCTTGCTCGCATTTTTGTATTTTTAAATGCTTTTTTTTTTTTTTGCTTAGGATAGCTGAGGTCGATCTCTAACGTTGTGCGTTTCTATTTTTCCGATTTTGGTTCCAGTTTTTTTTATATAAGTGTACTTTCACTTTCAGAACCGGCTCCAACCGGTTCCAAAATGGAAAATGGCCGCTTATAAAAAAAACTTTAACCAAAATCTAATAAGTAAAAAAGCACAACGCTAGCGATCGACCTCAGCTATCCTAAGCAAAAAAAAAAAAAAAAAAAAAAATCCTTTAAATATAAGAGCCTACACTAGTCACGGGAAGAAATGCTCAAGCTTACGTCTATGGGAAGGTTATTTTAAAATTTCTTGTTCGCATTTTAATATTTTTTAAATAATTTTTTTTTTTTTTTTTTGCATAGGATAGCTGAGGTCAATCTCTAACGTTAATAGGTTTTACGTTTTCGATTTTTGTTGCAGTTTTTTTTATAAGCGGACATTTTTAATTATGAACAGATTGGAACTGGTTCTGAAAGTGAAAAAAAGTTATATAAAAAAGTTATATAAAAGAAAAACAGTTATATAAAAAAACTGGAACCAAAATCGAAAAAGTAAAATATAACTACGTTAGAGATAGACCTCAGCTATCGTATGCAAAAAAACATCATTTAAAAATATTAAAATGTGAACGAGAAATTTGAAAATAAGCTTCAAGTAGACTTAACATTAGCTTGAGCAGTTAAGTTCTTCACAGCAGAAGAGTTCTTCACATGAAACTCTTAATTAGGCTTTTAAGAGTCTACGCTAGTTACGCGAAGAAACTTGAACGCTAATGTTAAACCTATGGGAAGGTTCTTTACAGATTTCTAGCTCGCATTTTAATATTTTTAAATGATTTTTCTTGCTTATGATAGCTGAGATCGATCTCTAACGTCGTTAGTTTTTACGTTTTCGACTTTTGTTGCAGTTTTTTTTATAAGTGGGCATTTTCAATTTTGGAACCGGTTGGAACTAGTTCTGAAAGTGAAAGTGTCCTTATATAAAAAGAAACTGGAACCAAAATGGAAAAAGTAACAACTAACAATGTTACAGATCGACCTCAGCCCTAAGCAAACAAAACATTTAAAATATTAAAATGCGAGCGAGAAATCTGTATAGAACATTCTCATAGGTTTAACATTAGCTTGCTCGTTTCTTCGCATGACTAGTGTAGGCTCTTAAGTAGGTATAGTTGGTATAGTAGGTATAGTAGCTATAGTAGGCTCTTAAGAGCCTACACCAGTCACGGGAAGAAACGCTCAAGCTATTGTTAAGTCTATGGGATGTTCTTTACAGATTTCTCGCTTGCATTTTAATATTTTGAAATGATTTGTTTTGCATAGGATAGCTGAGGTCGATCTTTCTAACGTTATTAGTTTTTACTTTTTCGATTTTGGTTACAGTGTTTTTTTTTTTATAAGCAGACATTTTCGATTTTGGAACCGGTTGGAACCGGTTCTGAAAGTGAAAGTTCCCTTATATAAAAAACTGGAACCAAAATCAAAAAAGTAAAAACTAACGACGTTAGAGATCGACCTCAGCTTATCCTAAGCAAGAAAAATCATTTAAAAATATTAAAATGCGAGCGAGAAATCTGTAAAGACTCTTCCCATAGGTTTAACATTAACGTTCGAGTTTCTTCGTGTGACTAGCGTAGGTTCTTAGTCCGAATCGACTTCCAATCGGTTTATATATATTTTTTTAGGAATACGAATGTTGAAAACTCTGCTTCACACTTATAGGTTGTGACAAAAGACATTAAAAATGTTATTGATTTTTCAGATAAAGCTGGGTACTACTGTCAACAAGAACCCAAAAGTGAAAAACAACTTTTTCGAGATTTTGTCACGCGGCCCGGTATTTTGTTTTCGCGGACCGGTGATGGGTGGCGGTCCGGTACTTGGGAAACACTGCTCTAGAGGATCACAGGTTAACAGCAATTCTACCATAGATCAGATACGAGATACCTTTGTGATCGCCATTACTCCCAGCTTTCCTTGTACTGTAAAAAAAGACAGATGTTTCTTAATCTAAAAAAATATATAATATAATCACAAAGGAAAATATATTATAACCTCTTCCGAGTTACCCACGATTCAGAAACACGTTCTTTACCTTTAGAAACCTCAGAAACTAATATATTTTTAATATTTAAAGAAACATTAAAAAAAAAACAATGTTTCTTTTGCTGCCACTGATTTTTGGAAATGTTTCCGAGTAGTTTGTGTAGTGCATTAATCAGTTTTCTGAACTCGGAATATCGGTTTTTAGAATGCTATCCATTCACAGTTAAATGTTTTCATGTTCAACAAACATGTTTTACAGACAAACATGACAAATAGCATCGACATTAATATTAAAATTAATACAATTTTGTTACTCTTGCATGTGTTAATTCCATTACGCAGCGGAAAATGTTTAATTGAGAAATAATAGCATCCTAAAAACCGATATTTTTGTTTGAGAAAACTGATTAATATACTATAAAAACTACTCGGAAACGTTTCCAAAAATTAGTGGCAGCAAAAGAAATTTTGTTTTTATAAATGTTTCTTGAAATCTCGAAAATATATTGGTTTTGCAGATTTCAAATGATAAAAAGCACTTTTTGGAATCGTGAGTGACTCGGAAAATCGTTTTTATATTTTCTTTCTTTGTTATATTATAATTTCGCAGATTAATAAACAATTGTCTTTTTATACAGTGTACACAGACATTTCTTTTTCTTTTTCTTAATTAGCTTCTCTTAAAAGAAATCCTTCTTGAAACCATCTTTGGACATTATATTTTAAGCTGACTGACGGACGTCCAATAAAAACATCTCTTTCTACAAATTAAGAACATGCTTATTTTTGTTGACTTTTGTATATACTATTTACGATTTAATAATTCCATCTTCGCAATATTCTTATATTTGTTTTGCTTCCTACATTATATCTGTAAAATAATAATAATAATAGTAATAATAATAATAATTATAATTATAATAAGTATTTTTTTAAATTCTAGAAAAAAAACCCAACTTAAGCGTACCGTTAGAAAGCGATAACTGTTATAGATATGGTTTAAGTCTTTCAGAGATGAAACAATTTTGTCATCTTCTTCCTGTGTGTTTCAGGAACGTTAAAGAATTTGATTTTTTGATTATCTGATAGTACTTTGATATCTTCGTGATAAAAACTGTATAATACGCGCAAAACGTAATCGTATGTGAACCCGAAATGATGTTACGTAGTTTCTATATAGGAAAATAACAAAGATATTCTTTTCTTAGGTATTTTTAAAAATGTGAGAAGTATGTTCGGTACAAAAGGTTAAAATTATGAAATTATGTATGATATTTTCCCTTTCAAGTGCAAAACGGTGCATTAAACGTCTAAGATCGCTTAAGATTGAACGTGAAGAACTTATTTTGCAAGAAGTATTCGCTTTTCCAGAATTAATATGTGATTATTTCTTTCCCAATAAATATTATCCTTTAATGCGATTTTCTCTTTTTAATATGTTAAATAAATTAGTATCGTTTAAGTAAACCATCGAAAGGCCCTCAACCAAACAATCACTTGTACAAATGTACTAACAGCAAAATATTAGTGTTCCCAACGGTACAACACTGTAAAACGTTTAACTGAAAAAAGAAAAAAAACTACATTCTCGTTAATTGGCGAGAAAGTTTTGGTTGTCCCACGGAAACAACTCTTATCCAGAGACTTTTTTTCCTCTTTCTGAAAACTTTTGAAAGTGCTGTGTTTGTGTCTCGAAATTTCCCAGTCTTTAATTTTGAGCTTAAAAAATAAAAGTCAATTCCCAAGAATTAAGTAATTTATATAGTTTTACAATATATAAATCCCTAAACAGAGTCTTTAAGTTCGTAAAAAAAACAATACTATGCATATACTACTGTGGGCAAAAAATAGTAAGACTTTGCTCATAATTTTAAAATTCTTAATTTATTCTTCCAAATCTATTTCGTCCCCCTCAAAGTAATCCCCCCTGGCCCCAATACACTTGTGCCAACGTTTCTTCCAATCCTCGAAACAGTTGTTAAAGTCAATTTCCGGAATAGCCTTCAATGCGCGTAGCGATTCACGTTTAATGTCTTCAATTGACTCAAAACGGTTTCCCCGGAGCGGTCGTTTGAGTTTGCTGAATAGCCAGAAGTCACACGGAGCTAAATCAGGCTAATACGGTGGTTGCGGCACGATATTGGTTGAAAATTTGGCGAAAAACTCACGAAGAATTAATGCAGTATGCGACGGTGCATTATCGGTGCATCTTTCAAAATGGTTTTTACTGATCCTTCCGATATTCCAACGATGCCAGTAAGGTCTCTGACTGTTAATCGTCGATTCTCAAGCACCAATTCCTTGATTTTATTGACGTGTTGATCATCAGTTGATGTTGATGGCCGTCCTGGACGTGGTTCGTCGTCAACGCGTTCTCGACCCTCTTTGAATAATTTGTACCAATCAAAAACACTTGCTCGCGACAAACAATTATCACCGAAGGCCTTTTGCAATATTCTGAACGTTTCGGCACCAGAAATTTGATTCCGCACACAAATAACTTCTTTGTTGAATAATTTCACTCATTGTAAAAATCGCCGAATGCACTTTTTGTACTTCAGAAAGACAAGCGTATACTAAACACTAATTATTATTTTGATGTGACATTTGGCACAGATGTCACTGACAGTCATACCAACCTAGAAAAAAAATATTTCGACGAATGGGTTTTCGCGCGAAATTTAAAATAAAAAGTCTTACTATTTTTTGCCTACAGTAGTATGTGTAAATCTTTTTTTCAGCTTTTCTCAGAATGGATCTAAATTTTACAACTGTAGGTAAAATTTTTTATGTTGTGTTTGTTTCCACATTTCGCCCGGAAGAAGGTTATTAGAGCCTCAGGACTTTTTATAAATTCTATTAAAGCTAGAAAGTTGAAACTGCTTACATAAATAATCAGTTTCTTTAAAACTATCTAAACTTATGAAAGTAACTGTAAAATTACAGAAAATATACTGGGATATATTTAGTTTCTTATATGAATGTTTCAGTAATTATACTTTAAATTCTTTTCATTTTTGAGAAAAAAGAAAAATGCTTCTTCTTATATGATATATATTTAACAATCATGCATGATTTGAAATAGTTATCAGAAAGGATTTTTGATAACTTTAATTTATACTTTAATTTCTTACTTGCTAATTTTAACCTTTGATAAATTTTTGGAAAAAGTGTACCTACCTGATCTACGGTCAAAAAATTTAGACAGAGGTGTGTAAAAATTAAACAATCAAAACTGAATAAAATAATGCATATATACAAGTCATTTTTGTGTCATACAAAATAAAAATATATTTATTTTTAATAAGAAAAAAATTCTTCTCGTATAAACACCTATATATCTTTATAAACAAATTACATGATTATAAACATCATGCTAAACCTGCTTTGCTTGCACTGTCGAAATGTCATCTGTACTCTCAAATTTACTATTTCTTGTAACATAGTTTTACAGAAATAAACGCGATACCAAAACGTTTTAAATTTCAAATAAGACATTTAATTGTTATAATTATTATTGTAATAACCGAAATATTAGAATGTACTTCAGGTTTAAAAATAACATTTAAAAATAAAGTAAAAATATCAGGGTTGTCAAAATATATCGATGAAAAGAAAAATAATTGAAGATTCAAACATTTTATTCAGAATAAAAATTGAATATTTCTTTTTACAAAAATGTATTTGTTTTGAAGATCTCAAACGATGACAATCTTAGAGTGTCATGGAGGCGTCAGCTTTGTAAAAAGTGGAGGTTATTTATGTCAAACTACTTTATTGAGTTTGTTTCTTTTTATCTACTTATTTTTAAAGTAAGTAATTTAGTAGAAAACGTGAAGAGCTACTTTTAAAACATTCTCATTATTTTTAAAAATATTTGTTTTTATGTTAAGGGAAATAGAAAAATTGAGAAATATCAAATTAAAGAGTGTCTCACGAAAAAAGTTGTTCAAACTCAAATATGGGAACAAAAGATCATTATTTAAAAATACAAACAACAACATTTAACATT